>CACVBM020001340.1:0-508350 GCA_902728155.2 Microthlaspi erraticum | reverse complement strand
TGTTTAGCCTCCTAATCAGAAGTTTCTGAGATCCTCAAAATCTGTTTCCTTAACTAAGATCTAGTCTTGAAACCTCCCGAGATTCAATAATTATAGTTATATATGTTTATATAAATCCTGATCAGTGTCAGTCTTCAGAAGAGTAGCCAATCCGCTCAATCTCCCAACAGAGCTTAGACGCAACACTTTCATGGCAAGGAGAATATTCCTGCAAACACACAACATCACAGTTGTTTTCAGTTTAAACTTTTTTCAGAAACCAGTCTTTTGGATCAATCAAATTGCCTATAGGCAAGTACCTCAAGCTTCTTCACAAGCTCCTTAGCAGTAGGCGCAGAAATTATGATCTGGCGAGCGTTTGGACTGATGAATCCTTCTTCAACGGCTGTATCAATGAAAGAGAGCAACGAGTTGTAGTATCCATCAACATTGAGCAAACCCACCTGCAGCAAACAATGGTAATTAGTTTCTTAATGATTTTGTGTTTCAAAGTTTGAATCTTTTTGAGGATCATAGTGATGGGTCTTTACCGGTTTGTCATGTATACCAAGCTGAGCCCATGTTATGACCTCCAATAGTTCTTCAAGTGTTCCATATCCACCTGCAGATTCAAAGCAGAAAGAGACTATGGTCAGGTCAATTATTATTATAATATTGGTCAATTCACCAAATTATGCCTCATCTGCGCAGAAACTGTCCTCTGGACAAGACAAATCCCATACAAGAGACTTATCCTCTGACTCTGTTAACATATGGGCATGATTACTAAAGCTCTTCAACAAGACCTCTCTATATGGGCAAACATGCTTTTTTCTGAGACTGTTTCAGGTTTTTGTCTTTTAACTTAAAACAGGTAAGAAAAATTAAAACTTTAGGCACAGTTACACTACACATAAGCTATATAGAGAAGTACCTCCCAAGTTAAAGGCAAGTAACAAAGAAATAGAGCAAAGAGAAGACATTGGTCTAATTTTCAGTGCGAGATGTCGATGGGTCAATGCATTCTTTTTATTTATTATTTATAAAAAAAATAGTCCAACAATCATAACGAAACGAACCAATATATACTTTTCAAATTTTAAACTTGAAAAAAGGCTTTCACACTACGGCTTGAGTTTGACCAAGAAAACATGTTTTCATCAAATGGTTTCTTCTCCTTCCCTCTTCTTTGGCAAAATTAGTCAAAGAGTTTAAAGCCCTTTTCGGTGCCCTTTTTTAATCAAGATTAATCTTCTTTAAACACTTTGGTTTTCTACAATTTAAGAAGTTTAAAAAGCCTAAAAAAGATGCTGAGTAGTTTCTTAAACAAGGCTATCACTAGACTTTGACTAGCTAGTTTCATCCTACATAATCATTACTTGTTTTGAGAACTGAGCTTGTAAACTAAACTAATAAACCGATGGGACTTTGAACAATTTCAAGAATTTAAGAGCTAATACTACTAACCTGGTAAGGCAATAAAAGCATCAGAGTGTCTAGCCATCTCAGCTTTTCTTTGATGCATATCTGCCACGGCTCTTACTTCTCCTACTGTTTCACCGGTCAACTGCCAAAAAAGGAGAAATCCCATTTAACTAATAATCTTGAAACTTTAAATAAAATTAAAGATAGAAAGAAAAAAAAAGCAGCTTTAGACTGTTCTATGAACCAGAAGCAATGATGGCAATGTAAGCAATTTGTCTTATTTTAACTATCCATACAATACTTAGTTATTAAGCTCTCCATCTCATTTTTCTTTTTCTTAAATGAAACTTCTTTTGGTTCCAATAAAATGAATGAAGATAAAGCAACCAGAGAAAACAGTTAACAGATAGGAATCAGAAACAGATTTAAAAAGGTTCAAACATTTTTCCTCAGTGATTTATAAGAGTGAATACCTCTCTAGGCATGAGTGTCTTGGGAATAACCCTGTTGGTAAAAACGACAACAAATATGAGAAACAAAGAGACTTGATAATAAGCATGTTTAAAGTGATATGATGAAGAATTACCCAATAACATGACGACCACCATCATGAACAGCTTGTGAGACCAGACCCATCAAACCTATGCTTCCACCTCCATAGACTAGATCAATGTTCCTTAAAACCTGCAAATGCCAAAATAAAAAAACAGAGGAAATTAAACCATATTTCTTAAACCAAGATAGTTTGAGAAATGAGCTAAGAAGATAAATCGAAACCAAAGATACTGCTTTTGTTTTGTACTCTCAAATATGGAGACAAACATTCCCACTAAGCGATATTTGTGGGCTCCCAATCATAAAGATGAATATGATAAAAGGATAAAACAAAAACTGAAAAATGTAATCTTTTTGAGTTATCAACGAAGCACTAATTCCACATATCAACAATACTTTGTAAGGGTTTATCATTTGTAAGCTAAATCACAGATGAGTGTTTTCAAAACAGAGGAAATGCTCTGCATTTGCAAAGATAAGAGGCTAAACAAACATATTCACAAACATCTGGTGAACATAAACTGTAAAAGTACGTCTCTTTTTCGAAAATTAACTTAGAAAGCAGATATAAAATCTGTAAATGACTTAAAAATGGGAACTTCAGAGATTTGTAATACCAATTCGTTGCCTAGATCCACAGCAGCATCTTGGTAGCTACTCTTCTTGCCTTGGCTGCTTCCGCAGAACACACAGATTCTTCCGAACTTCGACTTTTGCATTGTTTCAGTGTTCACCGCCATTGGTTACTATGAGCTCAAGATTATGAAAAAATCTCTTAACTTTTTTGCACCAGAGGAAACAAAAGACAAATATAGTGTTTGGTTTCTAAACGAAATCTCTCACTTGGGTGCTTACGAAAGAAGGATAAACGATAGGTACAGAGACCGTACAAGTGTCAAAGAAGAAGCATTATAAATATGAAGTTAAAACTCAAAGAACTCTTAAAAGAATTGGTGTTTCTTTGCCTACTATAATGCTTTCTGGTTTGGGTTTGTTATTTATATATACAGAGTGCGTTTTCTCGTCATCTCTCAATCCGTTTATTTATTAAAAAGATTGTTCTTTTAATTTTGGGATTTTCACACGTGAGAGAATTCAGCACGCGCGTCGCAACCACCCGCACATACAGTTCATGTTGGCACGCGTGGACCACTTCCTTGTGTTTGTTTCCTCGTAATTTTTTGTTCTTCCTCAATTTGTTTTCTTTTTTTTTTCGGATTTCATTACACTTCCCTTTATCGATTATATATTGTTTTTCTTCTTTACATTCAAATTCTTTGTTATCTACTTTCTAACTCCAATGATTTTGGAACCGAGAACAGAACAAAAATCAAAATGGTATGGATGTTTAACTGAAACTTTAAGGAAATTATTCAAATTGATTACATTTGAGAAACAAAACAGATATGCTGATCCAAGTTGGAAGTTCAAAACTCAAAGTAAATTAGGATGAAAATTACAACAAGAAAAAATGATGATATGTTTAATATGAATACCAAATTATAATCTTTATTTTTGGTATTGTGTTGTGTGAAAAAAACGCTATAAACTTAACGAGCAATTGTATTATCGTGTCTTCTCAACACATACACCTTTTGGTCTGTCTCTAGCATAAACTTGAAGAAAAGTTGATTCCGTTCTGTTACGGGTAATTGTCAGTTGTCACGCATGAAAAGAGAGAAACAACTTTGGTCGTCACTAGCTACTATAGTCACCACCATTTTAACTAACACGATTCATCGAGAAGACTTAAGTATAAACTTATATGGGAATATATGACATTTCACGTTAGGATTGTCTTCGAGATTGATTATCATCAAGTTACTAGTATATGTTAAAGAATGATTGCAGTAAAAAAAAAATCGACATACTTGAAAAGGAAATATTCCTTGCGTTCTTTTTTATATTTTTTCATAATGATATTCAAATTTGTTGTGCGAAAATTAATGGGAAGTGACAAAGAAAACATCTTTAGATTAAAGAAACTGATTTAGATATAAAGCCACCTCACTTTTCGATTCCTTTTTCTCAAGAACAGAACAAAAATTTAATTTTCGACAATGGAAATAAAAATTCAATTTTCATTGTCAGCATATATCTGGACATGTAAGATGGGTCCAAACATAATTTACTTTAACTCTATGATATTTAATTAAAAGTGTGATCAAACTAGTGATGAGTAAAGCAACAAAGCAAGAGATACACAGATATGTATTTGACACATATGCATACACATATAGAATATGAACAAATTGAGATGATGATGTCTGGGTTATGGAGCAATGTGCCATTGAATGATTGAAATAAGAAACACAAAGTGAGTTATGGTTTTTATCATCAATGTTGTCTCATTTACCCTCCCTATGTAGACAAACCTCCTCCTTCTATCTTGTTCTAAGCAATAGCAATTATGTACTCCATTTCTTTATTTAGTTATATTTTCCACTTCCCTACTTTTTGGTTTCTTCTTATAATGTTTTTGTATATATCAAAAGCTCTCTGAGCTTTACACATATCCTCTACATTTGGATAATGGATATGTAGCTCAATGCCATTTATATTTATTCTACTTAAAAAGTTTATCCACTAGAACGATAGATTATAAGGATCCAATGTGAAAAAAGAAAGAAATATTTTTGGTTTGTTTTTTTATCAATACTTTACTAGAAAATGGGTTACAAACTTACAACATACAACAGAGAAATCATCTACGTCGTAATTAGTAATTACATTATTTATAGGAACTGATTGGCATTTTCTGATTTATACCGTTATACCCTCTTTAACTATGAGATGAACAAATAAGTCAATTACATATACTTACATTCAGATACATCCAGAAAATTACAGATATATTATGCCAAAACAATTTATAATATGAAACAGAAGGAGTATATCAAAAGCTCGAAAGATTTTAATGGTACGCTCCACATGTTATTAGGTTATTAAATTCTATTAATCTATATATAGTATGAAGCTAAGCTATATATAGCTGTTTTATTCCATGGACAGCAAGTCAGCAACCCCATACTCTTATACTCCGCTTAACTGAACATAGATTTTTTTTTTATAAAGAACTGAACATAGATATAAGAGTGTCAGAATTAATTTCCCTTAATTTAATAAACTGAAAGAAATTGCAATCCCAAGAACTCGATGCAAGGCTGCCCTGTTAGATTTATAAGCTGTGGGTTTGGAGATTATAAACAAATTAGTACTGTATTACTTATTGAAACCAATGTAGTTTTTGAATTTGCATGCTTGCATGCGCATTTAACTCTTTTGTTTTGTTTTCTTATTGCACTCCACATTCTTCGTCTCGGGTTTCTCACTTTCAAACCTAATTTATAATATTATAATAATCGACCATGATGGTGGTGTTACTGTGTTAAACGACATGATTAGTTCACTCTCCATGTAACCTACATTTTATTTGTTATAGATCTCATCAACTGGCCCGTTGTGATTATATACCAACAGTGGATAATCGATGGTAAATTCGTTTGCTTTTATGGTTTAATTGTATAATAAAAGTTCTCTTGATATAAGCTACAAGAGAATTATACAACTCAGTTAGTTTACTTCACGAGAAGTTAAACCGAACTAAATTCAGATTTGTTAACAATGGTAAGTTATTATACAAGTAGAAGGAATAAGAGTGGGAAAAAAGTCGGAATATCTTCAATCATTTTTTTCTAACAAAGACCAAAAAAATGTACAACAAAAGGATCGATTTATCTACAAGCTTACAATAGTATATATAAATAAAAATTATATACTGTATGTATCTTAATGTGATACTCCAACAAAGGCTTATACAGTACATGCATAATTAATTAAGTTAAATATGGATGGCTTTGTGGATGTGTGTAGATAAAGTGTGTGCGCCGAATACAGATGAAGCAGGAGAGCAGTAAAAAGGCTCCTCGCTTTCTAATCTTATCAGACAAAAGTGTTACTTTATTCTAAATTTTTGTTTAAACAATATATTTAGTTTGATGTTAATGAAAGGGGCAAATGACGACCATATCAACTGCAGTTGTACTAACAAGGGCCCCCATTTGCATTTACGACCGCCCATAAGAGTAGACCAGTCGTCATTATGGTATATTAATTTTAGAGAGATGATTAATTGTTACAAATTTTCCAATAAATAAATTCGTTACCTAACCTGAGCTAGATACATCCATCAAAGAGTTAAAGACTCTACCTATCTTTCCATGATGAGAAAACTGATTCTTCTGAAACCGAAATTGAAATAGATCATTCAAATTCATCTCATGATGAAAATAGGGTATCCTATATGATGGATGGATAAGTGACAATATAGAGTATTTATCGCTAGTATTCGATATACAACTGTGATAGCACTTTCAACCACAACAATTCATTACAAACATAGTTTTCTCTAATTATACCTCGAGTTTTTAAGATAGTTGTGTATAAGTGTAGAATAAAAACGAACAAAAGTAGACGAGAAGACAAGCAAGAAAGCTCTTGAGTTTAAGCTCTAGTCTAATGTGTTACATATTCGCAATCTTGTTGATTAACTAGAATATTTCCATGAACACGGGATATATTAATCATTAAACTCTTTTCATAATCATCTAATATCTAGAAAGTTGGTATCACATTGTTATAAACGTCCACACTAGGACATGCCTTCTTTACAGCAATTCTACTCCTTTAACAATGTGTGTTAGTTCAATCGGGTTGTTAAAACATATAAAATTTCTCTAAAAGTGTAATGTTATTATAGGTTAACGCTGGCGATATACGTCAGTCACCAAAAATAGAAAGATTGTAGAAATTATGAGCTTGATTAGGGAAAGTAACATTTATCTTACAGGTTTTTGTTGTTACATACATATCATTTGTGTTGTAGAGATCAAAACTGGTGTTAGGCTTGATCACCTGTATAACATTACACATCTTAGCATTTTTATATCATACGTGTAATATAAATGCATGTTTAAATACAGAATTGATATGTGAAGACAAAAGAGAAACGAGTTTTTTAAAAAGGAAGAAAAAGGCCTAACTTGTAGGCAGGAAGAGTGGTGGAAGTATGATGGAGAAAGAGCAAAGTGACATTTATTATTTCTGTGTTCTTTATTTTTGAGACATAATCTTCCATTAATTCACTTCAATGTTCCTTCCCTGCTTTCGGTCATTACTATGTCCCATTTGCTCTCTAACTATTCCTTCAAGCAATTGTTTTGAAAAAGAAAAACAAAATGACGTTGAATCTACCTTCGTCACATACCCACAATATATGATTTGGCATTATCTGATTAGTCGATAATTGGTGTGTTTGTTCATCAACCCGTCTTAATTACCCTAAAGGAAAACCGAAAACTTGAAGGAAAACAAAATATACACCAAACAAATATTGAGAATGTGCTCAAATGTTCGTGCATATGTTGAACGACACTAAAAAAATCAACGGCATACTTGTTTAATTTGTTAATGTCGCAGACTCGCAGTAAATTAACATTCAAGTTGTAGTCAAATTTTTAGTAACAAGTTTTGTCGTAAAGTATAATTATCTTTAGTTAAATCCGCATGTCCATGGCCTTTAGAAAAACCGATCTGTATACTACCGCATAGGCCCATTTTCATGAAAATGGGATCCAATATGTACGAAACAAACCAAATTATACATTGATGTATGAATTGCACGCACTACCCATAACCATTAACAAGACAGCAAGTGATTACAACCTAATGTCGATCAAAGCCTTCCAGAAATTTTCTTGTTCCAAACGAAACTTGTCAGGTTTTAGGAATACATACTGATTTTCAGAACAGAAGATCAAAACCCATTAAATAAAACAGACTGCTACAGTCACTCATACTCCAAAAGCCCATAAAGGTGTCAAAATACCCAACAAAAAACTAAAACAAAACAAAAAGAGAGAAGAGAATGCAGTTTTTGAGAAAATCAAAGTGGCATTACACTTCAAAATTGACGCCTTGGTGGCCTTGCCTCAGCTTCCGAGACTCTTATTTGTCTACCATCCAAATCCTTCAAGGAAAGCAAAAACATGTAATTAGAATTGAGAGCAAAACATCCAAACCTTACTGTAAGAAGAAATTTACTAAACAAAAGAGATTGTAAGAAGATACTTACTGCTCCATTCAGTGAATTGATGGCCTTTTGGACCTCTTGAGCAGAGCCTAGCGTCACAAACCCAAAACCCTTGGACCTACCAGTGTCCCTGTCGTAGATGACTCTGGCCTCTACAACTTTTCCTTGCTCACTGAACAAGTTCTCAAGAGCCGAGTCATCGACACCCCATGAAAGGTTTCCCACGTAGATACGGTCCGATGACCCTGATCCCGAACCTGACCCAGAACCATAGCTGGAACGTTCAGACCCGTAGCCACCGGAACGCTCAGAACGTTGAGACCCGTAGCCACCTGAACGCTCAGAACGTTGAGACCCGTAGCCACCGGAACGCTCAGAACCGTAACCACCGGAACGCTCAGAGCCGTAACCACCACTTCTTGGTCCTCTGGAGAAGGACTCCTCTCTCTTAGGTGGAGGAGGTCCAGCGTTAACCCTCAAGGGTCTGCCTTCAAATTCCTGCAAATGTTCATCTCAACAAGATTAACAAAAACAGTCGCAATGTATAAAATCTAAAAGACATGAACAACAAGCATGTACAACCAAATCAAAGGTTCAACAATTCTCTCAGCAACTTATATCCCCAATAAACAAGAACGACCTAGAAGTTTGACAGCTTTCATTTCCGAATAAGCAAATGCATCTTGTCAGTGGAACAAAGAACAACATGAAACCATTAAGTATAGGCAAACCAAACAGAGGATAAACGTTCATGAGAGCCAGGTGTAATGCACACTTACATTACAGTGGTTAGTGATTATACACAAGCTAAGAATAACAATAAATGATTCAGGTTATTCAATCACAAGTCCTCACAAAGCTTATCTCAACACAGTAATGGAAAATGAAAGTCTGCTTACATAGTTATTGAATTGCTGAGCTGCTGCCTCAACTTCAGCTGCAGTGGACATTGTCACAAATCCGAAACCCCTGCTCCTGCCAGTCACTTTGTCATAGATAACCTACAAAAACCAAGACATTTACAATGTTCTCAGTCACACAAAGGCAACAACACCACACAACGTTATCTATGAGACTCAGAACCATCTTAGCTCTTTTGCAAAGTTCTCATTTTGACGCTACACAATCAGATTCAAACCCATTTCACACGAAGTTATTATGAGCAATCAGCTACTTCATCATCAAATCTATAAAGCATCGATTTTGAGGAAGAGAATTAAGCAATTCAAAATCAGGAACCCTAAATTCGTACCTCAACCATCTCAACATTTCCGGCGCTCTCAAACAGCTGAGCTAGCTGAGCGCTATCGACGTTGAAGGAAAGGTTACCGACGAAGAGCTTGAGGTCATTAGAGAAGGTGTTTCTCTCCGGCGGCGGCGAATCGTCTTCACCGAACATGTCGTCTTCCTCCACCTCGAAATCCGAGGAAACGGCGACATTTCTGACGAACCGCGACGGGTACTCCGAGGGGGCTGAGAATTTGACGGCGGAGGAAGCGAAGAGGGAGACTAGATGGTCGGAGTGGAGTTTGAAGGAGAGGGAAGGAGGCAAGACGGAAAGGGAAGCGGACCTGGAGACGCAGAGAGGAAGGGATTTAGGGTTGAAGGAAGTGAGAGAGAGGGAAGAAGCGGAGGCAGACATGGCTTTAGCTTTTGAGGATTTGCTAAAGCTCTCTCGCTGGTGGTGCTGTGAAAGAGATAAGGTTTAAGGGTTCTGCGAGAAAGAGAGATTTGAGAGTGAAGAGATAAAAGGAGACGAGTTTTAGATATTTATTGGCAAAAAGAATTTTTTTTTTTTTTTTCTTTTCTTATCCGCTTGAAATATCTTCCACTTGGATATTTTGTTTTCTTCGCTAAAATCTGCAAAACTTTTCACAATACAGTAATTACTTTTCAGTCTCGACTCTCGACTAGTATTATTGTTGTGACTGTATAAAAATATTAACTGTAATTTTTTTTGCAAAAATTCTTGTTTGAAAATGTAATGGCTCTTCTTGATTGGTTTAATTAGTATAATCAACAAAATAGTAATCACAAGTACGACTATGTAAAGCCAGATTACTTAGTTTTTTTACTTTTTCAGCTATAGTCATTTCAAATTTTTGTTTCTTAGATATAGATAGACAAGTATAAATATTTTTGTTACTAAGTGAACTGAAAACATACTTAAGGACCATTTTATACTGAAAATTTTGAATTAAGCTTTTTGAATGGAGTGAATGGTATGGGAGAGAAGATCTGGTCCGTCGAAGTTGGATGGACAGTGGAGATTAAGAGAAGAGACAAGTGAGTGGGTCTAGTGAAAAGAACAACCGTAACAAAAAGCCAAAGGAAGATGCAACTGGAGACTGTACACTGATGATCCAGCATGGATCTTCAACTTGTCCATTGCTGAGGTTTATTGTATAAGAAGAAAATGAAAGAGGCCCATTAGCAACATTTCTATAAAATGGTTTACTTAGCGCCGGTTAGATGTTTATGTCCGGTCCTGGTCGAATATTTCTCGTACCCGATCCAAACCAAGTAGCCAGCCCGGTCCGGATTCATCATAGCATGGGACCCATCGATAGCCACGTGTCGCTTTCGATGAAGAAGATGAGATTGAAAGGCTAAGGAAAAACATTGTCCGGCGGAGAAGATCGCAGAAGAACAACACTCAGATACTTTTTTGTCCGTACCGCAATCTGAAAAATGGACACTTATGTTCGAATTTCAAGCTTAAGATCCCCCAATCTCTGCCGGATAATCCCTAGATTCTCATCCTCCTCGAAATTCCGTTGTTCCAAGAAAAATCCGGACGAATCTCCCAAGAGTGGAAACGACAACGGTGAGAGATTTCGAAACTGCTTATGTTAGATTGGATTCGAATCGGTTTTAATTTGGTTTAATTGTCAGGTGATAAATCGTCGTCGAGGGATTGGGACAAGGCGTGGAAGAGTTTCAAGAAGCAGAGCAAGAAGACATTGTTCTCGCAATTCAACGTCGACAAGTACGTGACGTGGAATCCTCCGAGATCGGAGTTTCCGTTGTCGGAAGAAGTCGATCCCATCAAAAGAGCAGAGAGATCCAACCTCATGCTCTGGACAAGTCCGAGGTTCACACTTATCGGAGCCATCGTCATTGTCTCATTCCTCCTTCTCTACACCATTCTTGCTCCTGTCAAGTGAAACCTCTTTATATTTATCTTACTTCAACTTTTGTCATTCGTTAGCGAAGGCATTTAGATCAGATTCTGGTTCATTGCATAAACTTAACTTTACTTTACTTGAAAACCTTATAAATTAAGTGACCAACCTTTACTTTGCATAAACTTTACTTTACTTAAAAACCTTATAAATTTCAGAGGAAAAATGTAACGCAGATTATTATTATTATTTTTAGGATTAGAGAAGTTTATTGTGATATTACTATTACAGTATTATAGTGTACATAATACGTTGACAAAAGAACATAATTAAGTGACCAATACTCTCACGATGGTGCAGACTTTTATATTCGTAGGCGAAAGCATAAGTTGTGAATTTATTTTTACATTCTAAGACGGGTTAAGGAACATAACATGTACGAAGTTACATGATCCCAATTGTAAAATCTTATGAATTAGTATTTTTTTTCAATAATTAGCCAAAACAAACTGCATGCTTTGGATGTTTTTGAAGACAAATATTTATTCATTCATGCCTCACAGTACTGCCCGCCGCGAATCTGTGAATCATCATAAAACACATTTGCGTATCTTAGAAGTTAACCAACTGAACTTTACTTTTTTTTTCCTTCGGTCAAACGTGAAGTTCGATTACAATACTAAAGCTCATGATCTTTTAATGCGTACGATTAACTCCAATGGTAAATTTTAATCTTAAAATATATTTGATCCCCGATAAATAAAGATCTGAATATAGAAAAAAAGGAATGCGTTAAATTTGTTGTAAGAATATGATGAGGAATTGAGGACAATAATAAATCGTATAAAACTTAGAAATCGGCAGGTGAGGAGGTTTGTTTAGCTGAGGGAGGACTGTGTCATGCTGGTTCAATTGAATATTACTTTGTTTCTATCGCCAACTTTTCTTTCAACATCTTCAATATGTCACTGCTTTCATCCTCTTTTTCCCTTTTCTATTTTTCAATGGTTTTATATGCAATGTTTTTATGTTTCTTACTGCATGTGTTGCTAAGAAAATATCAAACAAATAAAGAAGATTAGTTAATTCTTCTTTACTGATGTCGTGTTTTTGGAATTTACTGTGGAGTTTTTCTATTCTCTACAAAGTTGTACTTCAGTTTGTAATTAATTCGATATTGTATCAATTTTCAAACTTGTAGGGCTTAGTAACACCAAACTTTATTAATGACTTATCAGACTATGGTTCAATTTAAAAAGTCAACTCAAGTTTCCAAAATCCAATCCAATTATTTTTGATTGAAATGAAGGAAAACAAGAGTGGTCCAATAGCATTCGTTAATACCGTTAGTCTTAGACAAGCGACAAACTGCATGTAAAAGTTGTAAATTATTACCAAAATGAATTTGTAAATATAATCAGTTTTCCCTAATAAAATACTAATCGCAATAACTTACAAACCAAACGGTACGGTCTTTCTTAATATTTTCCAACTTCTTCCATTTCCTTCTTATTGTAAACTGGGAGGTTTCATGCTGAAACTGTTGTTGGCTGTCGCAATAATTGTTGTGTGTGTACATAAGATTTTGTAAAATGGAATCTACATTATGAAACATTAAGCATGATAACATGATAACATAATTTTTTAAGAAGAAAAATGTATCAAGCAAACAAAAAGACATGAACCAGAATCATTTTCAGAGACTTCATGAATATAAAAACAGATACTCAATCAATCCTCCACGATGTTACAGCTTCTTCGAGAACCTTGAAGGTACGTTTTCACACATTAACTAATAGTTTCAAAATACTATATAATTAATATTTCTCTTCTATAACTTCGTTTTACAATAATCGATAGCAATAATAGCATGTGGTTTTATTATTAATTTATACATACAGTGACCTTGAAAATCGTAGATACTTTCAAGAACTCGGAAACAATAGCTGATGTAGTCGCTTACATCATTGAAATGTGTCAGTTTTGAACAATCCATAAATGTATAAATATATACATATATGTTAAGTCAAACCATTAAGATTATTTCCCAATCAGACTTTGAATTTATAATTACAGAGAGCTCAAACTCATTAAGCCAAACTAAATGGCTCATATGGGTGGAGCAGACGAGATTGAGTCGTTGAGAGTGGAGCTTGCAGACATTGGAAGAAGCATTAGATCATCGTTCCGGAGACACACGTCAAGTTTCAGAAGCAGCTCTTCAAGATATGAACCAGATCATGATGGTGATGGTAATGGACCTAATGGTAATGATGCAGAGTATGCTCTGCAATGGGCTGAGATCGAGAGATTACCAACTGTTAAACGCATGAGATCGACTCTCCTCGATGATGGAGATGAGTCCAAGACAGAGAAAGGGAAAAGAGTCGTCGATGTCACAAAGCTTGGAGCCATGGAACGTCATCTGATGATTGAGAAACTCATCAAACACATTGAGAATGATAATCTCAAGTTGCTCAAGAAAATCAGAAGAAGAATAGACAGGTAAAACGATTTTACCCCCTTTTGTGAATTTTGTTGCCATTAAGTTTGGAAATTTGAGCTTGAAACTGTGTTGTGCAGAGTGGGGATGGAGTTTCCGACCATAGAAGTGAGGTACAAGAGTTTAAAAGTGGAGGCCGAGTGCGAGATTGTTGAAGGGAAGGCACTTCCAACACTGTGGAACACTGCTAAGCGCGTCGTCTCTGTGAGTACTCTAAACAACTTCTGGAAAATCGCAAGTTTAAAGCCTCTGGAGTTGAGTTCTAATTTGTTTCCATTTCTCCAGGAACTTGTGAAGCTCACTGGTGCAAAATCACACGAAGCCAAGATCAGCATTCTTAATGACGTTAATGGCATTATAAAGCCGGGAAGGTAAGTAGTTGAAGGAGTGTTACCGTTTCTTCTCACTAGTAGTCTTGATCAAAGTTTTGAATTTGTGTTTTATTCTTCTTGCTGTTTCAGGTTAACACTGTTGCTTGGTCCTCCTGGATGTGGAAAAACAACTATGTTAAAGGCCTTGTCAGGAAACTTAGAAAACAATCTAAAGGTTCTTATGATGAAAACAACTTTGTTAACACACTGAGATTATTTTGTTTTGCTGCAGATGTGTGAAGTGTGTACCTTTTTTCTCTTGTTTCCACAGTGTTCAGGTGAGATATCTTACAATGGACACAGACTGGACGAGTTTGTTCCTCAGAAAACCTCGGCGTATATAAGTCAATATGATCTGCACATTGCAGAGATGACAGTGAGAGAGTCTGTTGATTTCTCAGCTCGTTGTCAGGGCGTTGGTAGCCGAACAGGTAGATTTTTATCAACCATATCAATGTACCCCCGAGTGCATAAAAATAAATGTATCGTTGAACATTTATTTCTCCCCTGCGTAAACAGATATCATGATGGAAGTCAGTAAAAGAGAAAAGGAAGCAGGAATCATTCCTGACACAGAAGTGGATGCTTACATGAAAGTATAGTTCCTCTCACGCTCTTTTATCCCTGAAGTGTATATTGAACCTAACCTACAAGCTCGGTGGTGTTGACTAGAAATTTTCCGTTTTCCTGTAGGCAATATCTGTTGAAGGACTTGAAAGAAGTCTGCAAACAGATTACATCATGAAGGTATTTACAGTCTCTTTGATAAGCTCGTCTGAAAATTCTGTCCTTTCCTGTTTTGGTGGTTATATCTTCTTTTGCATTTGCAGATTCTTGGACTTGACATTTGTGCAGAAACTTTAGTTGGAGACATGATGAGGAGAGGCATATCAGGGGGGCAAAAGAAGCGTCTCACTACAGGTTACTTTCATAGCTCGGATCCTGCAAAACTTGTCATCTTTTGCTGACTTTGTTCTTTCTTCTAAAGCAGTACTTGCATTGCACCTCTAAATGTTTTTGTAGCCGAGATGATCGTTGGTCCGACAAAGGCTCTCTTTATGGATGAAATAACAAACGGCTTAGACAGTTCCACGGCTTTTCAGATTGTCAAGTCTCTTCAGCAGCTTTGTCACATATCGAATGCTACTGTGCTTGTTTCTCTCCTTCAACCTGCTCCAGAATCCTTTGACCTCTTCGATGACGTTATGCTGATGGCCAAGGGAAAAATCGTGTATCATGGTCCACGCGGCGAGGTCCTCAACTTCTTTGAGGAATGTGGATTTCAATGCCCTGAAAGGAAAGGTGTTGCAGACTTTCTCCAAGAGGTATAAAACCAAATTAGCTCTATTCCTTTTTGTGCTTTTGAAGTCATGAATTATTGATCCTCTCTTGTTCTTCTTTGAAGGTTATATCCAAAAAGGACCAAGCACAATACTGGAGGCACGAGGATTTACCTTACAGGTTTGTCTCTGTAGAAATGTTGTCGAAGAGATTCAAGGAGTTGAGTATCGGGAAAAAGGTCGAGGACGCTCTGTCTAAGCCATATGATAAATCAAAAAGCCACAAGGATGCTCTTTCCTTCAGCGTGTATTCTCTTCCAAACTGGGAGCTGTTCGTAGCATGCATATCAAGAGAGTTTCTTCTCATGAAGAGAAACTATTTCGTCTACATTTTCAAAACATTTCAGGTACATAATGAAGTTTCCACTCCATAGATGTCTCACCTTTTTGTCTTCTTTCGAGTATTCCTGAGCTTTCTAGCTTTTATGTGCGCAGCTTTTTATGGCCGCATTCATCACCATGACTGTGTTTATCCGAACACGGATGGGTATTGATATCATTCATGGAAACTCTTACATGAGTGCTCTCTTTTTTGCCGTCATTATACTTCTTGTTGACGGATTCCCAGAGTTGTCTATGACGGCTCAACGCCTGGCCGTGTTTTACAAGCAGAAGCAGTTGTGCTTCTATCCAGCATGGGCTTATGCAATCCCTGCAACAGTGCTAAAAGTCCCTCTCTCGTTCTTCGAGTCTTTCGTTTGGACTGGCCTCACTTACTATGTCATTGGATACACCCCTGAAGCCTCCAGGTGAAATTTCCCCTCTGGTCTTAGTACTCAAAGTTGTGGCGATTTTCAAGAACATGATGAAGTTTAATTACTGCTACAGGTTCTTCCGGCAGTTCATTCTACTGTTTCTTGTTCACTTCACTTCGCTATCCATGTTCCGGTCTCTAGCTGCAATCTTCCAGACAGTAGTTGCTTCAACCACAGCTGGCAGTTTTGGTATCTTAATCACATTCGTCTTTGCCGGTTTCGTCATTCCACCAAGTAAGACTTTCCCCCAATCTTTCCTCAAAAGTTGTACCATGCAAGCATGACTCTAAGGTTTTGTGTTTGCTGCAGCTTCTATGCCTGCGTGGCTCAAGTGGGGTTTCTGGGCGAATCCTTTGAGTTACGGTGAGATTGGGCTATCAGTAAACGAGTTTCTTGCTCCAAGATGGAATCAGGTGATGCTTTTTAGTCTTTAACCTTTCGCCTTCTCTTTCTTTGGTATACTCTTCAATACTAATTAGCTTGTCCTGGTCACAACTTGCAGGTGCAACCCAATAACCTTACATTGGGGAGAACCATACTCCAAAGCCGTGGAATGGACTACGATGGTTACATGTATTGGGTATCATTGTTTGCCTTGTTGGGTTTCACTGTGCTCTTCAACGTCATTTTCGCTCTGGCTCTGACCTTCTTGAAATGTAACTTCATCTTCTTGTACTCCATAACTGAATGTTCTTCTGAAACAACGAACTTAACATCATTTACCAAATGACAGCACCCACATCATCTCGAGCCATGATCTCGCAAGAAAAACTCTCTGAGCTCCAAGGAACAGAAGATACAACAGACAACTCTCTGATCAAGAAAAAAGCCACAGATTCCCCTGTCAATACAGAAGAAGAAGATGACAATTCAGGTGACATCTCTTTTCCAACTCCTAACATTCTCTATATCTTCTTCCACTAATACTTTCTCCTGATACACCACAGGCAAGATGGTCTTACCTTTCAAGCCTCTCACTGTAACATTTCAAGAATTGAACTACTTCGTTGACACTCCCGTGGTAAAATCTTCACTCATACCCCAACTATAAACCATTTTAACCATTTTTCTCGCTAATAATATTGTAATGTTCCTCTCAATGATGATCTACAGGAGATGAGAGACCAAGGATATGCTAACAAGAAGCTGCAACTTCTCACAGACATCACCGGAGCTTTCCGTCCCGGAATCCTAACGGCACTGATGGGCGTGAGTGGAGCTGGAAAAACCACTCTCCTCGACGTCCTAGCCGGAAGAAAAACGAGCGGATACATCGAAGGCGACATCAGAATCAGCGGTTTCCCAAAAGTCCAGGAAACTTTCGCGAGAGTCTCAGGCTACTGCGAGCAAACAGATATTCACTCACCAAACATCACCGTTGAAGAATCCGTCATCTACTCCGCTTGGCTTCGTCTAGCTCCTGAGATCGACTCCGCAACCAAAACCGTAAGCTTGCCTTCTTCTTCATTTCTCTTCTCTTCCATCATCAATCAAAATCGAACACAAATCGGAATCTAAACTCAATTCTGTACAGAAATTCGTGAAACAAGTGCTTGAGACGATCGAATTGGATGAGATCAAGGATGCATTGGTGGGAGTCGCCGGAGTGAGCGGATTATCGACGGAGCAGAGGAAACGGCTGACGATTGCGGTGGAGCTGGTGGCGAATCCGTCGATCATCTTCATGGACGAGCCGACTACGGGACTTGACGCGAGAGCAGCCGCCATTGTTATGAGAGCAGTGAAGAACGTCGCTGACACTGGAAGAACAATCGTCTGCACTATTCATCAGCCTAGTATCGACATTTTCGAAGCCTTCGACGAGGTAAAATTGCAAAATCACCTCAATACATTACGATCCTTTCATATTTGACCCCAAAACTTTCTTCTTTAAACTTATCTAAGAAAATTAATTAAATGTGAGTTTTCAGTTGGTACTTCTCAGAAGAGGTGGTCGCATGATCTACACAGGACCATTGGGTCAACATTCATGTCATATTATCGACTATTTTGAGGTAAGTTTGCTTATGTATATTAGTATAGAGTAATCTTCTTTTCAAAATTTTGTTTAGTGTATAAAGTTTGTGTTTTGGTTACATAAACAGAGTGTTCACGGCATTCCTAAGATAAGAGACAACCACAATCCAGCAACATGGATGCTTGATGTTAGCTCACAATCTGCAGAAGTTGAACTTGGCCTTGATTTCGCAAAGATCTACCATGAATCTGCTCTGTTCAAGTGAGTACAAGAAAAATCTTCAAATCTTTGCATATACAGTTTTGTGTTTGGGTTTTAATGAAAAACAAACACGTGTTGATCTCTCATAGGAGCAACTCGGAGCTCGTGAAACAGTTGAGCCAACCAGATTCAGGATCAAGTGATTTACAGTTTAAAAGAACATTTGCACAGCGTTGGTTTGGACAATTCAAATCTATTTTATGGAAGATGAGTTTGTCTTATTGGAGAAGTCCCTCTTATAATTTACAGCGTCTTGTTCACACATTAATCTCTTCTTTGATCTTTGGCGCCCTCTTTTGGAACCAAGGCCAAAAAATGTAAGTAACTTTGAAACTTGGATCTCCTTTTAAGATTTTTTGTTCTTTCAAATATGCCATGTAAGAATATTCAACTTCAGTGAGATTCTTAACAAAAATGCTAATGTGTGTTTGACCTTGTTTGTAGAGATACACAACAAAGTTTGTTCACAGTAATAGGAGCGATGTATGGTGCAATGATGTTTATAGGGATAAACAATTGTGCAACAGCTCTTCAATATTTTGAAACAGAAAGGAACGTTATGTACCGTGAAAGATTTGCTGGAATGTACTCAGCGACTGCATATGCATTGGCTCAAGTTGTGAGTGAGATACCTTATTTGTTCACACAAGCGGCAGAGTTTGTGATCGTAACATATCCAATGATCGGTTTCTATCCTTCGGCCTACAAAATCTTTTGGGCGGTCTACTTTACGTTCGGCTCTCTTCTCACTTACAACTACCTCGCCATGTTCCTCATCTCCATCACACCAAACTTCATGGTTGCATCGGTTCTTCAATCGCTCTTCTACGTTAATTTCAACCTCTTTTCCGGGTTCTTGATCCCTGTTACGGTAAGAACCTTTTTACAGTTTTACCTTAACAAAACGTATAAGAAAAAGGGGTTTTAGTAATGTATCTTTGGTTTTGAAAAATTGCAGCAAATTCCAAAGTGGTGGGTTTGGTTATATTATCTAACACCAACTTCTTGGACACTCAACGGGTTTTTCACGGCTCAATACGGCGATATTCATGAGAAGATCAGTGTCTTTGGAGAATCCACGACGGTTGCAAGATTCTTAGAAGATTATTTTGGGTTTCATCATAACCTTTTGGCGGTTACAGCGGTTGTTCAAATCGCCTTTCCTATTGCGTTGGCTTCTATGTTTGCATTCTTTGTGGGGAAACTCAACTTCCAAAGAAGATGATCGTGCATGCATTCACCCTTTTAGAATAATCATATGCTATTTTGTGAAAATAAACATATACCCAACTTTTTTTTTTGTATGTATGGATGTATATGATTTTCAAGAAAGAAAACAAAAAAAACATTGTCCTTTAGTTGAAATGAAATGTGGGTTTTGAGGAATTCTTTGGTTTTTTATTTATAATTTTAGACTTGGGGGAATTGGGGTTCTTAAGCTGATATATACAAGCTAGATAGCAAAATCTCAACGAAAAATTAGTGCGTTGTATATTGAAACACAAGTAGTTAGGTCCACAACAGAGATGAGATGTAATCAGAATTACGTCTTGCATCTTCCAAGAATGATGAGAGGATAACGAAATAAACTGAAGATTGAACCAATCCCTAAACTCATGAATACTGAAATTAGATAGTCTCAACATAAAGTAAGAAATTGTCTCAAATTAGATAGTCTCAGCTAACTAACGCGAGAAATATGCACGTGGATCGAATTAATAGCTTTTTCACCGTTTCCCGAGTTAGGAGAAGCGGGAAGGCCTCTATATGGGAAATCGTCAAATTTTTAAAGAGTCATTAAATAGTTACCTGTTTACGAATCTGAGTCGTCGATGACATTTTGGAAGTTGCACCGCTCAAATTACTTAGTCTTCATATTTGAAGACGAACTGGTGTCATTAGCGAAGAAGACAGAGTTCCTCCGTTGAACAAGAACTACTGAAATACCTAAGGGGTTTTACTTTTAGGTATTTGTCGATCTGTGAATTTTTTTTCTGCTTGTCTCTGAGTGCTGCTAAATGAATTTGGATTTCATGTGCTTCTCTTTCTATTTGCGGATTTTTCCTGTGTTTCTCTATGGTTTTGCTTTGAAACTGCATCGCTGCTTGTGACTGTTTGTTTGGTTCATGAACAAAAAAACACGTAAGAGTTTCACCTCCCTTGTTCGTATTTTTGCTGTTTTCAGGCTTTGGTGTCTAAAAGCTGAAAGGTTCTAATGGATAGGATAAGTCAATTGCCGGATGCGCTACTCTTGAGAATACTGTCACTATTGCCTGCTGCTAAAGATGCTGTGTCCACAATGGTTCTGTCAAAACGATGGCAGCCTCTTTGGAAGTTGGTGCCAAGACTTGTGTACGACGATAGCTATCAAAACCAAGATCATGGAAAGTTTTCGCGGTTTGTGGATAGGTCTTTGATTCTGCACGAGGCACCAGTAGAAACTTTGCATTTCAAAGTTATTCACAAATCCGGTGTTGCTGATGTTGGAGTATGGACATCAATCGCACTAAACGCTGCGTGCGGGGCCTGATTATCGAGCTCGACTGTTGTTCCAGTACAACTCCAGTCACAATTCCAAGGAGTTTATACACAGGCTGTAGAATGCTTGTGACCTTGAAACTAAAGAGTGTGACTCTTGTGGATGTTTCTTCCTTGCCTTCTTTCACGACCCTCAAAACTTTGAGCCTTGTATCTGTGAATTACCCTGGTGATGAATTTGTCAAGAGGATTTTTTCCAGTTGTCATGCCCTTCAAGATTTGGTTGTGGAACGATGTCTTAATGACAATGTTACCATTTTCACCATTATAGTGCCTTCTCTGAAAAGTGTAAATTTGTACAACGGTGGAGGCGGTAAACATGGTTTTCTGATAGATGCTCCTCTTTTAGAGACCATGGATATTCTTGATTATGTCAGAGATTTTTGTGTCATTGAGAATGCTATGCTTAAGATAGTCAAGGCCAGTGTTGATGTCAGTTCTAGTCATCCCGGGAATATTTTGGGTTATATTACTTCAGTCAAGCGCCTCTTTTTATGCTTTTATTCAACTTCAAAGGTACTTTCACTTCTTTGTAGATGTTTTTATCTTCAATTTTAGTTAATGTACTAAATCTGTTCTTATGTCTTGTATGCAGGAGGTATATCCTGTTGGTACAGACTTCCACTGTCTTGTACATTTAACCCTATGCACATGTAAGACAGAGTGGCTGAACCTACTTATGTACATGCGCATAAATTCTCCTACGTTACTAGCTCTCATACTCAATCAGGTACCTATATATATATATATATATTACGTCTCAAATTGTCCAGTTTCCTTTATCAGTATATATACAAATGATGATCTCTAATGCACACTGAACTTATATCAGCACCATAAACTACGGGCTACACCACAGCAACGCCCGTGTTGGGATGAACCAAGTTCAGTCCCTGAATGTTTGTTATGGAGTCTTGAAACTCTCGAATGGGTAAACTATGAAGGAACAAGAGACGAGAAAGAAGTGGCAGCATTCATCTTAAGAAACGGAAGCTGTTTAAAGAAGGCAACTATCTCCTCCAAAGCTACGGATCCCAGCATGAAACTTGAGATGATCAAGGAATTGGCATCGTCACCCAGGCGCTCACCTGCATGTCAGCTCATATTTGACTGAAGCTATGGTTAGACTTGTTCAGTAAGTCAAATACCATCTGGTTGCTGAGTGTTTGGTCTGAAAGCTTGGATATGTTGAAACTTAAAAGCTTATATTTAGCTCTCTGAATTCTTGTATTCTTCTCATGCTTAGTTTGTGCTTTAACGTTTTCTCTTTCAGTTCCACAAACTAGGCTTTGTTATGTTGGTTTGTTCTATTTAATTTTTCTTGGGTTTTTGAATCAAAGTTGATAAGTACCTCTTTAAAAATTCTTATGTTTTTGCTCTGTACTTGGGAAAAAAAACGTACGGAAGAACTTTGGTTTAATAATGTTAACTCGGTTAAGGTTACATAAAATCAGCAAACCAAAAGCGGTCAACGCAAGATCGCTTTGTTCCTCAATTTCTCTCCTCCTATACGAAGGCACTACGCTTTGCTCGAACGCCATAGCCAAAAACCTCGACGAGATCCACCACATAGAGAACAGTGCGTGGTGTAAATCCTTTTCCGACTACAATTCTCCTGTCGATCGAAACCCTCATTTCACCTCCTCTTTTCGATCAACCGTTTATACATTGATCGGTTTTGATTGATCGTGAACGCGATTCGATAGGGAATCGCGATGTCAATCCGAATTCCGCCGGCTTCTTGGGCATTTCGCGGTTTCGTATTGTGTTTCGTCTTCCTCAGCTCGTTTCCAGGTAAACAATAGTCTCAACTTTTTGTAACAAATTAGTAAAAATCTCATCTCTTCCCTTTAGTTTTTGAATTTCACTGATTTTTTAGGATGACTGTGATTATAGCTTCAGTTTTGATTTTCTTAGTATTGAATTTTTGAAATGGTTTCGTTGCTCGTGCTGTAATCAATTGTGATACTTGTTTTTGATCGTCACAGGAACAATACTAACACAAGAAGTCACACTCGATTCTATTCGGATTTTCACGACTCACGATTGGTTCTCCATAAAGCCTACAGTCTATTTCCAGTGTAAAGGAGAGAACAAGACCGTGTTTCCTGATGTTAAGAACACGAATGTTTCTTATTCTTTTAAAGGCGAAGAATCTTGGCAGGTTTGTTTCTTCTTTCCGAAATGTAGTTCAATCGTGAGATAGCTATCGTTTTTTGCTGATTTGGTTTTCGACTTTATTGTTAAATTCATAGCTCTAGCAAGAATTTGGATGTAGTTTGTTTCTTGTTCATTTCTGATTATATTGTTAATTTTCATAGCTTTAGCAAGAATTTTCATATTGGTTGGCTCGATTTGATCTTAATCCATGGCTTTCCCTTAGTTCCTAGCTATTGTCTGATTGTTCCTTCATAGTCCTTGGGATTGAGATATTCGTAATTAGATCAAAATAGTTGGTGCAATGGTTTCTTCTCCTGTGAAATCTATTGTCTTGTGTTGAAGGTTATTATTACTATCATCACTCTTCTTTTGAGCTTAAAGTTCTGTCTTTTGTTTTGGGTATTTTCAGCCACTGACCAAACTCGAAGGAACAAAATGCAAGAGATGTGGAATCTATGAGCAAGACCCTCTTACACATGACACATTTGACGAATGGGAGCTTTGTCCTTCTGATTTCACAGCTGAGGGTACATACACACACGGCAGAGAGAAAGAATTCAATGCTACTTTTCTCTGCCATGGATGCTCACAAGTCGGACCTGGTGAGTTTCCCCACAAGCAACACATCTTGAGCTTTAGTCCATTACATCATGATGAATAATGTTTCCTAGAGGAATGTGATTGGGAATATCATATGGATGCTTTTCGTCTTGCAGGTTCGAATAAAGAATCTGGCACTGAGAAAGAAGAAGAAAGACGTGGAATGCGTCCTGCAATCGTGGTACTCATTGTAGTACTTGTGTTAGGTGTAGCTGCGGCAGGACTTGTGGTGGGTTATAAGTACTGGAGAAAGAAGAAACGGCAACAAGAGCAAGCCCGCTTTCTCAAGCTGTTTGAAGACGGTGATGAAATGGAGGATGAACTTGAACTTCAAAATACTCTATGAAGCTGTTTGCCGCATCACAAAGTCACCTCTCTATGTACATACATAGCTTCTTGACCGGATACAAAGGAATCACAGTGATCAACACACAAACATTTTGTTTCTTCCAAAGATTGACAATATATCCTTCTCTTTTGTCATATGGCAGTTAAAAAGGCTAAAAGATTCAGGCTGTCGTTTTAGTTTCACAACAAAATCAATAGCAAAAACACAAACGAAAATCTTAAAGATATGTCTATTGATCAAGAAAACAGAGATTCAAATTCGTCTGTAACCAAATAGAAGAGTCATCAAAGAAAGGAAATTAAGTATTATTGTCACGCGACGAAACGGAAACTATTAAAGCAGAATGAAAGGGAAAGACACAACATAGCCAACATTAGGCTTAACAGGGTTGAGAGAAGCATAATCAAGGAGACTCGCTGCCTTTAGGAGAACGACGCTCGTCGTCAATGGGGCTCCTGTCTGGACCATTAAGTCCAACAGGACTCTCTCCACCTCCCACAATGGGACTCACAGACCTCCTCCCATTATCCTTCACTTTTGGGCTACGATCATAGTCTGATCCCTCTTGCATATCA
Organism: Microthlaspi erraticum; assembly: GCA_902728155.2. NCBI lineage: Eukaryota > Viridiplantae > Streptophyta > Magnoliopsida > Brassicales > Brassicaceae > Microthlaspi > Microthlaspi erraticum. The sequence continues at coordinate 483,745 of CACVBM020001340.1, read as the reverse complement.
CGGTTTGGGCTCGCATCCACCACTCTACGCTCTGGAGACAGGCTTCTATCTTTGCCCTTGGGAGATACGGATCTCTCCATAGCCTTAGGACTGCGTGATCTATCCTCCACGCTTCTCTCTCTTCTCACTGGGGATCTTGATCGACTAATGAAAACAAAACAGACTAAAGAGTTAGCAAACGTGTATCAGCAAATAAGAAAATAATATTGTAAACATCAGAACGTCTTTCTTATACACTAACCTGTAGCTACGACCACGGCTGTAACTACGGCTACGGCTTGGGCTTCTTCTGCGGCGAGGGGAGCGGGATTTAACTGGTGACCTGGAGTAGCTTCCACCTCTGGAGTATTACAATACAATTAGTATATCAGTAGAAGCTTAAAAGAAGAAAAGATATTGTGCAAAAAGGATTCAAAAGTCATAAGTACCTGGCCTTCTTTGGACTAGGACTGTTTTTGCAGTTCCTCTCAATGTGTCCTCTTTCACCACAGCGGTAACATTTGTTCTTCCAGTCTCCTGCAGTGCAGTCTCTAGCCCAATGACCATCAACACCACAGTTGAAACAGCGACCAGAACCAGGAGGTGGACCTCCTCTGCTACCGTCACGAGAATCACGAGAACCACGAGGCGCCTGTCAATAATTTCATGATTTTTGCAAGACATTAGTAATTGAACCAGTGGAGGAGGAACCAGTAATATAGACAGACACAAACAACTAACCCCTCTTGAGACCTCCACAGTGATGCGACTTCCATCGAAATCACGCCCATCTAAGTAGTATCTTGCATCATCAGCATCACGAGCATCGCTAAATTCCTGTTCTCAAAATGTGAGTTCTAATGGTAGATGTATATATATATATATACATATAAATATTTGCGAGCACGAGTAAAGGTGAAAAGCATTATTATAATACTTACAACAAAGGCGTAATCGCGCTTCATATCCACATCACGTACTCTGCGAGAATTGTTGCCAGAAAATCAAGGCCATCATTACTTAATGTACTTCGGAAACACCAGGCCATTTCCACTAAAAACATGCAAACAAACAACAAACAAAATCGCCAATGCACCCATCTATACACCAGGCGAGAATTTCCACCAATTACACCAAGTCCACCAATTCATCAAACATCTCCAGGTTAGGCAAACCCCCAGAAACCTTCAATAACATCATTCAAGTTAAGAAACCAAACAAAAACTAAACCTAGACCCACAATTTCCCCAGATAGATGAAAGTACCAATCCAAAGTCATAATTACCAAGAGACAGCAAATTTTGCCCTTTTCATTCTAGTGTTAAGTTTGTGTACTGCAAATTATCAAAAAGAATAATTCAAGTTAAGAAACCAAAACAAATCTAATCCTAGATCCACAATTTCCCCAGATGAATGAAAGTACCAATCCAAACTCATAATTAACAAGACACAGAGAGTAAAGTTAGCCTTTTTCATTATAGTGTCAAGTTTGTGTACTGCCAGATATCAAAAAGTATCATTCTTGATTCATACAAAAGAAGAACATTCAAGAAATTCAAACACTCAAAAATAGGTCACTCAAGGCTGAACAAAAGATGACTAAATTATTAATTACCTTCCGTATCTGCTGAAAAGATGTTCAAGGTCTCTGGTGCGAGTTCTAGATGATAACCGGCCAACATAGAGGCGAGTGCTTCCATAGCGATCATCAAAGCGAGGCATTGTCAAGCTGCAAAATTTTGTAGCATATAAATCCTTAATCGAAGAAGACAGAAATAAATCTACAATTAAGATTTACAGCGAAGAATCAACAAAAACCGATTGAAATCGAAATTATAGAGAGCAAAGAGCAATTTGCATATCGGATCCAATTACACAGACTCTTCAAAGTACAAACCTGGAGATTGGAGAAGGAGGGTGAAAATCGATGTAACCCTAATAAATTTCGAAAGGAAGGAAGTGAACCGCGGACAATACTGCAGGAAGTATCGACCCCTATCTTATAAATGTTGAAACCGACGAGATTCAACGGTAGAGATTCGTTGCGGTCGTTTAGTTCAACGGTTTAGATTTAACATCGAGATTACCGATATAGAAAAAAATACACGCGCAATTGAAACAATTGGGCTTAATGTTAACATTTCTAAAAGCCCATTAAAATGGGTAATTTCGTTTTCTTCCGCATTATATAAGGAAATTTAAATCAGAAAAGGAAAGCTTATATTTTAATTTGACTGAAGAAAAATGTGACATCGTGAATATGACAAAGCTTTTCGAAATTAGTTAATTAGACATAAGTAGAATTAATCGAGATTTTTTTTATAAGATAGTTACATTTTTGAAATTTAAATATGACAAGCCTTTTTGGTACTTTACTCTAATCTTACATTATTTTTTGAAATTTAAAATAGTGAATCAGTGGCGCTTGTTCTTGCTTCCAATCAAGAGCGTGAAGTAGAAGAGAATTCTGAAGAAGAATCCCCAAGCGACAGTGACCCACAAGCAATTCCATTTGCTGATATCTGTGATCCCTTGCTGCTTCAATATGTCGATTCCCGTCGTCACGCACGTCTCCGCCGTTACATTGATCCCGAGAACGCTGCTCATGCTCTTCAGCAAGCTGATTTTCATGGCGGCCGGGACTTTCCCCAGCGGCGAATTGTCGAACATCTGGATCCCCCGGACGAAGCATTTCGCCGGATCTTCGAACTCGTTCTGCAGGACTCCTTCGTAAGGGTATTTCACGAGCGAGAGGTAGTGGAACCAGATCCAGTAGATCGGGATCCGATCTCGGGCGATGAAGAATCCGGAGAAGAGGAGGAAATAAGCGAGGATCGCCACAACCACCGTGAATCCGATTATCACGTGCGAAACGACGCCGGATAAGAACGTCACGAAGGAGCTCCCTGCCCAGAACGACGCGAGGATCGTTAAGAAGAAGAAGAGGAATCCCTCGGAACCTCCAGCGAGTCCGACGGCCCAGAAAGTCGTTGCGGCGAAGCAACCGGATAAGATCAACAGAGCCGGGATCGAGATTATCGTGTGAGCGAGGACGTACGATGATCTCCGGTAAGCGTTGTAAGCGGTTTCTCTCATGAATATGTATCGCTCCTGTAGAAAGACCGGAATCGCTTCCGCGCACGTGTAGAACGTCGTGGACATCGCGAACGCGAAGAACCCTAATCGCTCTTGTATACCTCTCGGCGAATTGTCTAATTTCCAGAAAATCGTTGCGAGGATGGTTCCGGTGACTAGAACCGCTCCTAACCGGGTCCCGAATAGCTCCGGTTGTCTCCTCGAGTTTAGCATCGATCGTTTCCCGATTACAACCATCTCAGTCCAGAACGGGTTTGCGAAAGTCTGAAACGACGATTTCAGATTCGTCGCTCCGGAGAAAAGCTTCCCTTTGGAGATGCTCGCGTTGATTGCGTCTTTGAGAGAGACGTTGATACTGTTTCTCCTGCTCTGGCTTGATGAATTTTGCTTTGCCCTCCATTGCTTGTGGAACTCGACTAGATCTTTTGTTCCTTCCGTTGAATCTTCCAGCTCGTGGATGAGATCTAACGCGAACTCCGTTCTGTTCCCGTTCTCCGGAATCGGATGGCCGTATTCCGAGAAGAACCGAGGGAGGTTCGTCGGCGAGCCGCTGAAAACTGTGTTCCCTCTGGAAAGGAAGATTAACTTATCGAGCAAGCCCAGGATTCTGTAACTCGGCTGATGGATCGACATGATCACTATGCTCCCGCTTTGCGCGACTCTCTGAAGCACTTTAACAACCATGAAGGCGCTTGTTGAGTCTAGACCTGAGGTTGGCTCGTCGAGGAAGAGGATGATCGGGTCATGAACAATGTCAATTCCGATCGAGACTCGTCTTCTTTCTCCACCGGAGACGCCTCTGTGTCCTTCATCGCCAATCACTGTTTTCGCAGCGCTTCTTAACCCGAGCTGGTCGATGAGAGCTTGAACTCTCGCTGCTTTCTTCTTCTTGGATAAGGAGCTTGGGAGCCTGAACTCTGCAGAGAACATTAACGTTTCTTCCACGGTGAGCATCGGGAAGAGAAGGTCGTCTTGCATCACGTACGCTGATATGACTTTATGCAGGCGTGATTCAAGAACTTCCCCGTTTAGAGTAATGGAGCCTCGTAGGCTCTCTTTGGCGATACGGTTTGCTAATGCGTCGATGAGCGTTGATTTCCCTGAACCGCTTGCTCCAAGAACAGCCATCATCTCTCCTTCTCGTGCTTCACCGGAGATGCCATTGAGAAGCACCTTAGTACTCATCTCCATATCATCAGAAGGCGAATTCGCGCAAATGGTGAGCGGGTTAAACTTCTTCTTGATCTTCACGCTGTAAGTCAAGTCTTTGAAGGAGAGCACAAACGGAGAAGAAGAAGGACCTGAATAAGTTGGAACCGAGGTCCAGAAATTGGAGGCAACGGCAACATCTAAAGCCTTACTCGGGTTATTTCGTTCATCTTCCACGCTCTTGAGAAGCTCTGCGAGTGAGACGGAAACTCGCGCTGTGTCTCTCTGGGATCTCTGAACGTCTGCTGACTTTTGGTCATGGTAAAACAGAGGAAGGTCGTCGCTTTTGAGGACCCGTCTGGCCGGAGATAGTTTGTTGAGCAAACCAGACATCACGTGAAATGTTTGTCTGGTTAAAAGTTTTGGCCTCTATGCAGGGAATGTGTCTAAGTAATAGAGAAAATGAGAGGACTTTATAGGATATATGGATGGGAGGATGGGGGGATAGAAACTTGTCAATTTGTTTGGTGATCTCTAAGTATCTAACTTTGGGTTATTTGTAGCTTTTTGATATTTTGCATACATACGAATGTGTTGTTTATATTTGTGTATGAAAATATAGTTTTGAAGTTGAGAGTAGGTGAGGAGTTGGGCAAATCCTTTCACATTTTTTTCCATCTATGTGTGCAGACGTCTCTTTCTTGGAGCTTAAGGTACTCTGTGAAAAAAAAAAATCTTTTTTATTCGTTTTGTATGCATTGTGTGTTTATCTCATTGTGCATTTAATTTATACAGATTTTATGGAATCATGATAAGAAAAAGTGGGTAAATTTGCAAAGATTTTTATCCTAACAGTAATGACGATAATTACATTTTTGATTTTGTTCCATGGAAATTTGTTTTGTCCTTCTATAGTATGTCTGTCACGAGTTGTTTTTTTTGGTTTTAGTCACGAGTTTTCAATATTCACTCGCTGGCTGGAAGCTTATATTTCTAGGTTTTAACAGGTTTGATTTTTAGATATCAATCAGTGAATTTTTATCTTCGATCGTTAAGTAAATGAATAACTCCTAAGACACTTTAACATGAAACAAAAACACTTTTTATTACATCAACATCAAACACTTGTTAATTGATCTTTCGAACACCTAAGATACTTTTGTTATTAGGAGTTTGTTTGGGGCGATAAACTCATTAATTATTAGGATTTTGGCACGGTTACTATATTGAAAGAAAGAAGCCATGTAGTCTTTCAAGTATTTATTTAGTCATGAAGCTAATGCGTGTAATCTTTCAAGTATTTATTTAATCACGAACACATTTTCATTTCATATAAAGTGTAAGTGACTTAGTGGAGCCTTCAATTAAGAATACTAAATTACATACAATTTAGTAGAATATTGTACCTATGTGTTCATTTAAGTATACTCGCTTTGTAAAGTGAGGTTTTATATTTCTCTTATGGCTATAGTGATATTTGATTCTTCATTATGCAGTTTGATTGCATGTTGTCGCTTTGTATATTTGTAAATGAGATAGTTTGGGCAGCCAACAAAGGTCGTTATTATCCTTCATTGTATTATACTTCTATAGTTCTATTATGTAAGCTGCAAGGACACATCATTCCCGTGATTGATCTACTGTAAATAATCCCGACAATATCCTTATTTACATATCTCTTGACATTCCTGATTGATCTATTGTACTCGTTCTCCTGATTGATCTATTGTAAACAATCCCGACCATTCAATCCTTTGTATTTCTTATTTTTAAACTAACTTAAAATTTTATTTTAATTCGTTCAACAAGTTGATTTTCTTTACCAGAATCGATAGTTAACCACAAGAGCTTACCAGAATCCACATTTAACCATGATGCGTACTCACACCAAGATTAGTATTTACTGGAATCCACACTTCACCGCAGAGAGTTTATTTACACCATATCTATCTCTAAAAATGCACTATCTCTTTGAGTTAGGTCTCGAAGTTGCAAAGATCTCTCCCTATCACCTTCTCGTACAACAGAAAAAAATAACATTTTTTCTCTCTCTTATGCAAACGGCTGCTGTAAAAGCTAAGGCTAGGAAATAGTCATTCCTTCTAAACATGGATCAATGGCTATAGTAGAGTAGTTTTAAACGTGCCATGTCTCTGTATATCTTTCTCTTCATCGAAACAACAACTCATCTCTTTATATGATAATATCTATCTTTTCTTGTTCTTCAAATATGTATTTTTTTGTTTTCATTCCGTAGATACACTTAGCTCACAAATCACAATAGATCATGAATGGAACCCAAGCATGCATGAAAGACTAAACCAAGAGAAATAGGCAAGCAACTTAAACAAGAAAGCAACCGAAATTTATATCGAAACATGCAAAATGGAGTATTAGATAACAATAACACTATAACACTTTCTAAAACATACTATATTCAACCTGATCATGTTTGTAAATTGTTACAAAACTCAACAATCAACATTAAATTTACGGCACCACGTTAAAACGATGTACATATATTTTGATTCATTGGTCGAAAATAAAAGATACACACTTCCATTTCCAACTAACAACAACCTTTCACATTGCCCTTTAATAGATTTTCTTAACATTGATTGCTCCCTCGATGTATTTTGACCCATCATTAACTACATTCAGCTAATTTATCGGCTTGGCTTTGCCATAAATTTTCTTGTCAATTCCACATATAGGCATACGGAATTGTTAGGGTACTCATACGGAATTGTATAACAAAGAGGAAATGAGTGGAAAAATTATGGCACGAAAACGTGGAGACGTTCGGCTTCTAGTTTCCTGTTGTAGAGTTACACACGAAACCCCAACAAAAAGTTATCATTAGGGATATGTAATAGTAATAGAAAGTCTTACGTGACGAGTTATATTAATTAATTAGGCATATGGAAATTGGGTGTGGCTGTTATATCTGTTTTCTTGATTATTTTACGTTCGTCAACCCATTCTTACAAGAAATCGCAATTGGTTTATAGAAAACCTGTCTCTGTTGATTCATATGAGGCCTGTCTCTGTCAAAAAGGATTATATTTTAATTTTATGGAATGCATGTACACTAAAATAGTGATTTACAGAAAGACTTGAGTTGAGAAAATTATGGTTTTCAAAGAAAACTGTTTAGATAAGTAAGACTTCTTCGAAAAGTATGTTTGGGAATCTTGTGCTTGCATTGGTTGAGGATATTTCCTAAGGTTAAAATCGAAGATTTTTATTATTGTACGAAGAAGAAAAATATCTGAGTGTTATAGGCCATGTTCTTTTCATAATTGCTGCGGCAGCGACTGCGATTAAAATAATTAACGTAGAAACAGGGAAAGGAGTCGCAGCTATGTTCAAAAAGAGTCGATTTTACTGTTGAGTTGCCGCTGCGATAGTCGCTGCAATATTCCAGCGACAGTTTCCCTCTCTCCTGCGACTCTTTATCTCTCCTGCGGCTCTTCCGTGATCATCGTTTTGCCTCTGCTGTTGTCGTTTTGCAATGTTGCTCACCGTCGTCCCTGTCGTTTTGATTTGTCGCAGTCGCAGCCGCAGCGACTCTTAAAAGAACAGGGCCATAAAAGAAATGAAATAATAATGTTTTTATTATTACCGACTTGAGATCAGCCGACCTTATTATTTAATGCTGTTGTTTCTCTATAGATATTGTGAGGTACGATAAATAAATGGTTGATGTACGAGAAATTAGAGAGAAAAGATTCCCCCTCCCCACCCATTTATCTCCATGGTCCTTTTTCTTTTGTCCCTCACCTCTTATTTTTTTTTCACATACACATATATACATAAAATCTTAATTATTATACAGTTCATAATAACACTGAGAAATTTGTCGACCTTTTGTTTTGTCTAATACGTCCTCTATATATGTGGAATACAGTTATATATATGCTCTAAGATAAAGTTTGGACATGTTTGCAAATGGGTCTATCAAACTTTGCTTGAGGAGATTGATGTTAACCAGTGAGCAATTAAAAATCAACTAAGGAAGAACTCAGGACATCAATGAATGATTTTTTTTTTTTTTTTTTACTATTGAGAAGTTGATTAACTAATAAAGGTGTTAGGTGAAACGAGTGGTATCGGTTCAAATGTGAAAATTCTAATCGTTGGGTTAATAGGGTTTATGTTCTATTGTTCTCATGTATTGTAGTAGCATGAGAGAGCTATGTTATTATCCTTTTCAATGGATTTGAAAGGTCACTTAAATGATGAATGTTTTTTTTGTACTTTTAATGATGATGATAATACGTATGTCAATATATGATGATGAATGTTGACATCTATCGTATGCTGAATTCCTAATTAAATTTGATCATCATTAATGCTTCATGTGAGGTTAATTAACTCATTCAAACAATTTAAAGAGTAGGTGCCTAATTTATAGACTTATACTACATCTTTGCTGTGCAAGTGTGAAATAGGGTTTGGTGGAGACCATGATTGAGTTTAACATACTTTCGATTCACACAAATGAGGTACAATGGGCCTGGACTGGGCCATTCAACAGTGAAGCCTATATCATAAGCCTCAAGGAGTGTTTTAAAATTCGCCTAAAGTTTTGGATATGTGTTACAATTAACTGTATTATTTAAATCAAACACAAATCACGTTAATCCATAAACAAAATCCAATTTTGTATAGAATATTAGTATGGTAAGTAATGAAATAACTTAATTATCACACTTTCATTATAAGAAGAAAACAAAAGATTCACATTTAAAATTCGTTGGAAGCGAAACATTACTATATTAACCAAAAAATATATAAGAAACAAAAAGAGAGAGCATCAAGTAATCGCCGTGTAACTACCATCGCTCTTAATTTCTCAAACGGTTGAATCTGTCCAGATCCAAATCCCTTTTCCCGGCAGTTCTAAGATCTCATTTTTTACCGGCGACGACGAAGCTCTAATCGGTGACGATGAAGCAGCTTCACAAGCAAATGAGCTCCAAACGCGACGAGGAGACGATTCCCATGAGCCAATCCAGTCCTTACTCTCCCAAGACCTTAAAGCACCCCAGATCTCTTCCCAGATCGCTCCACTACCTCTTCCGTGAACAGAGACTCCTCTTCATCCTCGTCGGGATCCTGATCGGATCCACCTTCTTCATCCTCCAGCCTTCTCTCTCCCGTCTAGGCGCCGCGGAATCCACCTCGCTCATCACCAGATCCGTTAGTGCCGCCGTGGATAATAATTACCCGCCTTCCAAGATGACTTTTAACTACGGCGGAGGTGCAGGTAAAACCGGTCGAGTTCCCGTCGGTATCGGACGGAAGAGACTAAGGATTGTGGTGACCGGTGGAGCTGGATTCGTCGGTAGCCATCTCGTCGATAAGCTTATCGGAAGGGGAGATGAAGTGATCGTGATCGATAACTTCTTCACCGGTAGGAAGGAGAATTTGGTTCATCTGTTCTCGAATCCTAGGTTTGAGCTTATTCGACACGATGTGGTTGATCCCATCCTTCTCGAGGTGGATCAAATCTACCATTTAGCTTGCCCAGCATCACCTGTTCATTACAAGTACAATCCAGTGAAGACTATCATATCCTTTTGATTACTCATATAATCTGAATCGTTTTGCTGCTGATGATCGTGATTTGCTTCCGAAATGCTAGTTCTGATTCCGAATCCACCGTTTCAATTTAGGCAGCATTAGATTTCTGATCACCATTGTTAGTTTCCGGATTCAAAGTACTTTTTTGGTAAATTGCTTTCACCTAGAATCTCTTGCTGTTATTATGAATTTATGATATTTGGTGATTATATGCTTTCACTGGTACTGGCTGATCCTTAACGATGGCTTTACAAGACAAATGTAATGGGCACTCTCAATATGTTGGGTCTTGCAAAGAGAGTTGGGGCAAGGTTTCTGCTCACCAGCACAAGTGAAGTCTATGGAGATCCTCTTGAGCATCCACAGAAAGAGACGTATTGGGGAAACGTGAACCCGATTGGTGAGTTGGAAAAATTGTGTATTTGCTCCTGAGTTCTTGAGATATATAAACGACAGGTTGATCACTAATTGCTGATATCTTTTAATAGGTGAGAGGAGTTGCTATGATGAGGGAAAACGTACTGCAGAAACACTGGCCATGGATTACCACCGAGGTGCAGGTGTTGAGGTAAATTCTGATAATTTATCCCATGGATTGTATACTTGCAAGATCTTAGCACACTTGATGGAGAAATTATACAATTTGTAACTCAAACTCGTTGATACATGGGATTTTGTTTTAGTTAGTTTCCAAATCACCCCCCTGCTGTTTATCACGAATGTTTACATTTGGACTGATGACTATTTGTCCTGTGGTCTCTGACTACTTTTTAAAAATTTCAGGTTAGAATTGCTCGTATATTCAACACGTATGGACCCCGAATGTGCCTCGATGATGGGCGTGTTGTTAGTAACTTTGTTGCTCAGGTTGGCATTTACATCAACATAAAACAACTCTTCCTCTATGAAGCCTCGAGAAAGACTCTGCGTCTCTGACAGAACGTTGTTTTCTATCTATGCAGACGATCCGCAAACACCCAATGACTGTTTATGGTGATGGAAAACAAACTCGAAGCTTTCAGTATGTTTCTGACTTGGTAAGTAACAAACCTCTGTTTCAATCCATTCTGCTGTGTGATCTGATTTCTCCAAGCAGTGACAGAGATAAAATTGCCTTTGATATATCACTAAGATATCTCTTTCTAGGTGGAGGGGCTTGTAGCGTTGATGGAAAACGATCACGTAGGACCCTTCAATCTTGGTAACCCAGGAGAATTCACAATGCTTGAGCTTGCAGAGGTTTGCTTTCCTTTTGCCATCTTTCCTTTTTCTTCCCTAATTAAACAAGAAACGCATTGATCCGGTGTGTGGAAATGGGAACTTGTGTGCAGGTGGTTAAGGAGGTGATAGACCCGAGCGCGACAATAGAGTTCAGACCGAACACAGCGGACGATCCTCACAAGAGGAAACCAGACATTAGCAAAGCAAAGGAACTTCTAAACTGGGAACCAAAGGTGTCTCTGCGAGATGGTCTGCCTCGTATGGTCAGTGACTTCCGTAACCGAATCTTGAACGAAGACGAAGGCAAAGGTCTCTAATTCACTCAAAAATAGTAGTATCATCTTCCTTCTTCTTGCTGCCATGATTGATATATGTATAGCCTCTTTCTCAAGAGCTCTGCTAAGTCCTTTTTGTTCCTTCTTCTACTCTTTTTCTTCCTCTGGTTTTTGTTCTTTCACTAAGACACAATTACTTACTACTACTACTACTTATTAGCTGATATTTTTTTGTCTTAAATGAATTTTATCATTGGGCCTGTCACTAGTGCTCTCAGTGGGCTCAATTTTAGTGGAAGAGAATGATTTTGGATTTATATAAGAAAGCAAAAAACGACATCTGATGGACCCCTTCTTCTTCTGTAAAATAAATGACTCGATTGTTTGTTTGCGTTTGTATACTGTATAGTTGTTTCAAATGTAACAACATTCATTTATTGATTACAGACATTTGTGAAATAATACAGTAATAAAATATGTGGTAATCGAACCAAAGCCCCACAGGTCTCTCGGACGAGTATAGCCATTGATTGTCCAAACAAAAATGAAACCTTATAATCGTTTTGGTGTTTGCCTTTGCAATTTACGAAAAGAAAAGGAATTTCTTTCATATTTTAAAGTTATCGAGGCATCTGAACATTTAGCTGCAAATGGCAGCTGATTGAGCTACGAAAATGAGCAATAAGCATCAGTGTTTCCACTTTGGGTATTTGTATTTGTTGGATAGAGTGATTCACAGTCTGTTAGAACTACAGATTTTAAGGAATCAAATCGCTTTATGAACTTCTATATTCACTCACCTTCTACCTACTCAAAATAAAAACTTGTAATAAAAGTCTTTCTCCTTTTACCGCTTCCTATCTTCTTTTTCCACTTCTGAACAAGGACTGATCGGACGAATTGAAAAGGCAAACATTTGAATGTATCCAAGCAGAGGATAAATGTAATGTAGTACATAAATAGTCAATAGGGACATCTCAACTTCTCTAATGTGTTTTTTTATGTGGACAATACAAGAGCGTTTCTACTCAACTCTCTGTTACTCTCTGACCTTACACTTTACACGCTCATGTGACACACTGACGCATTATCAATACCAAAACGTAAATGTGATTGTTTGTTTCTGTATATATCTATTATATTACTGAGTTTTGTTCTTGCAAAGTTTCTTCTATCTAAAGAAACATGAAAGGCAATATGTTCTGTGCGTCGCAAGCAGCCACGGCTACGGCTAACCACGACGAACGGATCGTCCCGGCACGAGCCATCGACCGTCACAATCCTATTATTAAAGATGGTCGGAGATCTTTCACGGTACCGTGCTCTTCCGGCGACGACTACGTTGCTCCGTACCGTCAGCTTTCAAAAGTTACGAGAATACCCTCATCCTCCTCCTCTGCTTCATCCGGCGACGGGAAGATGATTCAGGTGGAAAAGGCAAGGAAGAGCACTTCAGGGTCGCTGTTGAAGTTGATCAACAGTGATAATATTAGCTTAGCGAGGAAGAGTTTTGGCTGTGTTGCGAGTCCGGCGTGTGACGTTACCAATACTCCTCCTGGTTCTACTAGGTATCTTCTGGGATCCGGACGGGTTTCTTTATCTACGGGTGAAGATACGGTTGTAACGGAGGAGGGTGAAGCTTCTGTGGCAAGAATAAGCTCTGGTGCCGCCGCCGCCGTGGAAGAGAAAAAGAAGACGTCTTCTGGTTCAGACCAGGCAAGTAAAGTAAAGTTTGTCGTTTACCGTACAATGAGTGGCATGAATGTAAATAAAGAGAGATTGGAGGGTGAGAGTGTTGTGTTTTTGTTTGGATTGCAGGTGGTTGTTCTTAGAGTGTCTCTTCACTGCCACTGCAGAGGCTGTCAAGGCAAAGTGAAGAAACATCTATCCAGAATGCAAGGTGATTCCTCCTCTCTCCCTTTTTCACTTTTTACCTTTAGAATCCCTTTCTTTTTACAGTATCTACGTTTCTGCTACTTTCTTTTGTTATCAACATTGTTGTATATCCATTTGGAACCGGTTTAGGTACCTTACTAAATGGGTTTAGGCTAATTTATAATGGTGTTTTGGCAATGATTAGGTGTGACATCCTTCAGCATAGATTTTGCATCAAAGAAGGTAACTGTGACTGGAGACATCACTCCCTTGGAAGTATTGGGTTGCCTCTCAAAGGTAAAAAATGCCCAGTTCTGGACTCCACCTCCTCTACCTCCATCATCACTCCCAAGGGCAAATCCGGAAAACTAAAAAAAACCACACACTTTTGTGTATCTGTACTGTCTTTCCTAGTTGAATCAGATCAGTGTTACGAGATACACTTTCCCTATTCCATTTTCAGTGATTCATTAGGAAAGATCATAAACTTTCAGATAGATGATGATTGATTGCGTTTTTCTACCAGGGACACATGCTTCTTTATTTATCACCACATATGATGCTTGAAAGTTGAAACTGTCATTACATTTTGCATTTGCCTGTTTTAGTTACTCCTTACAAACTATGAAACAGATAATATTATGTAAAATTCTAGAACATTGCATCTACCACAAGCTCTGCTATGAGTTCATCTGTCAGCATTTCCTCAATATCTCTACCTATCATTTCAATGTCATCTTCCAAGCTCAGCCACTGCAACTCCTTCTCTTCCACATCATCTTTGCTTGCTTTCTCTTCCTTTCTTGTGACCAAATCCCGCAGAGTCTCTTCTATCTTGTTTGTATCCCATTTCGGACACACCCTCGTGGGTTTAACCCAAGGGTGTGGATTCGAAAGCTGCTTTAACATCTGGATAAGCTCTCTGCTGATCTGATCAAATAGGAACTTCCTTTCTAACCGGGTTGAGGTTTTTAGGCTTGAGTACTTCTTCTCGAGATCATCAAACAAGGATGGATCCACAGGTGTTGTTGCCATGATAGTGGTGTGGTCTGAGTCACCGAACCTGGAGTTGGCTAGAAGATCGACTAAGTATAGTGACTTCCAGTCTTCTTCTCCGAGCTCCTGTGTGATCATAGCCTCATCAGTTATCGTGGATGACTCCTCTTGATCTGTTTCTTCATCACTCGAAACAAGCATGCCACTTTCATTGTGAGCCGCTGACTCGAGTTTAAGGAGCTGAAGTTGCATCCTGAGTCCTGCAAAATTATAGATATTTCGTCTGTATATCCTATAACCAATTGTCAAATTGATGGTCACACATGCACCTTAAACAGTTTTAAAGTTATAGTACGAAATGATCAATGGACTAACAAGTACACTGATTGACTACCTTGGAGATCGGCGCTAACACTCTCAAAGCATTCAGAACTTGATGAAACATCATCATCATCATCATCATCATCAAAAGCTTCTAGAACTGAAACTGGACTTGGTTGTTCTCCTTCCTTTGCGCTTTCACGAGACTGTGGTTCAGGAACCGAAGAATGATTTACATCCTCAGTTGGCATCCTTGAGATATCCTACAACATCAGTAAACAAATTAGATATGTTTCATAACAACATGTATATTCTTGTTTAGCGACTGCAATGGATCCTCTAGAGCACTTACAGGGTCAGTTAAAGAGGTGACAGTTGACAAATCTGGAGCTTCAGAAGACATTGCCGTCTTGATATCTTCAGAAGCTGAACTATCCTCAGTCTCTGAATCTGCATCTACTGAGAAACTGCAACGTGCTTTAGAAGGAGAGAGCTTCTCTTTTTGAATCCCATCGTTCATGTAAAGGAATTTGGTTAATCTTGGGCTGATGTTGACCTCTGGCGAACTATTGTACGATGAATGAGATTTATGACTAGCAGGTCTAGATTTGCCTGACAAGAAAGACTGAGACTCCCACTGATGAGATGAACTCCCCTTCACTAATCCATCTCGACTGATCAACTCCTTAGGAAGCACTATAGTGTAACCAAAAGTGCTTTCCTGGTTCATGATGGTTTTGGATTTTGAAAAACTTCTTGAGCAGGATCCTTTCCAACCATCCCTACTGCTGATTCCAACCGGTTCTGGCGATTCTGACCACTGAACACTGCTCTCGACTCGTTTACTAATCCCTTCTTCGAAAACGAGCCCGTTGAAACTTGCTGGCCTTGCCTCCCTATCTGAAGTTGCAAGCATTTCAGCTAGTGTGCCGCTTCTGCTAATCTCTATCTCTTGCTCGTACTTGTGTGTCAGCTTCCATCTCTCTGACAGTCTCCTCTTGGCTTCTCTACTCACGGATGATGTTGCTGACTTGGAAGGAAAAGACCGGTGGTAGTTGTTATTACGGTGAAAGGCTGTTCTTGTTCTTGAAGTTACTGGCACTAGCTCTGATTCGCTCGCGGAATCACTCCCTGATGAGCTTTCATCCCCTGCATATCCTCTTAATCTTGAAGTATCAAGACTCATGGCTTTGCCATTGCCATTGCCACAGCTCGCTTTCCTTTGCCTCGACATTATTTTGGAAAACTCTCCGGAGTCTCTTGAACTCTGTCTTGAAAGGCGGATATCTTCATTACTTTTCTGCCTGCCATGATGATTGCTGGTGGTGCATGGAAGCCTACGATCTGCTCTGAACTCATCGGAAGAAGAGCTTGGCGATGCAAAAGTCCTACCGGCGTAACGTGGCTCACCGAGGTTAGGCTTCAGAACAACAATCTTGGTAGGCTGCAACTCACTTCTCTTCCCCAGCTCCTCATTTGGCAAGTCAATTGTGTCATAAGAGCCATGCCTAGTATGAGAACCACCACCATGCTGATGACTCTTCCTTAACATGTCTTTATCAACTTTCTGTGATTTCAGACTATCCACATGCCTCTGGCTGTTTGGAGACTTTGCTTGACCGTGATGTAGTTTGTGAGGTGTGCTTTGAAGATCATGCAGATGTTTAGTGAATAGTGAATCTGGATGCTGAAGAAACTTCAGTAAAAGGTCCTTGTTAGTGTCTAGAGCCTCAAGCGCGTCATTAAACTCTTTAGAGTGACGAAGTTTCTCATCCGTTGATAAACGCTTAGCCTCCATGAACTTCTGCCGTATAAAAGCCAACTCTGCCTGTGTGAGATTAGCAGCAGCATTCACTTTCCCCTGGTGATACAAGTTTCTGTTGCTCTCTGCTGCCTTCTTTGCATCCAAAACTTCGAAAACATCTTTGAACTTTTGCTCACTCTTTGAGCTCCTTCTAATAGATTTATGACCACCACCACTCTTGCCTTGAAGATTCTCCACGGTCGTGTGTTGTTGTTGTCTATGGGAAGAAGAAGAGCTCTGAGGCGGCAAGACATCGAGACCCATCAATCTGGCTATAATGCTTGGTGATCTCTTCTTAGATTCTTTTTGCTTTGACATTTCTTGCGCCAACAAACTTTTCATTGGTACTCCAGTGCTTTGATTAGCAAAATCTTGCTGCAACTGCAATATGAGTAAGAAGTCACTTTCAAACAACAACTCCATCCAAACAACTAACTCTCATTCAAAGCTTACCTTGTTTTCACTCAAAGATTCACAGTGGCAAGAGCTGAATTCAGAAGATGACCTTGAAGGCTTGAGTTTCTGACTCTGTTTCTTTCCTGAAAAAAAAAAAAAAAACAATGAATCCACCAAATGAGATGACTTTTAGTGTTCTTGATTGATAAAGCAATCGACTTTACAACGGCAGAAATAAAAATTAGGGAGACAAAAAGAGTAATTTGTAGCACAAAATGTGGGGTGAAGAACATAGACACACATAATTAAAGTAGGAGGTTAAGAGCAGCACTCATTACATGTAAATTAAAATCATAACAACTGTTGAAAAAAAATGAATTTAACAAACAAACCAAATCATGACACTACCCAACAGACATTTCTATGAGATTTTTTTTTGTTCTTTACTTTATATCATAAAAGCAACAAATCCTCATCTTCTCTACCCACTGCTTTAACTGTAGTTTTCCACAAGAAACAAAATTGACATGTTTTTTTGTTTTCATCTCACAGAACAATCACTTTTTTTTATTGCTTTTCATTTTCGAGATTTGTAAAAAAACTAAAAAATCGCAGTAGAAGTAGCCAATTAGGGAATTAAAGAGTAAAGACCTCCACTACGAGATTCTGGAACAACCCTAAGAAGGAAATGGAGAATCTGTAGATGCTAATCCATGTTTGGTTGCTCAGAAAATCTCAGATACTTAACTAAAAGATTTATAAATTTGACGAACTAAAAAGGAACAAATAAATATTTAATTGCTCTAAATTTAGCTAAGATAAATTCGAATTGTGTTCTAGAACAAAAAGAAACTCATCAAATTTCAAATCTGCGTTCATTTCGTCATTTTATTGCGTTTTCTCGTCGAAGAAACAGAAACGGAAACAAAAATGGGAAACGGAAAGAGAAATAGAGAGAGGAGAAAGCGTTTACCTTGACGAGAACTGGGCACTTTCGAAGCTAATCGATCTCGGGAAGTCAAATCGGTGAATCGGAATTTGTTCATCTTTCACTCACTCGATATCGGAGGAAAAAAAACATTTGACGGAGCTTGGAAGTAGGGGGAAATTTGCAGGGGAAGAGATAATCAGAGGAAGATTCCGAGAAATCTTACACCTGAGTGGGTCCTGATAAGAATTGAGAAACAGAAAATGCACGCGATTCTCTCGGATTACAGAGAGATCAAAGGATTTCTAAGAAGAAAGTGAGTGAGAGAGAGAGAGAGGGAGAGAGAAAGAGAGCGAAGCAGAGGAGAGGAAGACGACGGAGGAAAGAGGAGGCTTCCGGAGTTATTTGAAAGTTCAAAATGTTAAAATTAAAAAAAAAACAAAAAAAGGTAAAATTAATATTTTGAAAAGTGAAAAAAAGAGGGGAAGTGTGAATGGTGCGTGTTTGGTACTATAGTGTCTTACTGAGTTCTGTGCATCCGTGAATTGCTGCCACTTGTCTCTCCTCTTCCATTTTTTTTTTCTTATTTTTTCGTACAGTCGCTTTTTCGTTATTTGTTTTTTTGGACGAACATACAACAATGATCAACAAAGTTTTATTTTTGGGTAAACAATTTTTTTCCTTTATTGCTGTATATCACAAACTAATAAATAAATGAAACATCCATGTTTGCTTTAGATTTATGTCCTGAATCTTTGATAGTTTGCTATTGGTTACTGGTTAGACCAAACGATATATTTCTGAAACGAAATTGTTTAGGGTGAATCAATTTACATAATTAAAATATGTTTTTTTATCCTCAAACTTTGAGTCTTTGATTGCATTAATATAATACGTTAGTTCTCCACGTAGCATTGGTGAAAGAAAAGAAAACGCCCGAAAAGGATATAAAAGAAGAAGGTTAATCTGGCTTATGTAATCAACAGAAAGGGAGTTAACAAATTCAATCCAACACATGATCATAATAGATTGAGTGTTAAACGAGTCATGAGTTAACCCAATTTATGATTCATAGTGATAAACTTGATATTCGTAAAGAAAAAGAGATTAACAAAGCGAAAACAATAGACACAGTAGTGGTCGTATATTTAACAAATGCATGCTTATAACATGATCTTTCGCTTTACGTCTTAGAAATTAGGGTTTTATTGGATTACGTTACGTACTCATTTTGACACTTTTAGTAATATACTTATTCGATATTTTCGGACCACTTTTTCTGGCTAAGCTTGAAACATAGATGAAAATGTTTTCACTTTTCACTCTTTGATTCAAACGGTTGGATTTTGTTGTTCACTAACACCATGAATTTAATTTTGGCTGTATGTTACTGGACCCTATAAAAGAGTATACTGATGTTTCGAACTTATGTATTTTGGTAAAAGGCTAAAAGCTCAACTGAAACTTTGATTCATACTTTAAGCAATGTGGAATATGGTAATTAAAGTCTATATTACCTCTAACCGAAGTCCTGTATCTAGAAGTCTTCCTTTCAAAGATTAGGCTAGGCAGAGTTGAAATCTATCCAACTATATATATCCTTTATATCTTCTTATAAATTGTGACATTCAATAGTGTTGTACGCTAATTAAAGATTAGTTCTTGAGCTCACCAAATATGACTAGCTAGAAAACGACAGAGATTCTATCATCCTTCGCTTTCAAGCTAATTAATCTGACCCATTGCTCGAAAATAGGTTAGTGAGTAGTGACTATATGAAACATTTTTACGACCCTATATAACTTACTTCGTATATTAAATTTTTTGGTTAGATTATGAATAAAACTACTATAGTATTAGTATCTCATCTCAGGATTTATAATGCAACCTGTTTAAGTTTCTTCGTAATACGCACTGTGTCTGCATTAATTGCCTCTATGGCTCTACAGTTGAAGAACTAGCATTTGACCACACTCATTCTGTTTATCGCTTAGAGAATAATATAAAGACAAGATCATATATATATATATATATATTTCTGTATGAACTGAAATTATAATTTAATATAAAATCACACGGAAAAGAACAAAAATTGAAAGCAAATGTATCTTTAACTTTGATTTTTTGTTGTTTCTTTTCGTATACATCCCTTGATTTATGGGGTTTTCTAGACGTTGATGGATCCATATACTCCTGATAGATCACCTATATGCCTACACACAATCACTACTTTTATGATTGTCATTCTTACAATCAGTGAAAATACGTGTTTTTTGTAGGTACTCTATTCGAAATAACATTCATTATCTCGGAAAAAAAAAACTTCTGGAGACAAAACTAAACGTTTTCCAACTTTTGTTATAGTACCACTGGTCTAAATTTGGAAAGTTTTCAAAGCTACAGTAAAGGATTATGCATGTGTTCTCAAGTTTTGTCGAATTGTTATAATTTATCGTACATAAACAAAAATGTTTCTTCATTGGAAAACATGAAGATTATATAAGATCCGACTAGCGGCTTACATTTGAATAAATGAATGAACAATGTCTTAGAAAAACGTTGTTGACAAAAACCAATGTTTAGAGTACAAGTACAGAGGCATGGAAAAGCTAAGATTCTTGTTCTTAACGAGTGTACTCGTAAGTCAATAAAGTATCGATAAATAACCATTAAAGTTGAATTCAAAACAATAAACATGTAAGTTGTAATATTTAATTATGGAAAAGTTTTCAGGCGTAGAAAAAATACAAAAAATAACAGTAACAAAAGACAAAAAAAGAAGAAGAAAAGGTAAAGCAGATTCCTTGACCTATGCGTTCATAAAAACTATTATAACGTTTATGCGTTCGATCATATTAAGGATGTAATTTAGAATACTGTATTGTATTAGAGAAACAAAATTATAACCCTAAAATTCTGAAAGAATTCGCTTAGAAAAAAAGCAACATACAAAGATAAAGAAGAAGGTTATAAGGAAAACGAGTTTTGGATGAGTTTCACATAAAAATGATTGTGTTTCAATTATGTATATAGAAATATTATTGTTTTGGCCTTGTTCACAGATTTTGTCTTTGGCTTATTGTTGTTGATGTCAAACGTCCTTCTCCATGAAATAACAGGACGACATAATCTATTATTTTCAAACACTCGCAATCTTGTTAGATTTTGTTGTGTGTAACTATTACATTCGTTGTAGTCTCATCATACACTATTCATTTATACAATTTCCCTATATCATATGCTATAAGTTTAGTCATTCGTATATCTTGTCGTGATCAGATTGTCTACCGTAGAAAGTCGTAGTGTGTAAGATGTTCTAATAATATAGTAATAGCTGATTAAAAAAGTTTGCGTGGTTTATTGTGTTCGTATGAATCTACTAATTTAAGAATTCGGATGCATCCGCTAACATCTAATATAAAAATGTATAAACATATGTCGGTTTAGTGAAAATGAAGCTATTAATATAGATTTGAAAGTGGAAATGAACCAAACCTTTTGTGAAAAAGTTGAAGAGAAAGCGGAGAAGAAGAAGAAGAAGAAGAAGAAGAAGACGACAATGTGATTTAATAATTTTAATTACTTGTTCAGTTTGAACACTCTTTTTACACCCATCCCAACTCTAATCTTTGTCAATCTTCAAACAATTCAATTTTATTCCTTTTTACTCATGTAATTTTAGTCATTCTTCTAATTAACGGCTAACACTCTTAAAATGCTTCTTATAAAAAAAAAACACTCTTAAAATGTTTTTTTATTACGTTTGTTAATTTTTCAACGACAATCAAATTGTAAAAGTAAATAACGATGAGTCACTGGAGTTTCAATAATGAGGAAGAATCGGAGTTTATACGACACAAAGAAGAGTAGGTTAAATACACATTTATAGCCTATGATCAAATAAATGCGCCCTTTGTTTGGCTTCTAGGTGACAACGACTCTATCGACCCAAACTTTACCAAAAAAAGCAATCAACCCTTAAATTTTTGAATATTTCCAAATGCAACATAACTATTTATATAACCTGGCGACAGGAAAAACAATTTATATATAACCTATGATCAGCTGCCAACAACATTTTACTTTTTACTCATGAAGTACTACGCATTGATAACTAAGCATCTTAAAAAAACCACTACATCAGAGTTGGAAGAAACTACGTAAATTTTACTATCTGATAAATACGGTACACTATAACATGTAAAACTTGAATGTATGCTTAATACTTCTAGTTGCTTATCCGATTTGTATTCGTTTTTCGGTTTGACCACTCTTGAATCAAACTAACGGATAAACTTCAAAATTAAAAAAAAAAATTGCTATTTGAAACCAAAAAAGAAAATTTGCTAAAAACATATAAACTTAATTTTTCCTCCTATACTTGGAACTTTGAGTAGCTCAAGGTAGTACAATAATGCGAAGGTTGATAAAGGAGAAAAAAAATCAGTGTTAGGTGCGTTTATTGATAAAGTTGTGAATTATCAGAGTAGAATGACAGATATCAATTGATCCTACTTGCATCAGATGGACACGTAAGCTGGTTTTTCAAGAATCTGTGAATCGGAACCAAATAATGTGTTAGACTTAGATTATAACATCAAACCAGAGAATGTGTTAGATTAAAACACCGAGAGAAAGAGAGAGAGACATAAGGATATTGCAATCAGATTCTAAGTCCAATCCGGTTGGGACCATCAAGACAATCACACCCCAAAAGCATCTACTGTCTGTTCGGTTATTGGTTAACTTAAACATTTTTCAGTCTTGTTTTAGACAACCGTACGAACCATGTCATTTGAATAATTTCCCTATCGATTGTGGGGACCTTACCGAGGCAAAAATCAAGCAAGAACATGGGTGGTGACTGAACATACATTTATAACTTCACCTACAGCAGAAGAAGAAGAAGATCATCGTTTCTGATTGTCAAGATTGTGGTCCAGTTATGACACCTTCATAAAAGGGAAAGATCTCTGTCAATACTTATGACTCCATTATGAATCACAACTTGGCTATTCGAGGTCCGATTTCCACAACAAATAGATGCAAGGAAATACAATCATGCATGTTTGCTTTGTTCATTTGGTTACTTGAATAAACAACAATCAGAGATTTGATATCTTTTGTTGTGTCGAAAGAAATAGAAGAAGCCTTAACTCAACATTCACTAGGAGCTAATCATGTTGCACATTTTGGTTATACTCCACCAAACATTGTAGGTTGTATTTAAGTTAAATAAATTCGGATGAAAATGTCCTTTTTTATGCACTCGCTAGTTTTTACACAAGTTGTTGCCAAAAAACTAATGAGACATTAGCCTAACTTTAATAACCCCAAGCAAACTATTCCGTGATTCCTATACAGTAGCAAAGAACAACGCAGAGATCTTAACAAGACTAAAGAGCAGTCCTAAAAATGCAGAGAATGGTTCGTTTAGCAAACTATCTTCCTTGTTCAATAGTGCTCAACATAGAGAATACAAGACATCATCAGTTTCAAAGGGGAATGTGATTCAAATCCATCACTAAAGTGTTCAACTAAATAGGCATCAAGAAAAAGACTGCATCATCAAAATCACTGATCATTAAACCATTTTACACCTCATTAACGATTCGTCTAAAACATTAAAGAAACATATCAACTCGGTGATGATCCAGCAGCCAACTCACGCTGCGTCTTCTCAGAGAAAAGCTTCGTAGCAATCATATTATCCATAAAATACTCTCTGTAAGGATGATTCTCCGGCACAAGTCTCCTAAACTTGTCGAATTCTTCCTCCGCTTTATCTTTCTTCTTCATCAACGTGTATATCATCCCTTGACACAGATACGGCCTGAAATCTCTCGGCTCCTCCTTCACAAGCTCCTGATAAAGCTTCAACGCTTCACTATGCTTTCCTTCTATCACCCGAATCTGCGCCACGAGCAGCTTAAAATCCCTCAAATCGTTTTGATTCTTCTCTTTCTCGCACATCAACATTGCTTCTCTAATTCTCTTCTCGACCTCTTTCAAATCGAGACCTGCGTCGGAGTAAGCCATGAGCAGGCCGTGATAAGCTTCGACGCGAAGCGGATCTTTAGCTAGAATCTCTTCGAATCCGGTTTTCGCTGAATCTAGATCTCCACTGTATGTGAAAATGCTGGCTTTCAAAACTGGCCATTCAGGTTCCTCTGGTTCTAGCTTTATCAGACGATCGATCACTTCTACTGCTTCTAAAAGCTTACGGGATTTGATCTTTACCTCCATCAGGGAACGGAGAGTGTCCACATCGGGAGCGTGAGTCGCTAAATGTGATTCAAGCGCTTTCTCTTCTTCTTCCAAGGACACGTGCTCGTTGGTGGTTTCCACTGACGGCGGAGGCGCGACGGGAGCTGCAATCGCCGGCGATTTGAGCTGGAGATTGACGAGGAGGAGCGCCGCGGCGGTTGTTAGAGTGATGCATGTGGATTTTATGAGAGGGATAATTCTAGAGTCTTGTGATTTGGAGGACGAAGAAGCTTTGATTGAAGCGCATTTGACTGAGGAAATTGGTCGGATTAAGGCTCTGAAGGGGGTAAATGTTGGGTTTTTCGGGAACGATGAAGATTTGTGAGTGAGGGAAAGGTGGAATGGCTGGTGATTGAGCCGTAACTTTCCCAGAGACTCCATGATTGCGGTAAGAGATAAACCTCGAAAACCCTACACACTGAAGAGTGAAGAGATAGCTGAGTGAGAGAAGAAGATCAAGCCTTCGCTTCCGAATATGCTTCACACAAATACGACACCGTTTCGGTATTTTATAGTTAAATGGGCCTTATACTGGGTTTTAATTTTAACCGATCCAAAAGCGAATAATGATTTCGGTTCGACTAAACCGGATACGGGTTTGGATCCCTTTGTCGTATTCATCGTCAAATATCATGAAGAAATCACGCTTTGCAAGATGAGTAGATGACACACACATTGTGTAAGTAACTGTAACAACTCTTTAAATCCGCCACATGGTACAACCTTGGTCGTGGTCGGAAGACGAACCAAAGAAACGAAAAACAACAACAGACGAGAAGATAAGGAGGCACAAGCCTTTTTCTTTCTCTCTTTCTTTTCATTTCTATACATGAAAGTATGTAATAATGCTACAAAAAAAAAAGAAACCAGGGATAGTGAAGGAACCCAGAAAACATTATATCTGCTGGTTTCTTCTTTTTAGTTCTTGTGGTTGTGGTTATATAAAAATGGATGAGGATTTGGGTTAAAGGGAATACTCTGTTCCCGGCTTCTTGTGAAGAAGGGATGGTTCAGTGCTTCTCTTGCCTTTAGCCTCTCTATTGGATCATATCGAAGCAGACCTTGTATTAGATCTATCAGATCCCCTGCCGAGTGATCCACATGCTGCATTATCAGATTCTGCAAAATAAATGAATGTCAACTACTCAAGTTTAAGTGAATGACAAGTCTTAAGTAACTTAATTGATCAGCTGGAGATTATTTACCGGTAAGCGGGGAAGTTTCCATACTGCTTTCAAGCTGTCTCTTGATGCAGCACCTTCAGGCCAATCTAACTTTGCACCTCGCCTGAAGTATTTGTCAGAGCGCCAGCTACAAGAAACCGTTTTGATATAAGAGATTGCAATTCAATTCTGGTATCTGATGCTGCTAATAGGATGATCTTGTTGTTCTTACTCGGCTCTGAGCACCATATGAGGCGGTAATGGTCCTAGGACCCTTTCCATCATGGCCAAATGCTCCAAGTTTTCATGCGTTTGGAAGAGCGCCTCTCCCTGCAAGTTGTATCCAGAAGAAAACGTTTACTGAGAAATGGTGACATGAATTCTGGTGTACTGAAAACACGTAAAGAGAGAGAGTTACTCACCGAACAAAGTTCAACAAGTATGCAACCAATACTCCACAAGTCACATGGATAGTTCCATCCAAGCCCTGCCATAACATTCCAGAATATTAAATACTAGAAAATAATTATCATCTACACAGGAAAAATCCAGATAAGTTTACCTAGGATAACCTCTGGTGCGCGGTAATGCCTTGTGGAAACGATGTAGTTATGGTCTTGATGTTCAAACGTTGTACTTCCGAAATCAATGAGCTTGATGGCACTTGACTTGGGCAGATTCTTGAAGTATGACCCATCTTTCGTGGGTCGTGACAGAAACTAGATTTTCATGACCACAAAGGAAAAAGTCAGCCAACTTGAGTTGTACAAGTTCCTTTAAGCTTGGAGATGATTGATTACTAACCTTATAGTCAGGTATTTTGATATATTCAGAAGATACCAGAAGAATGTTCTCCGGTTTCAAATCCGTGTGGATCAGCCGCAAATCGTGCATATCTGTCAGAAATAGAATGAACAAGGTCTGAGTACACTGGTAAACAAACAATGGCAGCCTAAGCAATTTAGATTCCATGCAAATTGCAAATTTTCAAGAGAAACATGAACTAATAACTATTAATGATTTATAGCACTGATGGTCTACTATAAAGAACTATAGAAGAATGGGTGAAGAATAGTCCACACACATGCGACAGACTCCAAAAGTTGTCTGCCAAGCTCCCGAACAAGATCAATGGGAAATGAACGGTAGCTGTTTTTGCGGAGAAAATCATATAAGCTTGGCCCAAGCTTCTCAAATACCTGTTGAAACCATTTAAACCCATCCGCAAGTTCTTTTAACTCACATAACATTTGGGAGATTGTATGTTCCCCCATCAAACTTATCAAATAAAGGTAACAGTACTTACAATACAAATATGATTACGATAGTCAAACCAATTCCGTATTTGCACACAACTGCAAGGAATTTGAAAAGCTTATACCAGATGCAATAAATTTAACCACTAACCAAGAATTCGTAAAGAGGACATAAAAATATTCTTACCGAGAACCACCAGCATCATGCCTTGTAAGCCTTTGCAACACGTCGATTTCTATCATGGCAGCTTCACGGTACTTGTTTATGGACCGTATAACTTTGATTGCCACCACTTCTTTGGTTTTATTATCATAACATTCCAATACTTGTCCAAATGTACCTGCCAAATACAATCCAACGGACCATGAGACTACCAATCTTCTCCAAAATATAGTTTTGATATACATAAATCCTACTCTGACTTTGGATTATATATAACTAACCTTCACCCATTTTGCTGAGAATTTGATCTGCACGGACAACAGAATAGGCATGTCAATGTAACGAAGTTAGCCTCCATTAAAAGCCGGTGAAACAGATAAGAAGTCGAAAGACTCTGTAACATAAGAGACTCACATCGTGGAGTCAGAGTATCTCCAACGACAAAGACGTAATGGCCGTCTTTATCATCTGGTCTCCAGGGAGGAGAGCCCTGACGAGGAAGGCCATTATAAAACATGTTTGGGTAAACGAAATTCGGAACCACTCCACTCGCAAACTCTGGACCATAGTACAAAGGCGGATGAAACACCTGAAAAAGCAAAAAACAAACTCATCAGCTGAAAATTCGCATAACAACATCAACAACTTAGCTCAAGCACAAAGAAAAAGCTGAAATTTGTTAAGTAGTTAACACAATTCCAAGATCAAAAACAGAGATCCTGAGCTATGAAAACGACAAAAGATTAGCTCTTTGACAAATAGATGTGGACAATTCTGTTACCGTTGGTGGAGGAGGAGGAGGAGGAAGAGGAGGAGCAGCATCCCAAGCCAATCGCGGCCGTTTCCTCGGACGCTTATCGACGTTCCGATGAGGGAATTCAACATTACGCTGCGTTTCCAAGATCATCGCGATCGAGCTAGCTTTCTCACGATGCACACTGCTTTGCATAAAGGGTTACTGATGCAAAATCCAGAGCTGAAATCAAAATCAAATCGAATTCGGCGATAAGATTCCGAAAATCGAATTAGCTGAACAAAGAGAAATGAAGATTATTTGTGGGTGAATTCGAATTCGAATTCGAATTAGGGGATAAGATTCCGAAATTCGAAAACCCTAATGATCTTCAATTGGGGGATGGATCTATCTCAATAGAGATAGCTAAAAAAATGGTGGGAAAAGTAACAGAAAAAAAGGAAGCATAAAGTAATGCAGCTTAGAAACTAACCGTAAATTTCTCTCACTGATTAAAACTAAACGAGAATTGGATTCTGCCGAAACTTAATCACGTGAAAATTCAGATCGGAGATACGAAAACTCGCTTAATTGGAGAGAACAAAAATCTCAGGAGAAAACATTTAACATCGAAAGAGACTGAAATGGAGAGAGAGAAACAGAGCGAACCAGAGGAAGGAGATGGCGAAGGAGAGAGAGAGGCTTTCCAAGTTCTTAATGGGCTTCAGGCCTTTTTCATTAAATATCTGTCTACTAAAGAACGACATGAAGTTTTATTACTGAATAAACACACAGCACGATGTTTTATTTTGGTCAAAGTCTCCCAATATAGAGGAGAGAGTTTCGAAACAGAGGAAGAGAAAAATCCGAAGCAGCAATGGAGATAGCCGCCACTAGCACTGTCTCCGTCGCGCTGCAATCTCGCCGGCTATCGCTAGCATTGTCTAAGAAGCTTGGGTCTTTCTCTTCTCTTTCGTTTGGTTGCTTCGAGAGAAAATATTGCGTTGGGATTGGGAGCTCTAGTGTCCGCGTTTCTGCAGCAGCCTCAATGGACGCTGTGACTGCCGAGAAAATCTCTCCGGCGAGTTTTCTCGATAAGAGAGAATCCGGAGGAGTTCTTCATTTTGTGAAGTACCATGGACTCGGCAATGACTTCATTTTGGTAACTTTTGTTCTCCGTTTGAAATCTCAAATTGAATTCAACCGAAATGTATCGAATTCGGAAAAAAAAATTGTGTTTTTTTCCAAAGGTGGATAACAGAGACTCATCGGAGCCTAAGATAACACAAGAGCAGGCGGCGAAGCTGTGCGATAGAAACTTCGGTGTTGGTGCCGATGGAGTGATTTTCGCAATGCCAGGAGTCAATGGTACAGATTACTCCATGAGGATATTCAATTCAGATGGAAGTGAACCAGAGGTTAGCTTCTCGATGAACTGATATGTTTTGAGTGAGTTCTTGTTGCATTTTCAATTAAAAAACGTCTCTTTGGTTTTGTGCTTGTTAGATGTGTGGCAATGGAGTTCGATGCTTTGCTAGGTTCATTTCTGAGCTTCAGAACTTGCAGGGAAAACACAGGTATTGAGAAATTATCTGTTGAGAGATCCGAAATTGAGTCAAAATCTCTTATGTGTTCTGATTTGTTTGGGTAGTTTTACAATACATACTGGAGCTGGCCTGATTGTTCCAGAGATTCAAGAAGACGGACAGGTAAAACCATTTGGGTTAGGTTTAGTCATATTCATGATGATGGTGATGGGTAAGGTAAAGATTGGATTTTTATGTGATTGGTATGGATACAGGTTAAGGTGGACATGGGAAAACCGATTCTGAAAGCACAAGATGTGCCTACAAAGTTGCCAGGGAACAAAGGTGAAGCTGTTATTCAGGGAGAGCTAGTTGTTGATGGAGTAAGCTGGAATGTGACCTGTGTTAGTATGGGCAATCCTCACTGCATCACGTTCGGTAAAAAGGGTGGACCGGTGAGTGTTTTGCTTGCTTTGCTGGACTTTAAAGTTCTGTCATTTTATGGATACATGGAATTTCTCATCGTTTGTAAGACTTATGTCCCTTTGGTGTCGAGCAGAAACTGAAAGTTGATGATTTGAACTTGCCAGAGATTGGTCCAAAGTTTGAGAATCATGAAATGTTCCCAGCTCGAACTAACACAGGTTAGTGGATATAGATCTATCCTAATTTTCATGGGGATGCAGTGATACTTCTATAACATTTTGGATTTTTTCTCTATCTTACAATTCTTTACATATTATCTGCAGAATTTGTGGAAGTCTTGTCACGTTCTCATTTGAAAATGCGTGTCTGGGAGCGTGGAGCAGGTCAGCTAATTCCCCTTTAAACCGTGGAATCTATTTCTTAGTCGATTATCTATGGTTTATGTATCCTTATATGCTTAAGCATACTTAAAACTGCAGGAGCGACTTTGGCCTGTGGTACTGGAGCTTGCGCTCTGGTTGTTGCAGCAGTCCTTGAAGGTCGAGCCAACAGGGTAAGCTTAGAATTTCAGAACTAAAAATTGTCATGAGCTGAGCTTAGTTGCATGAGCTCCTTATATAATTTTTTTTGTGTTGGTCGTGGTGGAACAGAAATGCACAGTGGATCTACCGGGTGGACCATTAGAGATAGAGTGGAAGCAAGAAGACAACCATATCTACATGACCGGTCCTGCAGAAGCTGTCTTCTACGGATCAGCACTGCTTTAAATGGGTCTTCACGGTCTCTGTGTGTTCTAATCTAAAAGTGCTAAGCTCTTACCTGTCTCACGCTAGATTGTGCTTCATGGTAGGAACTGATTCATGAGTATTGTTTATGTACTTGTTTTTTACAAAGTAAAATTCCAAATCTCTTAAACATTTGCGTTTATGTTCATATCTTTTTTCTCTCCTAATATTACTCTGTTTACACTTATGGTTAAAAAGACATGGATTTATAGAACTTGAAAGAATGCATTACTGAATTAAGAATATGATTTCTACAAATACAAAACCTGGATCTTAACTGTTTAGTCATTTTACTATTGTTAGGAATCAGCACAACAGAACCGGTTTAAGACATCCAAAGTATCTCCTAAATATATAACACAGTCTCATTCATGGTTTCTAGCACTATATAAAACAATTAGCCTATATATCTCACAACAAAGATGAGTCAGTCAGCGAGGTTTAGCAGGTTGGAAAAAACCACTATCTAAGTCACTTCCAGCTCCAGGAATCAAAAACAAAGGCGAAAGTACAGGAGACGATGACGACGAAGATGTTTTGGTGTAGAGTAATGTGGTTGTTTCTGCGAACATATCTGCTGTTTCTCTCACAGTTTGGCAAATAGTTTCAAGTTCCTTGACCACTTTGGACATGGCTGGTCTCGTCTCTGGTCTATCCTCACAACACCATAACGCCAACTCCGCCAACTTCTTCACTTTATCCGGCGAAATTTCTCCCATCCTACTATCCGCCACTGACTGAACCGTTCCACATTCATACGCCATCCTCACCTGTATCACACACACACACACACATTGTACACAAAACGTCTTAGAAACAAGAAATCACCCAAGAAACATAGAACTTGGAGATCTTGTCAAGAAAAGTACCTCGCGGATGATATGTGTACCCTCAAAGAATGGATGCATTCCAGTCAAGAGCTCAAGCAACACAACTCCGAAGCTGTACACATCGCTCTTCACCGTCAGTTGCTGTGTCATGAAGTACTCTGGATCTAGATATCCCTGTAGTTTTGTCAAAAAGGCCACTGGTTACTTATAATAATGAGATGATCACATAGTATTCTATTTTGGAAACTCACAGGTGTTCCTCTCACTACGGTTGACACATGTGCAGGCTCACCATCTCCCTCCCCAAAAGCAGGAGCCAAACGCGAGAGTCCAAAATCAGCAACTTTAGCATGATTCTGAGAGTCCAAGAGTATGTTGCTGGTTTTGATATCACGGTGAATCACTGGCGGGTTTGCTTCAGTGTGAAGGTAAAGTATCCCTCTAGCTGATCCCAAAGCCACTTGTGACCTCATGCTAAAGCTCAATGTTTCCTTAGCATTAGCTTCATGTGCATCACAATGTTAAAACATAAAGCTAGTTTCAAATCTTGCAAGAACAGAGAAAGAACTTAAAGGAAATGTTTCTCACCTGAAAGCCAATCACGCACATTGCCGTTAGGCATATACTCATACACAAGCATCTGTTCTCCAATGTCACTACTGTAGCCAATCAGCGACACAAGGTTCCGGTGATGTAACCTCGAAAGCAGATCAATCTCATTCAGAAACTCTTTCTCGCTCTGCAGAGAAGTTTCTTCTCCTCTTTTGATGGCAACTTCGGTCTTATTAGGCAATATGCCTTTGTAGACTTTGCCATAGCTTCCTCTACCAATCACTGTAGAGCTATCAAAACCATGAGTCGCATCCGACAGTTCTACAAAACTGAACTTCTTCACCCCTTGGATTTCCTTAGATATTGCCCTGACTGGAAAACATGAAGAAGAAATAGTCCTTGAATTAGTCTCATCATGGTTATAAGGACAAAACAAAAATGTAAATTGCTTACAAAAACGTTTTTTGGTTGGTGTATGTGACTTCTCTCGATTTTTTCTAACATATAGAAGTGTTGCAGTCACTGACATAACAGTGGCAACAACAATAGAGCCAGCCACTATCATCACCCATCCAACAATGCTAATTGCACTTTCTTTAGCTAACAAGTTCTCTGCATCCAAAGATGTATTATTTAGACAAGTTATGTATGTTATAGATTAAGTAGGTGAAAAAAGCTGTACCATAAGGTCCTTCAAGAGGGAAGTCAAGTAGCTCATAGGGTCCAAAAAAGTCATTACGACCAAAACTCCATGACATAAACCTGTTCCTGATACGTATCACTTCGCTTACGTTGAATATCCTTTGGCCTTTGGGGATTAGCTTTAAGTACATCCTCAGACGCAGCTTGTTCTCATCAAAAACTCTGTCAATTGTTAGTTGGTGAGTTTCCAACTGGAGGGAGGTGGTTATATACTCCATGAACTGGCGTTCGATGTATGGAGTGAAGAAAAAGAAGCTACGGCTCTTTAGTCTATAGTCTATCGTAAGAGGCGCTATACACCAGCAGATTCCTGGAGAGACTTGGACATTCTCAAAGGGACATGACGACACATTACTGCAGGGTGTGTTTGACTTTGTAGATGTTTGCTTCTTTTCGCCGCAGATGTATTCGAGGAGTTGGTTAACAATGGGAATGCTTGTACTATTGCATACCGGATTGCCACGAAGGCTTTGGACACAAGTCACACAACAGAAAAAAAAACAGAGCTTTAGTATTTAGAATGTGCAGTAACTTGTTACGACGTAGGAACAAAGAAACTCACTACAGGGTAACATTTTCAGGTGTTCTCAGGTTTCCTGAAGCATCAGAGAAGTTATTGTTCCTGAGATCACTGTGCATGCATCCAAAAGAAGTTTCAGCGAAAAAGATAGAAACTATTACACAAAAATGAAACGAAAGAGTTGAGGTCATACACTCGCAGCTTGTTATTCTGGAAAGACCTGTTCTGCCAAATTGATGTCGGGACAGAACCAGATAAACTGTTGTTCTCAAGCGAACTGTGATAGATAACACAGAAATGTCATACAAAGTACATACAGATGATTGGACAAATGCAGAAAATATGATGATATTGGAATATTCATTTCAATGATCAATGAGTGTTTTATACATACAGTAATTGAAGAGATCCCAACTCTGAGAAGTTTTGTGGTACAGAGCCAGTGAGGTTGTTATAAGATAGTTCACTGCAGCAAAGTAAATCAACGTTTAAGTAGTTGTATTTATTTGAGAAAGATTTGGAAATATGTAATGCATACATTGTTGTCATGTTGTCAGAAAGCTTGGATTCTGGTATAGTCCCTGTGAGGTTGTTCCAGCTTAGATCTCTGCAAATTAAGTGAGGATTAAATAAATTTCCCTAAAGACGTTTCAAGAACTCGAGGCCCAGTAACTGAATCACACAATGCCCTTAAAAAAATTACTAGACAGAGACACTTACAGATAGCTAAGATGTTTAATCCTGCTCAAATCAGGAATTGATCCTTGCAGTCCACAGTTCCTTAAACTTCTGCCAAGGAGGAAAGAATAATTTCAGAACACTGTTGAGAAACTAGTAAAGAAACAAGGACCCATTTGAAACCTAATGCAAAGTCTTACAATTTTACTAATCTTGGAAAGTTTCCATAAGCCTCTGGAATCTCAGAACCTTGGAAGTTGTTGTTATCCAGCTGACTGCATAAGCAGAATATCGTTGTAGGCAAACAAAAGAATCAAGAGAACAAAATATGGGAGAAGAGGCGCATACAGTATGGTCAAGGATGGCAATAGAGCTAGCTCTAGCGGTAAAGTCCCAGTCAAGTTATTATTGTCCAGTATCCTACCATATTTGGATCCATCAAAATATAGACACAGTATATGCTAAAAGTGAAATCAAGAAAACAAAAAAAAAAAAAATACTCACAGGTGAGCAAGATTTGTCAAATTGGATAGCTCAACCGGAATTTCTCCGGTTATGGTGTTATTGTTGAAGTGGCTTGACAATCCCAAAAGCCATTAATGAGTAAAGGATGAAGCACAAAAATGATGACTGGTTTGTCTATGAAGAAAGATAAACAACTTACAGATGTTTAATGCTACGCAGGTTTCCAAATGAAAGTGGAACTGAACCTGTTATGTTGTTCTCATCTACTTGAAGTCTGTTTAGGTTTCCAAGATTACCTAGTTCAGGTGGTAAACTACCCAAGAACTTGTTCCCATTCAACAGCCTGTCCAAATAATGAAGACAACCAATCAAAACTTGGAACTGTGGCTCTGTCCAAGTTAAAGAAGGCAAAAGAAAGTACATGATGTGATCCAAAACTTACAGGAGTCTCAAGGAAGTAATTCTTCCTATCTCCAAAGGAATACGACCAGTCAGGTTGTTCCACATCACATTACTTCAACACGGTAGCCAAAGAGAAGATAGGTTTTTCAGTCAGCATGAAGACAACTTAGAAGCCAATCAAATGAAACAGTGTATATGACTCTTCATCTTACAGAATTTCTAGAAATGATAACTGGCCAACTTCAGGAGCTAGCTCTCCAGATAGATTCATCCTCATCAATTGTCTACATAACATTATGTAAATGACAGAAGGTGTAAGTACCAAAACAACATTAGTGATGCATAAACTATCTACTTCTTCAGGAGAATAAGCCCAAAAAGAAGACGAGACATGTAACAAATGGTAATAGAAGAGCAACATACAGCTCCTGGATGTGAAAGTGACCATCATCATGTGGGTTCTTGAAGCATACTATGCCAGTCCAGTTTGTTTTGCAGGGGTCTCCCTTTCCCCAGTTACTTAAATTTATCATAGGATCAATTAGACTCCTTTTGATCTCCCGTAAAGCACTTACTGCAAAATGGATAAAAATATATTAGCAAAATTCTTAAAAGCAGTCTCCACTTTTGTAGAATTATATGTATATAATCAATATGTAGAAAATATGTGAGGTTATATGGTGAAAAAGTGATCATCACCTTCTGAAGGATCTGTTCTTGACTCAGCTGCTTGAAGCAGAAGGCAAACAAATGTCACCAGGAATACTAAACCGAATGTTCTTGAACTCATCATGGTACCTATAAAAGGAAGACGATCATACTAAATATTCTCGTTGGTAGCACACAGAAACATACATGGTGGTCAGAGATAGATGAATTCACATTTGATAAGAAAACTTCTGGGTCAAGGCCAATCTTATAAGTTAATCATGATCAAGTCACCAGAAGAATGAACCAAGAAACACGTTTGGCAGAAGACTTAATATCATAAAAGAATATCATCGGAAACTTCTTCAACACCAAGGAAAAGTAGAAGTCTGTTTTGGTCATCAGACATAGTTGTGTCCCATAAGAAAAATAATGCTGGAAGCAGAAAGTTCATGATAACAGTGATCTAACGATTTTATAAAACATACCAGAAAGGGACTATACGTAAGAAACAGTCAGCAAAGTTTTATTATATAGCTTTGTTCAATGTAATGGGGTTTGAAACTTTCTTATTTCTATTGACTTTTCTTGCAGTTCCCTTGTATAGATTGATCCGGCTAGGGAAGACATTGAGCTGCAACTAAAAGGTTTAACTGAAAAATTAAGCAGCTAATCAATGGCCAAAACACCATAAGATGCTACATAGTGCAGAAATATACATATACATATAAGTATGACTAAATAATACATCTACATTCCTACAATGTTCCAAGTTGTCAATTTAATAATCCTTTAATATTCAGTTAGAGACTGGTTGTCCACTTAGGCTGATCTGGTCGTTACAGTTGGTGATTTCAGCTGCAACTTTATTAGACATTCCCAATCTAGGCTTGGTTATTGTTAAGAATGGATCATGCCTAGGTAATGATGGAGAGCCCTTCTTTTCCTGCCAATTTCTATGCAGCAAAAGTCAACAAAAGGTCCTCTCAGTTTGAATCCAAGAATGTTAAAGTTCAAAGTAACATCAGAATCTGTTGACAATTGATTCATTAATTCACACACACCAAAATTTAAAAGCTTACATATTGATGAAACAAACAAAAAGCCAGTCGTCACTAATACTGAATGCTAAATTGCTAATTATATAATGCCAAAGATCCAGCAAACAAACTGCCTACAATTATATTCCAAGTTGAAACTTTGGATAAGAACAAAACATGAGTTGGTTATTCGTTATTACTCTTTTACAATTAAAGAATCACACTTTTCAACTCTTTAATCTGAAGTCTAAATCCGGCTTTAGACGCCGTCACGATTCCATCATTGATGACGTGTGTGTGTATACATGCAGTGTACGTATACGGTAATATCTATCTATATAGTCTATAGATTCAGCGTACAAAGAGTGTCTAGGTGAAGATCAGTTGTCCGATTTTGATTTTTGAGGTTGCAATCCTTTGACTTTCTTAGTAGTTATCCCCACGTGCTCATTTTTTCTGCAGTCAATAATATAAAAGTCACGTGTTAGCTTTCTAGTTTAGAAGCCAACATAAAAATGTGAAACTAATTATTCAAGCTGATAATATTTTGGACGAAATAGACTTTGTTCGTTCGGTTTTTACGAAAATTTGTGCCTGCCTGGTAGTCGATACTCGATAATATTTACACTGGAATGCTTAGTCAAACCAGTAGTGCTGCTTAATTTATTTGAATAGGAGTTCGGACGACTTTTATTTTTGGTCGGTCCGTCCAATTATAAAGTCAAAACTTCTAAACTTTCTTCATTTTGCTTATAAATAATCCTTCCAAATGTTTTCATTACCAAAAAAAATCTCACAAGCCAGGTGTGTTTTTCTTCTCCAAATTTCTAGGGACACCAAGTCACCAACCAAAACCTAAATCTTTACTTTGCTCTATCGTAATCTTTTCTCTTCTCAAACCGAAATAGCATGAAGAGAGACCGGACCGATTACGAAGAAACCATCAACCATACAGACATAGTAAAAAGTCTAATGATGTTATCTCGGAGTTTCGTGGCCAAACAAATCAATGTAAACCAACCTACTGCTGGAAGCAAAACCAGTCATAACCACTTCGAATGCAAAACGTGTAACCGGAAATTTGATTCGTTCCAAGCTCTCGGAGGTCATAGAGCCAGCCACAAAAGACCTAAGCTGGGCGTTGACCAAGAACAGGTGAAGCATCGTAACAGCGTGAATGATGTGCACAAGTGTTCAATCTGTAGTCAAATGTTTGGGACCGGTCAAGCTTTAGGCGGTCACATGAGGAAGCATAGGATAAGTTCGATGAACGAACAATCCGTGATCTCTTCTGCGGTTTATACCAGACCGGTTTTGAATCGGTGCAATAGCAGCAAGAAGGCTTTGTGCTTGGATTTGAATCTAACTCCATTTGAGAATGATCTTGTATATATCTTTGGGAAGACTTTGGTTCCACAAATTGATTAAAAGTTTGTCCGTAAACTAGTCTTTTTGTGTGCGTCACCAATTAGGTCTTGAAATTCTTTTATTAATTTTTTGTAACTTTCATTTTTCTTTCTCTTGCCAGTCATTATTTTCATCCTTTCAGTCATGTATATACACAATTCCATTAAATGAATTTTTTTCAGTTTCTCCAATCTACAATCGCTGTTTTGTATTCGTTACAGCAAAAAAATCGTTTAGGATATTACTGGTTTAGAACTGAGGGGAGTGGATAGAATTACATAAGAAAACTAGATTTATTAAAATAGTTAAATCATAAAAAGATTACATTAGAGCAACAGATGGCATGCCCATTGTTCACTCATATGATCGCCTCTATCTTGTCCTTCTCATTTCCCCTTAACTTTCTGATTCTGATTCTTCTTCTTCTTCTTCAAATACTATTGACCACTCATTATAACCCTCAAAATTTGACCCCTCCTCATAATCTATTTCTTCCGTCCTCACATATGGAGCATAGATGCTTGACTTAAGTAGCTTCGGATCATTAACACTAAGACCCTCAACTTGGTTTGCAAAGTCGTAGAATCTACTACTATCGTCTACAAAGACATGCACTCTACTAGGCTTGCCCAATGCTTCATGGTATCCTCCAAAACCTTGGATTTCAACACGTTGGTGAGTCTTCCTCTCAGGATTGAAGAAGAAAAAATAAAACGGCTGTTGAAATGTGTAATCGGCCATCGACAAAACAATTTCACCCGTAGCAGTCACACCAACAACCGAGACGTAATGAAGTGAGAACTTATCATCCCTCAAAGTGTATTCATATTTCGACCATTCTTGTTTCTCCAAATCCTCTAGAACCCACACACGGAAAGCAATGGCATCATTAGTGTAATCATCATGATAAACCAAACCTAATTTACCTAGATAATTTATCAGTTGACAATAGCCTTTCCGGTAAATAACCTTGAATTTTTCAGACCTAACGTCAAAGCAAACTATCATAAAATAAGTCATCTCCTCAGACGAATGAGAATCAGGCAAACTCTCATACATGTCAGCTAAGTAATACAAAACACCGTTGATGCATATCCCATCACTCACGATCTCATGTATAATTAAGGGAACTTCGATCCTTCTCCACTCCATTTCTCCAGTTCCTAACGTCAGAATTTTGTGATGATATGGAGCACATGGATCAGCCACGAACAATACCTTGTATACCTTGTCAATCGGATCAAACCCGAAAAAGCTATACGCCTTTCTGTACCTTCTCTCAAAAGGTAAGGTCTCATACCGTCCCGTTTTAGGGTTACATATCACAGGCACTCCATCGCCGTCGCCGCCCCACCCTCCGATCCACATACCAAAGAAATACATCAAGCCAGAGGCGTAGCCACATGCAAATCGTCGGTCACTACGAGGGTAGATTTTCATATTTTCTGGTGGGAAAATCATATGAAACTCGGCGGCTACCGCAAGAGACGAAGGAGACGGCGACTTCTCATATGGACGCAGACGTTGAGGCACCGAGAAGATGCTCCACGAACCCTCGTTTTCAATGGCGAATAAGATACGCGGCTGTGCGGAGGACCTGGTCAGGAACAGCTCGGTGAAATATGCGCGGCTAAATATTGATGCCCATAGCTTCGACACGCATTGAAATCTCGCGACAGACTTTGCAGGCAATCTCAACATTATATCGGTGATGAGTTCGGTCGGGATGAAATCTGAAGTCATGATTGTTTTATTTCCTGATCCAACAGAGACATATATGTTAAAAGTTAAAACCTATATTGAATAAGTCCTATAGAAGAAACCTAGCTTTAAGATTTCATAGTAGAGAGAGAGATAGTCGAATAGCTAGCTAGAGGACATACCTACAGTAATAGTTTCGTCAGCTTCGTCGAGAACAACGAGACCGGAGGAGATAGACGCACGTTCTCTATGCTTTTCTCCTTAGCAGTCAAAGGATTTAGGGTTTTTATTCTTTTTGAGAATTTGTAAATTATGATTAGCCATTCAGAATATATAAGACTTCAGTATTTTCGTTTTTAAGACTTTACTATTTATTTACAAACGTAACCTTTTAAACATGGTAAGATAATGTAAAGACCTTTTTATTTCTTCACAGCGTATTATCCCGTGAGTTCCTTGAAAGGATATTACATCACTGTGGGAAAGTTTTCACAGTAGGAATGATCGATCAAGTAGAAAAGATCGATGGCTTGAGATAAAAACTGATATTATCAAAAGTCAAATCTGACGTCAGAGAATCCATTACCAGGAAATATGTGTCGTTCACACTATACGGTACCGTTAGAGGAAAGAGAGATTGTTTAAAAATAGCGTAAGAAACACCATCTTATATATATAGAAAAGCATAGAAGATTTCCCTCTTCTTTTCATCAGTAGTAGCTAGATTGTAGATTCTCTCCTTTGATGGTGTTTTTACGAACCGCAACATGCTGATTTCTGAGTAGCTTGAGATGTTCCTGCGCCTTGGTCGGATTGGTTCATTTTGATTGTTTGTGGCTACAAAATGATAAGAAAATTGACCACTTTAAAACCATTGATACACATGGTAGATAAATTCCAAAGGTCAAAACGAACCTCAGCCCTTGCATCGGTATCTGCAAGTCTTTGCTTGATGTCTTTAGCAATTGAAAAGAAAACTTCCTCGACGTTTAAGTTGGTCTTGGCACTCTGCAAAATTTAAACTCATCATGGTTAAGCAAATGAACAGAATAAGACATTGACATGTAAATAAAGACTAGAACCACTACGTACAGTCTCGAAAAACTTGATTCCGTATTCATCTGCAAGAGCTTGGCCCTTAGCTTTTGGCACAGCCTGGAAAAAAACGACAAGAGTCGGTGCATTAGCTAACCAAAATCATTTAACAAATTAGCAGGAAGATACAAGAGGAGGTGGTGAAAGAGAGAGAGAGAGAGAGACTCTTTTGCTTTCATCCATATCAGCCTTGTTCCCCACTAGAATCTTGTTGACATTATCAGAAGCGTGCTGCTCAATGTTACGAATCCAATTCCGAATGTCTTGAATTGAAGGAAAGATTAGTTGATGAGAAACTAATAGAGCTAAAAGTTGGAAGAATATAAACTTTATAACTGTTGCATAAGATTGTTGGTTGCATAAAGGCCTGTAATAAAACTTAATTAAACTGCAAGTTGAAAGAAAGAAAGTAGTTACTGTTGAAAGATGACTCATCAGTCACATCATACACAAGCAATATTCCCATGGCTCCACGATAGTATGCTGCAATAAGAACACAACACTTGAGTTTGTATTCCATTTCCAGGCTCCCAACAACACAGTGAGGAAGGAGCAGAAATTGAAAAGCAAAGGGCATATTCTAAAGCAAATCAAAGAGAGACCAGTTGTGATGGTGCGGAATCGCTCCTGTCCTGCGGTGTCCCAGATTTGCAGCTTAATTCTCTTCCCATCAAGCTCTATAGTCCGTATCTTGAAATCAATTCTGTCAAAAAAAAAAAAATCAAAATGTTTAGGAGCAGACAACTACATAGAGCACGTTACTGTAACGACGGTGTCATCCAATGAAGAAGTCGTACCCAATAGTTGTAATGAAACTGGTGGTAAACGAGCCATCTGAGAAACGCAAGAGGAGGCAACTCTTACCCACACCTGATACGTTCACGGAAAATGGGTACATGAAAGAAAAAGATACACAAAGAGGAAAAGTTAGATACAGCAGAAACTTTCGAATAGTCCATAAACTGGAACATGGAGATTAGTGAAACAGTCACAGCTCACAGCAATCAACAAATGGAAATGTTCAATCAATCTGGCTCAAGGAAAGGATCGTAGTGTGCAATGTTAAGGCGGGACTGAGATTTCACTACTTCACTGTTGCAATTCGTTTGGAGAATTTCCACCGTAATTCGAAACTAGGAAGCGTTGCAATACGAACATTCAAATGATCACAAGTGCGGAAAACGAGACTGAAATTTACATTCTAAGCTGATGAAATTCAAATCTGAGTAGCAAGTGTTACTAAATTCCATTAGGCCTAACTGTAAACGGAAGATCGGAAAAATCAAATCACCACTGATGCATCAGATCCTTCGAATAATGCTCAAATCGTGATCAACAAAGAGAAATCACCAGAAACAATAAAAATTAATAAGAGCCGAAGAAAGGCAGTATAAACGATCCGGATGAAGAAACATACCGCTGTCTCCGATCAACAGAAGTTTAATGAGGTAATCGTAATCAGCCCGAGCTCTAGCAGGAGGAGCAGCCATCGAGTGAGAAAAAAAAATTCAAGTAATAGCCGAGAAACAAATCACTGGTAGGCAAAAACAAATCAACGTTACAAAGACACTAAAAACAGAGCGAAATGGAGATAAATTCGAATCGGAATGGAGACGTACCTGATCAGCTCGGGGAAGATGAATCGTCAGAACGGAGAAAGAGAGTCACCGGCCGGCCGTTGAATCTC
The DNA here is from genome assembly GCA_902728155.2 of Microthlaspi erraticum. Lineage (NCBI taxonomy): Eukaryota > Viridiplantae > Streptophyta > Magnoliopsida > Brassicales > Brassicaceae > Microthlaspi > Microthlaspi erraticum. The sequence goes on along the minus strand of CACVBM020001340.1, from coordinate 442,070 downwards.
AATCTTTTTAACTCCCGATCGGCTTTTCGGAGATTCGGAATATTTTTTTTTTTAGAGAAGAAGGAGAAGGAGAGGGAATTGATCTGGACCGTTGGATCTTGTTCGTGATGGAGATTTGTGTTGGCCGGGCGGGTGGTCTTCGCCTCTTCGGTTTACGGATTGGTTAAATTGTGTTAGTGATAATACGCTGCCGTTTATCAGAATTCGAGCAATAGGCCTTGGGCCAATTTCTTTATGATAGTTTATGCAACCCGACCCAATATATTGTTTTTCATCAACCCAACAGGATTCAATTAACGAAGACCTTGGGTGCTAATTCTGTTTTGTTCTATAGGAGATTTTTATGTTTTTCTAACTTGTTTTTGGGTTACTTTTGGTTTTATCCATCAATAATATACAGACGTTATAAAAAAAAAACTTGTTTTAAAAAAAAATCGGTTTACTTGAATTGTAATGACTCTTGGTTACTTGTGAGCACGTAGTAATTGTAAATTTAAGCTTTTGCCTAATGAAATCTAAACCTTTAAAATAAAAATCAATATTTGCAGGGTAAGATCCTTGCGATTAAGCTCGCAAAAGTTGTTTTTCAATCGCTTCATTTTAAAATCAGCTAAAAAATGGTACTATAGCAGAATCATCCAACTAACTCCAATGCGACGCAAAGGTTGGGGAAAAAGAGAGGCCATTGACAAATTTGTAAGACATATTACTTTTTTTGTCTTCGGTGCTAAGCAAATAAATCATCCCAAAGAATAAAGAGTGGATACGAATATTCCTACAATTATTAATCATACGTAGCATCTTTATCTACTGCATGAGCATTCGTTACTCAACCCCATTCACCGGTCATCCCCTACGGAAAGGTCCATAACGTCACTTCTCAGAGTCACAGCTAGCCAATAAGAATCTCGTCTTTTCGAAATTACACAATCCGGTTACAAAGAGTGAATCCAGCGACATTAAAGGAAAGCTAACTTTTAAGGAAATTAAGCAAATCACGCAGATTTTGTTTGAATGTAGATTACAATTACTGTACATTACGTGGAATGGATAAAGTTATCCAAAACTTTGTGGATATCAAATAATTTAATTTATAGCAAGAAAATATCTTATCCAACTTTTGACTAGACAAAAAAGGTAAAAAAAGAGAAACATATTATCCAACTGCCAACACCGTCTGATCTCACTAATTGAAAAAAAAAATTTATTTAGGTAAAGGCACGTGTGTATTAGAAGGCAAACAAAAAGAGATTAAGTTGGACATTAATCAAATGATATGATTGAAAATTACTGCTGAATTATAACATTGGTGTAAATCCAAAAATGTCTGAGTTATACTTAGGACATCTCCAATGTATTACCTCATATTTAACTCCAAAATAAAGAAATCTCAAAATGAAGTTGGATTTTGCTCCAATGTATTGCCCCATATTTTACTTCAAAAAGAATATTCTAAATATATTCTTTTTGAAAAACTTTTATTAATTACTAAATTTGCATTGTATATTTATATATATTACAAATTGCCCCATAATTTTTTTTCTTTAAAACTTTCACAATTTCATTTTGATGTGATCTCTAATAAAATTATTTTTCCTTTCTTTTTTAAATTTATTATTAGCTTAAATAATTAATTTTCCTATTATATATGTGTTATTTATATTTTAGAGTAAAAATAAATATCAAAATAATTAATTATATATCTTAAACTGAAATAATTTAAAATTTGAAGGACTCATATATAAATTATAAACTTCAACTCCAAAATGGAAATGGAAATGGGATCATCCCCATTTTGGGAAAAAATATGGCATTTTGCCATTTTGAGATTGGAAATGGAGTTGGTTGGAGCAAAATTAACTCCAAAATGGCAATAAAGATGAAATATGGGGCTGGGTTGGAGATGCTCTTATATACAGGATAAAAAGGTTGTAAGTTATACATTTATTATTTCAAATAAATTTTCGACCAAATACGTTTAAAATAAATTATACAATCTAATAACGTAAGCGACAATCTAATAACAATTCACTTATTTTTAAATACAATATAGGTTTAGCCGTTTAGGTGACAACTGACAAATATCTTATTTTTATTGAATGCCATTTAATTAAGGCATATCTTAACACATTCAATGTGTAGTTGTGATTTGTGAAGTTTACATTTCAACGCGCAGAACAAAATTATCTACATTCACTATCAACCAGCAAACACCATTTTTTGGGGGATTATGTATATCATCGAAATGGAAACGAATATTCACTTGAAAGATTATATATGCTTTTCTTTTAATTGCCGTTTCTAATCCACCGACAAAGGAATCGCCTGTCATAAACTCGAACACGAAACTTTCGGTGCACTCGCTAACACCCGATCTTGATCTCTAACTCGCTCCCGTATATTCCCACTAACAGTAGTAGCTAACGGAGACTTAACGTGGACTCATCGCAATCCGAGTTAAACGTGTAGCATACCTTAACTTGAGGTCCTTGACCCCACGGCCGTTAGGAATTCCGTCTATATCTCTCTATTGATCATCCAATAACTTATTGACATGTGTACACTTTCGGGTCAGGAACATATTCTTCCATCTACATGATTTTCTATTAAAGATCTTTTTTTTTTTAAATTAATTTTGCTTCCCGAAAATAATATATTCTTCCAAAATGGAGCCTTCAAATAGCAGAGAAGCAGAGAGAGAGACAGAGCGGGAACGCGTATAGTTACAGCTACATTCTCCTTTAGCTTTCCTCTACTCTCTCTTTTAGTCGGTCCTTCTCCGGTTTGCTTTCCTTGAGATCTGCGTCTCTGTTCTCTTCTTCGTTTCGACACTTTTGCTAGGGAGATTGCTCTCGATTCGCTCAGGTACGGTTTTCGAAGTCGTCTTTAATCGGATTTGTTCTTCCTCTCACCGGTTTTCTAGGGCTTATGACTTGTAGATCTGAGCTGGGTTCTTAAACTTCTAATAGATTCACGCGTGTGTTGTTTACATTTCTTCATATTGTTTCTTCCTCTGCTCGTTTCTCACTAGTCCATTGGAGATTTCTTAAAAATGATTCAAGAGAGTTTTCCCTGTTTATAAAATCGAAGTTTTGGTCGCTTTGTAGAATGTAGACATGATTTTGGGGGAACGGTTTTGTCGGTAGATGCATTTAAGGAAGGATCCATAAACTGCTGCAAAACAAACTAAAATTAAGCGTTTCTTTTTGGACGTTTCTGTAACTTTCTTTTTAAAAAGTTTTTTTGTATCTTGCGTCTCTGCGTTGTTTATTCAATTGTGGGAGAGACGTAGATCTTTGGGTACAGCTCATGAAAACATGTCTTTATCTTCCGCTTTTAGGGGGATTACTGAAACATTTGTAAAGATTGACCCCGTAGTTTGTGTTGCAGAGATGCATATATTTATGGTTTTCTTCTGTTTGCTATGTGCATTGTTGTTTGCAGAAATGGCGCCACCGATTGAGATTGCTGCTACCAAAACGTATGTAGAGAAACACGCTGCTTCACTTCCTCCTCTTAATGAGAGGATACTCTCTTCCATGACCCAGAGATCAGTTGCTGCACACCCTTGGCATGATCTCGAGATAGGTAAGCTTTATACGTAACGGTTTCTTTTCTTTTTTTGGTATAAGATGATTGATTACTTTGCTTTCTTAATATTGATTCTAATATTTTTTCTTCTTTTTTTTGCTTATGTGTTATAGGACCTGGAGCTCCAGTCATCTTCAATTGTGTAAGTATTTTGCAAGTGTTCTTGATATTTGGAGATGCTTCACTTGTTTTTGTGCCTTCTCTCAAAGAAAATTCCTCTGTTTATATTTAGATCTAGATTGAGTCTGTGGTATAGGAATATGATACGAAATGATGTCCACTTTGGGTTTAATCTTTTTGATATTTCTCTGGGAATCATTGACAAATCAGAAAGGGTATGATTATTGCAGGTGGTTGAGATAGGAAAAGGGAGCAAGGTGAAGTATGAACTTGACAAAACTACTGGTCTCATCAAGGTAACCTCATCGCAACAATTTCTCTCAGCTGTTCCCTTTTTACTATTAAAGACGGTACTATATAGTCTTAAACATTATTTGTGTTTTCTCAGGTTGATCGTATTCTTTACTCATCCGTCGTATACCCACACAACTATGGCTTCATTCCACGTACCCTTTGTGAGGACAATGACCCTATTGATGTTCTTGTCATCATGCAGGTAATCTTTTTGTTTTTCATACAGTTCTAAGAACTTGTACAATTCTTCACACAAGGTTTATTGTTAGCTTTGAAGAAGTTTAGCGGCTCAACTCTTAGCTATAGGCTCTACAGTAGTATCTAGTCTAGGACTGAATTAACAGATAAGAGATGAGAGTTTGGCAATGTGCATTTATTTGAGAGTTTAGAGTCTCTCTCAGTAATTAAAGTCTCTTTGGTTTTGGGGAAATTGAATATGAAAAGCAGTGTCACAGCTTCTGTTCTTTGACAGCACCACAAGCTTCTTCTGAGTCTGTCTTGTTTGACCGCTAGAAAACGCATCTCATGTGAATCATGTTGAATTTGTTCTACAGGAACCGGTGATCCCAGGATGCTTTCTTCGTGCCAAAGCTATTGGTCTGATGCCAATGATTGATCAGGTTTTAAAAACAAACATCCTTGATTCTTGAATGTATGTGTCAGCTTGTGTCCTAAAAAAGAGATTTAAAATAACTCTTTTCTGGTTTAAAAGGGTGAGAAAGACGACAAGATTATCGCTGTCTGCGCTGACGATCCAGAGTACCGTCATTACAATGACATCAGTGAGCTCCCACCTCATCGTATGGCTGAGATCCGCCGTTTCTTTGAAGACTGTGAGTCTTCTTTTCTTCACCTTCTTTCAACTTTTGTGAACTTTATTCCAGCTTCTGCAAAACCAAGAAAAAGCAGAAACCGAAACCAACTCATATTATTGGATTCTTGTTTTGCAGATAAGAAAAACGAGAACAAGGAAGTAGCCGTTGACGACTTCCTTCCCGCTACTGCAGCCTACGAGGCTGTTCAGCATTCCATGTAAGCCTTTCATAAAACTATATGTTATATGTTACTCAAATGAGTATCTTAGAATAATTACCTAATCAAACTGGGTTATAACTCTTTTCTTTTGTGCCATGTATGTAGGGATCTCTATGCGGATTACGTCATGGAAACCTTGAGACGGTGATCGTTCTTTCACCAACGGAAGCAATGAAGAAAGAAGCTTACAGCTGCATATTCGCATTTGTTTTCTTGACAGATGTGAAGTGTATACTCAAAATATGATAAATATACATAAGTATGTTAGGGTTCTCAAAGGATATATGTTGTGTATGTCCTCTGCTGAATCCGGTAGATGATGCCGATAATTCAAAGACTTAAGAATTGTTATCTTATTTTCTTTTATATTTACAAAATTAACAAACAAATTTTTTTTTTTTAAAAAATTCACAAAACAAGTTTTTTAACCAATTCATCTTTATTATATTATTAATTGAGAAGTACATTCTAATGTTTGTATGTCCTCTGCTGAATCCGGTAGATGATGCCGATAATTCAAAGACTTAAGAATTGTTATCTTATTACCCATTTTGTTCTTCACTTTTCAACTTTTGAGTCATTCTGTTGAAATTTATTTCTTTTATTTTATTAAAAATCTATGAACATCCATCCACCCAAAGAACAAATTATTTTACTCTCAATAACTATTTTCTTTTGACTCTGTCATATCTTGTTACCGTCTCTGTTTTATCTACGTAACTACGTGTGAATGTGTGATGATGAATGACATACAATTTGATCCAGTGCTAAATCATGATTTTGCTATAATTTTGCCAAGTTTCTTAAATGTTTTTTACATAATTTTGAAAACTAAACCAGATTCCATTTACGAGAAAACTTGGAATTTGATGCCTACAATATGATATGACCATTTTATCCTTCCTTTTTTTCTGAAATTTGATCCTTTAATTAACAATATCAAAGTCTTCGTTGAACAAAAACCCTCTCCTATCCCTAAAACCCGAGTAGTGGCCTCTTCTCAAACGAAGACGGAACAAAAAAAAAGGAGGAAGACGAAGGAAGAAGTTGATCGATTCGCAATTTTAACCATGAGCTCCTCCTTCAATGGAAGCAGCAACATCGACAACCTCCTGATCCAAACCCTACTCGGACGCCTCCAAATTCGTCCCCCTAACTCCCATTTCCTCTCTCAATCCCTAGACGACCTCCTCTTCAAATCCGACGACAGCGAAGGCGATGACGACGGAGACAGTCCGAACAACCTCGATCGAGAAGAAGCCAGGCTGGAGAAAGAGCTAATCAAAGTCATCGTCTCGGGCCGGAGCGATTCTCTCAAGCCGAATTCGGGCCAGGCGGTGACAGTCAACGAGCACCACATCTGCGTCGGGTACCACGAGGATGAGGAATCGGATTATCGCGTCTGGGAGTGGCATGGGCATATCATGCTGTTCGACGAAGAGAACGGGTATACGCCGGAGTATATCTACGGGAATTACTTCGAGAGGTTGCCGGTGAAGCTACCGAACCACCGCCGTGTGGATAAGGAGAAGAAGAAGGAGACTAAAGAGGAGGAGGTTGAGAGTTTGGGGCTGAGAGAGCTGATCGATGGAGGAGACTCTGATCGTGGCAGGGTTCTTCATAGGAACATCAACATCGGCTCCTCAAGGTTGGTTTCTTATAAATGCCTCTGAATTTTCATCATTTTCTTCCTGAGAATTCTGTAGAAGGTTTAAGTGTAGTCTCTTATGTTAAGATTCCATTTTCGAGAGAGAAATGTAACTGTGGCTCATGTTTTTGGGATGATATAGTTTTCATTGATGAAATGTTTTGACTAATCAAAGTTTTGGATCATGTACAGAGTATGAATTCAGCTAGATATAGAACAGTGGCTCATATTTTCCTGATGATTTTTGTGGTTAGCTTGGTGAAACTGTTTTTTTTTTTTTTTTTTTTTTTTTATCATTTTAAGACTAGAGGGCTCATATTTTCTTTTGAAAGTGATAGTCAAGTGTTTGCTTGTAGACGTATATGATCGATTAGTTATTTTTTCTTTCGTGATTTTATCAAAATGCATGTTAAAATTGAATCTCTGGTTTTGTTTATTCCAGTGTCATTAGGCTCTTAGAAGTGCTGCATTTTGTTAACTGCTGTACCTTGCCTGGCTTTCAGAGCTACTTTCGTCTTATGGTTTTAGCTCACAATGTGAATATAAGGACTTGGTCGATCTACGAATCTGTTGCAATTGTGTACAGTTCGATATAGTGGTGTTTCATGCCAATACAACTCGCATATATTACTGTACACTGTTTTATGAAGCTTCATATGATGTCCATGTTGTTCAGATAACCATTTACATTCCCTAGTGAGAGTTCTAAGGCAGTGAACGTTAATCTACCCCATAGTCTTTGTAGTGGTAGATATTAGTCTTGCTGTTTACATATTCAGTTTGTAACCATTTTCTTCCAAGTATCATTTAGATTATACCATTGTGTCACTTAAAATTCCAACTGTAGCTTGATCATCTTGGCGTTTTTATGTTTCAAAAAGATTGAATCAATCACTCACTGCATTTACTTGGTTCGTGTGAATTAACAGGGTCTAAGTTCCTACTAAAGGCATGGCAGTGAGAGGTCACATCGTTGGGGAAGATTTCAGATGTGTGAACAACTCGCGACAACAAAACATAATGTGCTGGTTCTGCTCCGTTCTGTTTAAACCGGGAAATCGACGGGTGAATATGTTTTCTTTAAGAAGAAAGCCATCTGAAGTTGTTTCTGATACAAATTTACAGTACATGTTGGCGGAGAGAAAAAAGATTACAGGATTATGGTCATTGAGAACCCAAAACCAAAAGCTTTCAACTTTCTTTCCCCATGTTTGTTTATTTTATGCTACTGGCTCTGAAACAAATCATATGCTTTGTGGTCATTTCCAATTCTGTAATGGAACTTGAATGTTTCCATTACATCAACGCAGTAGTGAAAATGTGAATTTAACATTTCGGGTGTTGAATAATGGTGAATTTAACAATTCTGACACCTTTCGGTTAACTCAAAATCGTCTCAATTAACAATCCGTAAAATAAAATCTACAAAAATCGTACATTTGAAGGGATTCTAATTCTGAAACCGTAAATAATAATGACACGAATATATGGGCCTAGAAAACGTAGTAATATAGAAAGGAGAAAGTCCATTAGAATAATTGTACAGGATAGACCCCTGAGAAATCCTGTCCGTTCACTTAAATTCTCCCGATTTTTGCCACGTCATCGATCCGCGTAAGAGCCTAGATTACCAATGAGAAGCAGTACAAGCCTCTATATAATAAAACCTGTTCTCTCCATCGACTTTCACAGACGCATCTCTACCAATTCAATTCACTAGATAAATCCCTTTCCTCTCAAATTCTCGATCGCATTTTTCTCTAATCTCTAAAATCATCAATGGCTCCCAAGGCGGCAGAGAAGAAACCCGCAGAGAAGAAGCCAGCAGAGAAGGCCCCGGCGGAGAAGCGACCAAAGGCTGAGAAGAAGATCACGAAGGAAGGCGGAAGCGAGAAGAAGAAGAAGAAATCGAAGAAGAGCATCGAGACGTACAAGATCTACATCTTCAAGGTTCTGAAGCAGGTGCATCCAGATATCGGAATCTCTGGGAAGGCGATGGGGATCATGAACAGTTTCATCAACGACATCTTCGAGAAACTCGCTCAGGAATCATCGAAGCTCGCTAGGTACAACAAGAAGCCGACGATCACGTCTCGGGAAATCCAAACGGCGGTTAGGCTTGTGCTTCCCGGAGAGCTCGCGAAACACGCTGTATCGGAAGGCACCAAGGCGGTTACCAAATTCACAAGTTCTTAGGGTTTTTATCTTAATTCTGATTTGAATTGTTTAGTTTAATTTGGTGTTCTCCTCTAGATCTCTTTTGGTTGCTCGATTTCGTGTTAAATCAAATGTTTGGATTCGTCTTTGATTCTGAATGAATAGATGTTCTTGTTAATGAATAACATTTTCTTTGGTTCTTCTTCTGAGTAATCCTTAATTTCTCGTCTTCAACAAATGAAATAGTATCAAAATCGGAATCTCGTTTCGTTTTTAACGAGAAGACTAAAGCCTTAATTGCATGATCAGTCTAATTGGACTGAAGCTATAATTTTCGGTACTCAAATTTGCAGATATTTGTTTCATATATTAGTACTAAAGAGATGAATTAATTTCTGGAATTCCATTCTCTGAAGTCTGAACCGACATATTCCTATGAAAGGTAATGTTAAATCCACTTCCTAAAACAGCAATATCTGCAGCAAATGATATGGAAATACAAGTTAATACGATACTATAATAAAGGGATTGATCTTTTTTTTTCTTCCTCCATCTCTGAGATCTTTTGCCTTTTCGTTCGATTTATAAGCTAATAAAAAAAAATTTAGACGGTGATCTCTCTGTTTGGAAATGAACTCGGTGACTGCTCTTCAGTGATTTTGGCGTTCTGCGTGCTCAATTTGCGACTCAAGAGGAATATTTATAGAATTATAGGTATGTGAAAATTTCGTCTCTATGACCTTTGGATCTTATCAGTGTACTTTCTGTTTCTGATGTAAATATCACATCTGCCTTGTATTTTCTGTGAATTCAACAACAGATGTGTGAGTTTAGACTCATTCCAGCCATTAAAGGCGGTCGAGAGAAGCATGGCAAGTCACTCCAGAGGCTGAGAGTGTCATGGGCTGAAGATGTGTATGATCCTCCACCCTCCATTATCTCTCGCATGAGAAGGATGAAATCAAAGATTAGAAGGAAGAGAGGAAAAAAGGGAAGCAGCACATTTGGGGATTTGTTTCTTGGTTTAGTAGCAATATTCTTCATTATTCACATTTTGCAAGTTTTTGTATCGTCTTTGGGCAGTATCATAAATCAAATCTTTGATTAATTCAATTGAATAAAATGGTTCTTCCTAACGAATCAGGTAACCCGTAATTTTCTGACCGTGTTAGTAAACTAATGACGATGTTTGATGTTAAGGTTGGTAACACGTTGCAACTGGGCCTATTTAAGGCCCATTATATAACCAACATGGTGAAAAGATATCTAGGACACTGCACGTGGACAGTTCTGATTCGTCCCGAATAAGGCGGCCACGTCTTTCGCCTTTGATAATGTTGACCTTTCTTTTGGATACCTCTCTTGCGAATCTTTCTATCTATATAATCAAAGCCTCGTTCGATCCACTTTATCCTTCTCAATCCGTTTCCCCAGATCAGCTTTTCCTGGTTTCGCGTAATTTCATTTCGGATATGGTAGCGATGATTCTGGTTTTCATGATCCGACTTTAGTGTGTCGTCTCGTATCTCTCGTTGTCCCAAGCTATCGTTTTCCTCCGATTCGTAGATACTTCTGAGATCTCTGCAATTCGTCGGTTTGGATTGGATTAGGGATTTTTTTTTCTTTTTCCGGTAGCTCTTCGGTTATAGAGTTTCTCCGAGCATAGATATAATGCGGCTGAGCTCCGAGCTACTCCTTTCTTTGGTTCCTTCGTTGACTTTTTATCAATCTGGTTTATGCTCTAATCGTTTGAAACCTCTTGAAAAGAGTGATTGGCGTGGTAATCTTAGTTGAAGTTTCGCTCCATTTCTCGATTTGTTCCTTCTTTAGATCTCTTAGATCTCTTATTTTCCTCGATCTACGCCTTCGTCTCGTTCTCACGGTTTTTCCTAGCTCCATTTAAAGCTTGTAATCGAAGAAGAAGCTTGTGATCTCTCTGTTCCGGCATTTACTCAGTGATCGATTTGGTGTTTCTCACGTTTCCGGTGCTCGATTTGTGACTGACGAGGTATATGAAATTCTTGGCTAAAATGTTGCTCATAATCGTCTAATCTGTGACTTTTTAGGGATGTAGATTAGGTTAATCAATGGGCTTGTTTATCTCTAGATTAGGTTAATCAATGTACCTGTTTATCTCTGGTGTATGATGTATAGATGTTTGACTGATTTTAATTTGGATTTGATTTGATGGTCGCAGTTACTTCTGGATATGAGCTCTGTCTGTGGTAGGTTGGATTTCAAAGATGCAGAGTCCCACCTTGAGAGCAGCTCTGCTTCGAGTCCCAATGGCTCAAATCAAATCTCTTGTATGGGATCTGAAGATGCTCAAGAGTCTGAAGGGGATGGTAGTAGTGGTTATATACACCAAAGTGTGAATGAAGAAGAGTCCAAAGATATTAGCGAACCCATCTCGGAGTCTTTGAATGCTGAAGGAGAAGACAAGAACGTTGGTATCGCAGTGCAGGACTCGTTCTCTGAGAGTGTGAGTGTGGCTCCGATCATCATCCCAGCGATCAAAGGCAGCAGGGAGAAGCATGGCAAGTCGCTGGAGAAGCTGAGGGTGTCATGGGCAGAAGATGTGTATGATCCTACACCGTCTATTGTCTCTCACACGAGGAGCAAGAAACAGCAGCAGACGCAGAAATCGAAGAGCAGAGACAACTTGAAGAAGAATGGAAAGAAAGGGCAAAAGGGAAGCAGCAATTCGTCGTCGTCGTCATCTCGGGGCAGCAAAGACAAGAAGTCTTCTTCACCTTCTCGCAGCAAACAGAGTCGTGATAAGTTTGGATGGGGTGCACAAATGCCTATTGTAGCCGCATCTTCTTGAATGTCTCTGGCATGATGACCAAAGGAAATTGCGTCTTCCTTACTCTGTCTCTCTCGGCTCTCTGTGTTTATAAATAAAAGCTTTGGTGTGAAAACTTTTCTCGAATTTAAGAATGACTTTTGTTGTTTCTACGGAAGTGATTTTGTTGTTGCACGAATTACCACTGAGGTTTGTGAATCTTTCCTCGGAAAGGTTTGCTTGTTTTGATTTGTGTATCTGATATTTTGGCATTTCCGTTAAGCTGTCAGATTATGTTGCCATCGGTTGCTAATTTCGTAGATCGGATTTTAGTTGGCAGGTTTGAACCGTAATTGACACGACAGCTCTAAATCTGATGGAATGTGGCAATGTGCTTTGAAATCGAATTCATTCTAGTCTCTGTCTTAAATATTTTATCACGTTTGTTAAATGTTTGATTATTGTCTTTGAACCACCATTAACATTAAGCTACGTTTTTATTTTAAAAGGAAAGCTATATGAAAAATCTCTTTTTTTTAATCAATATGCTGATAAGGGTTTGGTTATGGGTTTAGGGTAAGAAAAATTAACGTATATGGTGTTGTTCAGCAAAACCTTTAAAGCACTAGAAATAAAGCTTTCAGTTTCAAAGAACAGAACAAGTTGCAACTTGCAAGCAACTTAACAGCACATAAATAAAGCTTTCAGTTTTCTGCAAAACCTTTAAAGCACAAGAAAAGAACAACAGCAATATAATATGGCTGCATGTTAACGACTTGATTATATTTACTTTTTTTTATCATCCTTTTCTTTACAAAACATCCCAGCAGATCTCCAAAAAACCTGTCCTGCGTCACCCTCTAAATTCTAATATCCTCTGTTAATAGCTTGTACCAAAAAAATCACAGAGGTACACAAGAAATGACCCTGCTGCCGAAAAAAAAACGTGTGGGTTAAAAGGCAAGATCCCAAACACCAAAATCCTAGATGAAGCTTTTAAAAAATCTTCTACGAGAGATGATATCAGATTGGTGAAGTTGTTTCCGTAAACCTAGGCACTTTCTTCTCCAGCATCGATGTTCCCTTGAAGATTGTAAGTTGCACTTCTCTCTGGTACTTTTGCAACTGCAAACACAAACACCATTGTTAATTCCTCTTTAGTGATTTTATAGCCAAAGCTGCTCGCCCATTAAAGGTTTGCTTAGTAAACTATCATTGAAACTTGTTATAGACCAAAAATTTACATACTTGCTGTTCAGTCATCTTTGTGAAGCCAAATTTCTTTGTCCAGATAGACTCGGCTTCTTCAGCTGCTGGGAGAAGCAAGTTCTCAACATTCAGTGAAGAAAGAAGATTCTCTACGCAACCAAACAGCCCTTGAAAGTATCCCTACAGAACCATAGCCAAATTGGTTTAGTTACCCGAGTTATTAAATAAAAAGGGATAGAACAAGCAAATCCAACACAGTAACGAAACATGAGATGTGCAAATGCTTACCCTTCCCTGATACTCTCGGCTTGTAGCTACAATAGGAAGTTCAGCAACTTTCTGACCAAATATCCTAAGCAGCGCAGCAGAAACAACAAGGGAACTACAAATGCATCATAAGAAAAAAGAAGATGAAACAATTAGGATCGCGGTAGAAATTTTCAGAAACGATAAGTAAATGCACCAAGAACACCAAACTTACTTCACCATCAGGACCAAGCAATACATTCCTCCAAACTCCTGGCCTGATATATTTCTCCTGTAAAATTTGTTGTAAGAATGATCAACTACTATCAAAAATATGAATGGAGAGGGAAATGGAAACTGATTTTAGCGCAGTACAGCTTACCCATAGACCATGACAGGAATAAGATCACGACCAGACGTTGCCACTATGGGATCGAAACACTCCTGGAAGAATAAAGGCAAAGAAGTTGGCTATATATGTTGATAAAGAAAATTTACAAGCCAGATGATACTAAAAAACCATTGCAGCACATTTTATAAGTCAAGGCATACCTTGAAAATAGTAGACGCTCGTGAAAGAAAGGGTAGATGCTCGGGGTATCGACTTTTTCCACTAAGCATCATCCATTCCACAGTATCTCCATTGTCGGTACATATTCCTTTTTCTCTGTCCTTTCTGCTTATCGTCTCTAACAAATGCGTGGAAATAGTTTGTGGCCCACAGGAAACAGAACTCTGGAGAGCCGTGTGAATCCTGCTGCAGTCACTACAACAGAACCATTTATCTTGGGGGATTCCCTACAGCATTCAGGAAAGAAGTTAAGATAAGTTCAACGACCTTGTTAACACAGCAAAGGTAAAGCCAACCTTACAGAACTTACTTTCAAATCACAAAGCTCATTCTCCCTGAGACAACCGACGTGGTACTCTTTCTCACACTTCAAGATAAAAGAGAGAAACGGCCAATTAGACATTGATAGAAGTTGTCAAAGGAAATCTTGTATAAAAGAGACCGGAAACAAGAAGAGAACCTGGTCACAGAGAATAACTGTCCTATCATCAAATTTCCCAACGCTAAAATCATGGGACCTATCAGAGATGGGAGTAGAATGAATAAGCAGACTGGAGAACAAATATATATGACGCACTCAAACTAAATGTAGGTATACAACCAACCTGCAGAACACGCAACCACCGATTTCACTTTCTGGTGCTTTAACAACTCTTGTCAGTCTTATGACTATCGGTTTTGAATTGGGATCAGTAGCAGTGGCCATTTTACTAGAGGGAGTTCCATCATTGCAGCTTGAACAGTACCAAGTACCTTCAGGCATAGATTGAAATTTCAAGCATGCTGCATATGAAAAGGGTCATGAGTATTAGAATCGAAGAAGAACCCGGGAGCTAATATCAAAGCAATGCAAATCTTGAAAAGCGTCTCTTAAGAACTTAAATTAATACTTGAATGGAAAGAGAAATAGGCATATATATATAAGTAACTCCTTTCACGTTATGCTTGAAGTGTTTTCCCTGGATATATTCATAATAGTAGAATGAAAGAGCAAGCCCACCTGTATGAAATGCTTGAGGACATCCAGCACAGGGTAGCAAATTTCCACCATCGCCACAAATGGAACAAATGTCATCATTGTCACCAGTTGTAATGACATGGCCATCCGCCAATGACAGGGCTATGTCATGCAATGACAATCCAGAAGTTATGCAGATATGACGATAACTGCAAGGGAATCAGAAACTTCAGAGAGGTCTTACAACATTAGTGCAAAAACACATTTTTACTAGATAACTCACGGTTGTCGCCTAATAGACATTCCAGCATGCGATTCAAATAGTGAAGGGCTAATCTGTAGTTAAGAAACAAGATAAGATATGTATCATGATCCTTGAAAAAAGAAAATGAGTATAAGTGCCAATTTACATAGTCACAGCATCCATCATTTTACCTTTCTGTCGCAGCAGCTACATACTATACCACTTCCTTGCTTGTAACCCTGCAGTAGACTCTGAAAGAAAAGCAAGTGTTAGCAAAGCCAACCAAACTTAAATTTCACCAAGAATAAACAGAATCATTCATTAAGCCTACGATAACAAACCTGTCCTTTCATATAGTAACCCAATTCAGTCCCATCTGGTAGCCCATTCGGCAAAAATAGCAAACGGTGTAAATCGTTGTCCCTATAAACATATAATTGCAATTCTTGTCATCACCGAGGGATTGCATCTAAAGAATGAGTGTTAACAGGGACACTTTCAAAAACGAAATATAAACCTCTTCTTATTGCCGCCTTCAGAAACTTTCTTACGGCAACTCGAACCAAACGTATGAGAGGGAAGCCTACTGGATCAACAACCAAAGTAAATTTCCCATTTTCTTAAAACTAATTGCACATAGGTATTAAACAACAGTTGTCAATATCTAAGCAAGAAAAATTGAGGAACGTACTTCTTTGCTTTTGGCTTCTTTTTCTTTCCAAAGTAATTGTTCTCTGGGAAATATGGAGTAAAGCTTTGACTCTCATCAAAAGATCGACCAGAACCAGGATAACTGCAACTTTCATAACGGGAACTTTAACCATGTTAGCCTTCTTATTAAGATGAACAGCTAGATAAAAAAGGATCCAATCAGAAATTTGTAAAAAATTTCAGAACAAGTAATAACAAAAGTAGGAGGTCAAAGTACCTGACAAGAGATTGAAACGAATTCTCCATGGTATGATTCCTATCATCTTCAGCCATGTTATTATCCTGCTGGAATCTTTCTGAAGAACAGAACAGCAAGTCAGGAATAGTCATTCAAAATAGTCCATCTAAGAACAATGCAGAGTAAATCCACCAAGAGACTTAGATACCTTTCCATGCCTGAAAGCCTTCCTCATTAAAATCAGAACCTGCCACTTTCCTCAACACCTCCTCAAGAACATAAACAGGAGAATTCTTCACCTCGTGAAGTATGTTATAAACCGACCTTCCATTCTCCAAAAATATGTGATTGTTAGGGTGCTTTGTCTTTCCACCAGCATGCTTCTCGAACTCATAGGCACCTAGAACCTTCCCACGTAACAACACACGACACAGTTAACGAATTGACAAATTGCAACGCAGTAGAGCCACACAAGAAAACTATAAAGTAAATCCCAAAGAAACAAACTTACTTTCGTGAAATTGCAGGCAGCACAGCCACATATAAACCCACCCGAGTGGATTATCCCGTCAAGCTCTCTCTAATGAACACATATAAGAACACATACCACAAGTGAAGTTGAAATATCCAAACCCACATAACGAGAGAACACACAAAGATACAAACTTACCACAACTGAGGTTGAAACATACTTCACCCGAGCACCATCAAGAATACCCGTCAACAGTAGCTTCTTCACGTTAGATACGAAGTAGCTAGGGGCAATCTTCTTCGACGTTTTCACATCTAAAGTTGAAGAAGCTACATTTGACGAAGCACCCTCCCATGGATGCTCCTTGATCATAGGCAAATCACAGAAGTCCTCCTCCTGGACCTCCTCCTTTGGTTTACTGAGCTTAAACGTGATTTTCGTTATCCCGGTTGTGCTAAGATGCTTTGGAATCTCCAATACAAAGCTAGACGGTACCGCATCGCCGTACTCACAGTGTTCCTCGTCGCTCACTGTCTCGTCGGAACCAGAATCACTGCCGGAACAAGACCCAACGCGATCCCCAGAGCTCGATTTAACCGGATGGCTTGTGATATCGCGAAAACTAGAAGTATTATCCACCGGAGATGGGACTGGGTTTGATATTTCTGACCTAATATCATCGTTTGAAGCCTCCTTCGCTTGCCTCTTGTTGGAATAAAGCTCTCCTTCTACATTGTCTTCTTCAATACACAGACGGTCTCTCTTCAATTCGTTCTTCGTTGATCGATTCTCGTCACCCATGTCTTCTCCTTGCACTGGCATCTCCAAACAAACAGCTTCTTCTCCCATTTTAAAAATGCTCAGATTCACAAGACGGCATTCAAGAAAAATAGAACCTTTTTACAGTGACTGAGACTGTGAAATGCTTGAAACAATGTGAAATCCAAGTCTGGGGCACACTGATATTGCGGAATCCGATCCGTTAAACACGTATTCTGGTTCCACACCAAATTCGGAGAAGAAATTGTCTGGTGATTTGGGAATTTTTCCTTTCCGAAACACGAAAATCGAAAATGGAGGCCTGAAGGTATGGTTTTTAGTAACCCGAATTCACATATGCATACTGGAAAATCAAATCTTCACACCATTACTCGTAAGAACAAACGGGGTAGAAACCCTAAAATCGACCTGAATCGAAAGTTCGGAAGGATTTGTTTTTTTTTCTCTTTATGGATCTAAGATCTGCAGAAAACGATAGAACATTCGATTTTTTTTCCGGAAGACGAACCAAGGGCAACGAATTAGGGTTTCGGAAGTGAGATAAGACGGGATAGAGAGAGAAACAAAAGAGAAAGGAGGAGAGAGAACGTGCGACGCGGCAACGAACCAGAAGGAAAGCTTTATTTAGTGGTTCATATTTAAAAGAGAGAGAGAAGATGACGAAGATGAGAAATAAAATAACAAACCAATTGCAAATTCCGTCCGGTTCACGGACCCGGTTCGACCACCGGATAGAAAATTGCTATCAAAATCCAATCCAAATTCTTAAACCCTTCTTCCATAGTCTCTCTCCTCCATCTCTACTTCCCAACAATGGCGTTCTCTTCCTGTCTCAAATTCTATCCATTTTCCATCTCCCAAGCCGTAACTCTAACCCACCAGTCATTCTCTCTCAAGCTCACTCGTCCTTCTTCATCAATCTCCTTCGCTTCGACTCACTCCGCCGCTCTCTCCTCCCCTGACGCCAAGCTTCTCGACTCCCTCCGTAGCCAGCCCGACGATTCCGCCGCTCTCCGTCTCTTCGATTCGGCCTCGAAGAAACCCAATTTCTCCCCTGAACCTTCTCTCTACGAGGAGATCCTCCTCCGGCTAGGCCGGTCCGGTTCGTTCGATGAAATGAAGAAGATTCTGGAGGACATGAAGATCTCCGGCTGCGAAATGGGTACTTCCCCTTTCTTAATTTTGATCGAGAGCTACGCTCGATTCGAATTGCACGATGAGATTCTAGTTTCCGTTCATTGGATGATTGACGAATTCGGGTTAAAACCCGATACCCGTTTCTACAACCGGATGCTGAATCTACTCGTCGACGGGAACAATCTGAAACTCGTCGAAATCGCACACGCGGAGATGACTGTCTGGGGGATTAAACCAGACGTCTCGACGTTTAACGTTCTCATCAAAGCTCTGTGTAAAGCTCACCAGCTTAGACCCGCGATTTTGATGATGGAGGATATGCAGAGCTACGATCTGGCTCCTGACGAGAAGACATTCACAACGATCATGCAAGGATACATCGAAGAAGGTGACTTGGATGGAGCTTTGAGAATCAGGGAACAGATGGTTGAGTTTGGTTGTTCATGGTCTAACGTGAGTGTGAATGTGATTGTTCATGGCTTCTGCAAAGAAGGGAGAGTAGAAGAAGCTCTCAATTTCATCCAGGAGATGTCGAATCAAGGAAGCTTTTTCCCTGATCAGTACACGTTCAACACTTTGGTTAACGGTTTGTGTAAAGCAGGGCATGTGAAGCACGCTATTGAGATTATGGATGTGATGCTTCAAGAAGGGTACGATCCAGATGTGTACACTTACAACTCGGTGATCTCGGGGTTGTGTAAGCTTGGTGAAGTGAAAGAAGCTGTTGAGGTTCTTGATCAGATGATCAGTAGAGATTGTTCTCCAAACACCGTCACTTACAACACTTTGATAAGCACATTGTGCAAGGAGAATCAGGTTGAGGAAGCTACAGAGCTTGCTCGTGTCCTCACCAGCAAAGGGATTCTTCCTGACGTTTGTACGTTTAACTCTTTAATCCAAGGTTTGTGTTTGACTAGGAACCACAGGGTTGCGATGGAGCTGTTCGATGAGATGAGGAGTAAAGGATGTGAGCCTGACGAGTTCACATACAACATGCTGATTGATAGCTTATGCTCCAAAGGGAAGCTGAACGAAGCGTTAAACATGCTGAAGCAAATGGAATCGAGTGGCTGTGCGCGGAGTGTGATCACTTACAACACTTTGATCGATGGGTTTTGCAAAGCCAACAAGATTAGAGAAGCGGAGGAGATATTCGATGAGATGGAAGTACACGGTGTTTCGAGAAACTCTGTGACCTACAACACGCTCATCGACGGGCTTTGCAAGAGCAGGAGAGTGGAAGACGCGGCTCAGCTCATGGATCAGATGATAATGGAAGGACTGAAGCCTGACAAGTTCACTTACAACTCGCTTCTAACACATTTCTGCAGAGGAGGTGATATAAAGAGAGCTGCGGATATCGTGCAAGCTATGACCTCGAACGGGTGCGAGCCAGACATTGTGACGTACGGAACTTTGATTAGTGGATTGTGTAAAGCTGGGAGAGTTGAAGTTGCGAGTAAGCTTTTGAGGTCGATTCAGATGAAAGGGATTGTTTTGACGCCGCACGCTTATAACCCTGTGATTCAAGCCTTGTTTAGAAAGAGGAAAACAACGGAAGCTGTAAATTTGTTTAGAGAAATGCTTGAGAAGAGTGAATCAGGACCAGATGCGGTTTCTTACAGAATCGTGTTCCGTGGGCTGTGTAATGGAGGCGGACCGATTCGTGAAGCAGTGGACTTTCTTGTTGAGCTGTTGGAGAAAGGGTTTGTGCCTGAGTTTTCTTCTTTGTATATGTTGGCTGAAGGTCTTCTCACTTTGTCAATGGAGGAGACGCTGGTGAAGTTAGTGAACATGGTGATGCAGAAAGCGAAATTCTCGGAGGAAGAAATTTCAATGGTGAAAGGTTTGCTTAAGATTAGGAAGTTTCAAGACGCTCTTGCCACTTTAGGCGGCGTCTTGGACACTCGCCAGCCGAGGAGAACTTACCGGTCAAGATAATACCTTCGAGGAAAATTAACTTTCCGGTGAAGGTGAATATGATGATACCTTCGAGAAAAATTATCACTTCCAAGTTTGTAGACGATTATGAATTTGATTTCTTGTAAAAATTTTGAGTAAATTTGATTGCTCTTGTAATGCATACGTTTCGTAAATTAACGTTATAACGCAACGAAGAGTCAAGAGAAGGAAAATTTGGGGGGAAAAAATAATATTTAGTTGTGATTACAGTTGAAGATAAAAGGAAACTGTGAAAATCTAGCTGAGAATCTTTAGCAAAACAGTTGGCTATGGATCTTATACAGATACGTTACTCCTTACAGAAGAAAAATAATCAAGAAACTATATGAAGAAAAACACAGACCTGTAGCTGTAGTAATGGATGAAAATGGTTTCTAAGATGATGACCAATCTCATCTTATATTCAGACCACGATGAATATAGTGTTACCGCGACATAAACTGTTAAAAGCTACATGAGCTGAAAGCTTTGCTTACCCTTAGAGAAAACCTCCACCGGTCCAAGCGGTGTCTGATTTCCCGTTGTGACCAACAGGTTTCTTATCGCCTGCACTTTGGTAAACAACATCATCTTTGGCATCATCCCAACCAGTCCAGCCATCATCATCGTTAGAAGCAGATGACCCCTTTGGAGCTGCTGCTGCTTCCTTCTTCGTATTCTCATTCTCTCCCCAATCGTCCCAAGAACTTGACTTCTGAGAGGTGTTGTAATGAGCATTTGACGATGACTGTGACACTCCTCCTCCTCCTCCAAGAGAGGAATTCGCTGCTTTGTTCCCATTAAAGTTCTGGTAGTAACCATTGCTCTCATTTTCACTTTGTTGTTGATTCCAGCTTGTTGACCCTTCTTTAGTATACTCTTCGACCTTCTGTGTCGCAATTGCCATCACTCCTTTCATGAATCCCCATCCCCTGTGACCTAACTCTGTTGTCTTATTCGCTACTACATTTACAGTTTCACTCACCTTATGATCATACCCACCTTCCTTCACCTGCATAAGACAACAATAATTTATTGCCTGATTTTGACTTGGCCTTTCCAAAACTATACTGTCAAAATGTACATAAGAGCATCCAAGAATTGTGCTCTATAGAGCAGAGCTATAAAGAATCTCAGAAGACAGGACGCTAAATTTCATCATTTTCATTAAGCAAAGCAACAACTAGACACTTGAGAACCTTTTATGTAAACCAACTTAGATAGCAGATAAGGAGACTACAGATATTTCTCAAATCAAATGTGGACTTGCAAAGGTTATGGATTGCAACGTAGGAAATGTTAAAAGTACCTTGGATGTGAACTCTTTGGTACCCGTCTGAACAACACTTGCAGCTGACTGAGCTGCAGATGCAGCAACCATAGACAATCTTCCAAATCCCTACCATTTTCAAGAACGAATCAACACGCGAAAAAACGGAATTGACCCAATAAGCCAATGCATATCATCGTCTTACTCAAGAAGGAATTGAAAAATGCATCTAAAATCACCTGTAAGGCAACAGAGAGAACATCATCCTGTTGATTGTTTCTCGGTGGTGGAGCTGCGCTTGATCCGAACCCGACGTACTTGCCTCCTTGCGACGGAGGAAGTCCCTCAGGCTTAGACTCATTCTCCGCCATTCTTCTCGCAAAGAAACTCTCCTTCCCAGCAGCGGAAGCCTCTAGCTGCGATCGCGTGTAGATATCCTCCGACGACTTCGACTTCACATGTGCACCTCCTCCGGCGCCGGGACGGGCTCCCGACGCCCTGAAATCATTCGCCGATTGATTCCGTCTCATATCCGTTGAAGATCTGTAGGAATCATCGTTATCCCAACTATCCCATCCTCCTCCGTTGTTGTTTCCGTAACCTCCCTGAGCCAACGGAGGCTTCTTATTATTCATCCCCGCACCTCTTCCTCCTCCGTTAATCGATTCCTTGACGACTGGCGGATCCGTCCACGGCCTACCTTCGGCTAAAGCCTGGATCCGGTCACGGTACACAGTTGCACCGTTGGAATTGTACTTGGAAATGATGTCAGTCTCCTTGGGGATTCCGTATTGCGCGAGGAATTTGTTGAGCCGCTCGTTTCCGCCTGCTTCCATCTTCTTGATCTGGATCTCCGACCATGAATCCATGGTGACGGATCTGACGAAGGAGATGTGAACGCCTAATCCTCGGTGCTTCCCGGAGCACTCCAAGCACATGAAGATGCCGTAAGAAACCGACGCCCATTGCGGATTCTTCTGAGCGCAGTCGACGCATACCTTGTTTTCCGGCTGAGATTGGAGAGTGCGTAATTGTCTCGCCGCCGCCATGTTTCCCGGAGCTCCAAACACCGATCAATCTGATCTGAGCAGATCTGATCCAAATTGTGCTGAGCCTGAGCTGAGAGATTGATGCGTTATTTTTTTTCGATTTCCTCTTCTTCCTAATAAATGTGTATGTAAACTCGGCTTTATTTGGTACGTGTGTTTGGCACGTGCGAGGCTCCAAAACGACTGAAATTATCCAATCATCTTTTTTTCTTCTTCTTTTGAACATTTATCAAAGATTCAAAGCACATACATACGAATTTTTGTTTTCATCAAAAGCGTGTGGTTGTGTGAATACAAATGCGTATACTCATATTGTTGATGAAAAGAAAAAAAAAAAAAAAAACTGTTTATATGTGCTTTGAGAGAATTAGGTTGAATCTGCTGAGCTGTAGTTTGTCACTTGCATCATTATTTCCTTGTCACTTGCATGTAAAGCCAAACCATA
The DNA here is from genome assembly GCA_902728155.2 of Microthlaspi erraticum. Taxonomy (NCBI): domain Eukaryota; kingdom Viridiplantae; phylum Streptophyta; class Magnoliopsida; order Brassicales; family Brassicaceae; genus Microthlaspi; species Microthlaspi erraticum. The sequence goes on along the minus strand of CACVBM020001340.1, from coordinate 419,229 downwards.
TATCTTAGCTTAAATAAATCGAAAGTTAGCAAGCAAATAGTTACATCTAGAGATTCTTGACCCTTGATTATATTTCCGATGTAAGTCTTAATTGTCTTCATTACATTGGGTTTTACATGTATTCTAGTTATATTTTTCAGACAAACCCGTGTATGCATAACTATAAGCATTGCAGACCATACTTTATGATTAGGATATGCACTACGATCAAACCGCGTACAACGATCGACTTACTATAATAGTACATCTCACAAGATAGTGCGTGCATACAACAATGGATATCTATATATTGCACGCTATTTCTACAGATCTTAGTTGAGATCTATATACCTATTGTGGATAAACTACATCTTTGACCACTTTAACCATTAAGGCAAAGGTCAACAACATCAACGTTTTTTCTTTTATCATACATTTGTGTCTACATTAATACTTAGAGAAGACTCGTCACAGACAATTTTGGAAACCGTAATCTCCTCTACATGAGCTTTGGTGTGTTGTTGAACCACAAGGATTGATGGTATGATGTGGTTGACTGAAGAGGCGAGCACGTCCCCGATAGGACCTAACTCGGGATGTTCTGCCTGACGCTCGGCTAGTTGCGCCACCTCCGCCGACGGTAACCTCCCTCTCCCAACCACTATAAGGTCAAAGTCTTGACTTTGTCCTATTGACAATGTTTCTTCAATTATGTTGTTTGGCTCCTTTTCTTTGTACTCCACCATTTCTTTCCACTTGGTCTTGAAATCTTCTAATGCTCCTTCGTCTAGTTCCTAATTTCGTTTTTGCAACGACATAAATAAATAGATTAAAAAGGCTATAACCAACAAAACATTCATTGAGTAACAAAAAATAGAATTTACCTTTTCTTTTTCTGGATCCACATTGATGGTCAAGAAGGCATAATTCTTCTCCTTGCATTTAGACGGTGCCGGACGTAACGTGACGGCGTTACTCCTCAACGTTTCCCTCGCCAAAAACCTTATAACGGTAACTTTAACGGCTGGATGCTCCGCCATCCTCCCACCGAGCTCTAAAGCCTCACGATCATCAGGCCCACCAAAGAATATCACACACACCCTTTCAACCACATTCGACCCATCACGGTTCGAACTTTGGGTCTCAATAGACCCAAGGCCACGGTCCACAAGAACCGCAACCGAACACGGCGCGTTCTTCAGAACCCTCTGGTTAACCAGTCTCCAACCATGACCAACGTTTTCCGGTACGTTTCCATCGCCTCCGTCCTGGTGGTGATCAACGTTCCATCGTTTGTGGAAAGGTAAAATGACCATTGTGACCCTCTTGGTCTCTGCCATGTGGCAAATGTCTTCGTGCATAGTTGGTAATGGAGAGACTGCGGTGATGGGACGGACTTTGATTCGGCCTAGTTGACGATAGGCTTGGAAGCCTCCTATGACGCTGCTATGGCACTCACCGTGACGGTAACGGTGGACGAAAGGAAATCCGTTTTTACGGGCTCTTTGCACCATTATGATTGATGAGGTCCGTTCCGTTAGTTCCATGAGGTGCATCACGAAGAGTTTTAGCTGTAGCATCTGCCACAAAAGAAAAAAATATAATATTAACCAAGAATAATTATAAACGATCATTTTGTTCACATAAGTCTAGAAATGAAATTAAGAGATATATAAAGAAAGGTACCTTGGTGGTTCGGATGGATTCGATGAGAGAGATGAGGGATGAGACATTGGCTGGACCGTGGAGGCATGCGAGGATGCGAAGCTCTTCCTTGGAGGAGTCTTCGCTCGCCGACAAGTCCTTTAGTTTGCGGTGAGTCCCACGTGCCGGTTTATAAATGGCCATTACACTCGGCGTCGTTATGAACGTTGTGAAGAGTGCCATTAACACTAATATCGCAAACGTCTCGTCGTTTAGTACCTAAATCCAACCACATCCGGTACAGTGATTAAATGGGTATATACAGTTACAAAATTTGAAGATGATCATAGAATTTGTTGTGCCGCGCGCCTTTGCAAGTGGATATAGGTCCTAGGTGATTGCGTTAGCAATGGCCCAGTCGAAAAGGTGAATATAGTGTTTTCTTTTCATGCATGCATGACTAGTCCTTAATTTGATATGTTTCGCTATTGTCATGACAACATTGATATTATTACCCCTTCTAGTTAGACTGTGCCTATCTATTACAAGACCGCTGAGTTCTGGACTTTAATATTCATGATGAAAGTTTAACCCCCAAACAAAAGAAAGGAAGTGAAACAAGACAACCACTTCCGTGAATTAGTCACCACCGTTAATGCAATAATCTATGTCGGCCCAGTTTATGTTAAAAAGAATCGTATGCAATTTATATCTTAAACAAACATATCAATAAGATTAAATGGAAGTATCTATGAGAACCAACTAGAACCTAACTAGTAGACGAAACTAAATGAATATAATAATCGTGTTTTGTTTTATATGCTTTCCCGTAAGAAAATGGTCGGTCGAAGAACTGTAATGATTGATTAATGCTTGTTAGTGGTTAATGATGACCCAAATGTCCAAATGAAGTTACTAGGTTTTTTATTTTCAATTCTTATATATTCAGTAAAATAACTAAAAAAAGCAAAAGCAAGAACCTTAAAAAAGTGAAAATAAACAATACAAATTTTAAGAAAGCGAACCTTTTTCTCCTTGCCAATATTTAGTACGATGAGCTCCACTAAACCTTTCGTGTTCATCAAGAAACCAAGAGTCAAAGCCTCTCTCGCCGGAACTTTAACCATCACCGCCACAGCAAAAGTTCCGACGATCTTCCCTACGCAAGCCGTCACCACGACAAGTCCCAACATCCCCCACGACTCAGCCCCTCTAATCTTTGCCACGTCGGTTTTCAGTCCACTCGTGGCGAAATAAAGCGGCAAGAGTAAACCGGACACAAAATCCTCAATCCGTTCAATCAACCGCTGACCGAACTCTCCATCCTTCGGTATAGTCAAACCGAAAACAAACGCCCCGAAAATCGAATGAATCCCAATCAGATCCGTCGCAAAACCGGAAACCATAACTCCAGCTAAAGTCAAACAAACATAAGACTCACGTACGACGTCGTTCTCCGGAGATCCGCGTTTCGCAACCCATTTCATCCCGGGTCGGATCACAACCAACATGAAAACCACAAACCCAGCACCCGATAACAAAACCCAAAGCGAAACCAAAGGACTCTTTTTCCCCCCACCGCTCTCACCGCCATTACCCGCTAACGCAACCGCTAAAGCAAGTAAAATCCACGCGGCTACATCGTTAAACGCGGCCGCAGCCATCGCCGTTTCTCCGATCTGAGTGGTTAAAAGCTTGAGCTCTGCTAGGATACGCGCGAGCACAGGGAAAGCTGTGATGGAGAGAGCGACTCCCATGAAAACGAGAAACTCGGCGTATCCCGGTCTATCGGCGGCGGTGTAGAGAGTGTTGCGGATCACGAAAGCGACTCCGACGCCGCCGAGAAACGGGAGTGTGATCCCGGCAACCGCGATCCCGAAAGCGCGTTTCCCGCTTCGACGGATGGATGATAAATCGAGCTCGAGACCGACGAGGAAGAGGAAGAAGAGAAGTCCTATGCTCGCGACGGATTCGAGTATCGGCATACTCCATTTCGGGAATACACGGTCCATGTACGCCGTGTTTCTACCTAGAGCAGACGGTCCTAACAAAATCCCTCCCTTCAAAAAAAAATGAAATTGAAGAAGACGATGGCAAAGTCGTAAATTGTAAATAAGAGGTTGATGGCAAAGTTGTAAATAGTTGGTGTGTATGGGGTGAGAAGTGAAAATTTACGTACGACGATCTCGGCGATGACTTTGGGTTGACGGAGGGGTTTGAAGAGGACGGCGAGGGAGCGACTGACGGCGATGATTAACGCCGTTTGGACGATGAGTAACGGAAAGGCGAAGTTCAAGGGATTGTCGCCTTGCCATACTCCGTTAGATGACGTTTTTACGGAGGTAATGTTGAATGGCATTTTTGGGATTTTCAGACTTTGTTTTGTTTATTTGTTTTCTCTCTCTCGAGAAAGGCTATATTTGGAAGAGAGGATATAGTTCAAATATGAGAAAGTTTTGTGAAGAAATTTATAGGCAAAACAAATTAATTTTTTTTTTTGTGTGCTGTTTGAAGATTCAAAAGAAAAGTAATCATGTTCGCTTGTAACATGAGTGCATCTTTCTGAATCTCACGTGTGACTTTGAATTATTTTGGTTTACTGTTGATTGTTAAATATAAACAGTAAGTAAGTATGCACGAACACCATTTTTTGTGGTTAATATAATTCAAGTATTTTTTTCTTTCTTATTTACGATTTTCAAATTTCTCATTTAGTCGGCAAGTGATATAAATTTTAAGCACTCATTACAACAATTGATAATTAACATTTTTGTTGTTGAGTTCTTGACCTACAAAAAAAAACAAGAAAGAAACTCATCACACAACGGTAACTAAAACACTCCTAATACAGTAACTTTATCAGCAAAGTAGGAATCATGTGAAACGCACGTGTGACGCGAGACATCGGCGTTGACATATGCTGCGTCGGTGTGGATGGGTTTTGCTAAACAAGTGCAACCAGGTGACACGTATCATGATAGTTTGGCATTGTTTTCATTAAATAGAGCTGTTGGTTTTTTCAAGAAGTGGTCTCTCGATTGTACTGGTTATTTACGACTTTCCAAACCTTTTTTACATGTAATTAGAAAGTTATGGTTTTTAATTGATAGTGAAGCATAGTTGTAGTAGACTTTATAATCCAAATGTAGCGTTTCACGAGTGGTATCATACAACAGAAAGTTTTAAGTTGGGGCAAAACCAGATTTTAAAATGTGAGAACAAATTTATCAAAAGTTGGCTAGTGGACTGCTTCTAGGATGCTATTAACTAAGTAATCACACTTTATTTCAACCCATTAATTTCATCTTTAGCTTCATTTATGGTTGTCGTGAAGTAGACTTTTATTTTTGAATTTTTGTTTTCCCACTCATATGTACACGACGATGCACCACACACAATTTTGGATAATAATTTCGGTTGTATGATATACTGATATTAGTTAAAGTTATTATTAGAACAAACCCCGTTCGAAAAATTTATATGTATACAAGTTGTTAATTGGTGTCACGATCTGAGACGTAACTATAGTGTTGAACGAATATTTAGTTTTTGAGTACTCTTTTGTATATCACCCGTTTAATTATCTTTAACCTATTAGTTTTCTAGTGCTAATACAAACCTTTTTAAGCTATTCATCGTGTATATATATATTTTTTTTTTGTAGAACTCTATGTTTTCGTCTGTGAATCAAAACTCGAAAACCTGTTTTTAATTTATAGCATAAACGAGGAAAATTAGTAAATTACACACGCAAAAGACCATTAACGATGAAAAGAAAACATTAACGATGTTGTATCTTGGTCCTTTTAGTGTGTGTATGTCGCTATTTGCAGTTTTTTCTTAGAGACGAATGAATAAGTTCACGATAAACACAAAATTTGAGGAGAAACGGCAACTATATTACTTTATAAAAGTTTCAATAATCACATAATAGTGGGAGAATTCACGAGAATACTGATTACAAAACAAAATTAATATACAATAAAATAAAAATTGAAAATCACGAGACGGTCGTTTTTCCATTTCCCTTTCTATGAAATAGATTTGGACTTTTCATGAAGGTAAGCCAAAAGTGCCAAACAAGTGGTCCTCCAAATTTTGAGGAACTGTTAGTTCAAAACATAGCAAGTTTGGTCTCACCATATTTTCACGTTACAGAACAAACTATAGCGAAGATTCATGAATCTGGTCTATCAATGATCGCTCGTTTGAGTCTTTAGATGTTTTGTATATTATCTATGTCTAAGCTCAAAGCCAGATACTTCATGTTGGTTGTTTAAGCTCAGGAGTCGAACAGGATCATATTTTACTTGTTGTATACAAAATTACAAGTTTCTAAATTTGTTTTGTGTTACAAATCCAAGGATACGATTATTATGTTTTTTGGTAGATACACTTTTTTTTCTATAATATATAGTGAGAAAACATTTACAAAATAATTGATTTTGCATGAGCGTTTACATTTCCATCTAGTGTTCATATTTGCATTTAAGTTTTGCCTTTGACACTTGTGTTCGTATATACGTGTGTAAATAATGTTTGCCCTTTTTATTTACAATCTACCGTTCGCGTTCGAATTTAGGTTCGTGTTTGACGACTGTTTGCATATAGCCAGCTCTTATTCACGTTTAATATTTGCATTAACCTATGTTGGCATGTTGCATATGGCGTTTTGTTCGCGTTCTTGTTTATGTTCGTCTTTGTGTGTCTCTCTGCATCTATAGCATTTGTATTATTCCTCTCCACACAAGTCTTCATTTGGGCAATTGTCACTGCTTATGGTGACGTTCCTATCTAGCGTTCGTTTTATACCGTCAAAACAATTACTTCCGTGAGTTTAAGAACACTCGGACTTTGACATTAAGGAGTCACGCGTATGAACACTCCATTGGAAGAGTGGATTGTGTAATGAAACATCGTTTTTGATTGAAATTTGTGGATAGAAGATTCCAGCAACATATAATGTCTTGTCTTCAACACTAACATTTTGCTCCACTCCTTTTCTCTTTGTTGAAATTGATAAGAAAAATGTTAATTATTCTTGGATGAGAGAAAAACAGAAAAGAAAGAAAAACGGTCGACTTAAGAAAAAAGTATATTTCAGTTCAGTGGCTACAGTATAAGTACAAGGGACCGTCCCAGGTAGAGGGGCCCATAACTCATTAGAACATTTGACTTCAGCAACGAATAATTGAGAAATTCATAATACACTACTCAATAGTGGCATTCATGATTTACATACTTTTGTAGATTTAGCATCAATACGGTGAAACTGTTCAAATATGTATCTTATACGGCTGATTTATCAAACAGAGAAGATTTGATAATAAGCAGCTGTGAACAAAATTATATTGAAAAATGTATTCTGTTGGGACATTATATTGAAATTTTCATCGCACATTCTTGAGAAAAATAGTAACAATATTGATCTGGCATTTATAACGTAAGGTGATTAAGAGAGTTAAAAGAAATATAATGATAAAAAGTGGATTTAAATTTAAAAGCATAGTCACAAGTCTCGGTCACGACTCTCTCAAAATCCAAAACACTAACAAAACATAGTACGATAAGCTTAGGAATCATCATGATTCGGACAACAAGTCTTCTATGAAAGGGAAGACAAACTTGAGGTGATGCTCACTTCTTCTTCTCAGTTGCAGCTCCACCAGACCTGCGTGTCATCAAACAGAATCCCAAAAAATAAATAACCACAATAGAAACTTCCTTGGTTCCAAATAAAGAAACCTGAAAATGAGAGCAATACACAAGATTAAGGGTTTATTGTTTATTACCTCATCTTGCGGAGAACACTGGACATCTCCTCTCTCTTTCGCTTGGCTCTCTTGTGGGTACCCAACTTCCTCTTGGCAACCTTGAGAGCACGTTTGTCTTTACCAACCTTCAACAGCTCAGTGATTCTCTTCTCATATGGAGCAAACCCAGCAACTTCCCTTATCAAGCCTCTGATAAGGAGTGTCCTTTTGCTCGTTTTCTAATCAACACAAGATACATAACTCAAATTAAATCCACAGCAAACAAAACTAACAAAAATGCAACAAATCTTCTGTAAGAGAATAAAAAAAATCGAAACATCTATTTAGCAGGAGCAAAACCATGAAACCTAAGCTCAATTAATGGCACCAATCATAACAACATCAGTGCATCGATTACGTTTAACAAAATGGTTCTGCATTGATAGACTACTAAACATTTACAAGTTGAAGAACCCTAGAAATGTGTGAATCCAGCAAACTATGTGAGCAAACCACACAATCTACATAACCTAGAAACTACTGAACAGATCGATCTATATAAGAAAGAGAGACATACTCCTTTGCGAGAACGAGGACGAGGAGCCAATTCACGTCTGGTGACAACGTGTCCCTTGTTCAACCCAACGAACAAACCAGTCTTCACCTGTGGAGTTGTCATCTTCTGCAAAATTTCTCAACCACAAACAAAGAAGAAAGCTTTCAATCAGTTACAGAATCAATGAATCAAGACCCATTTTCGCAACAATCAAAAGAATACAACTTTCGGAGAGAGATCGAGAGATAGAGAAAATGGAATCAGAAGAGAGACCTTGTCTTTGGATTGAGCTCCGAAGGAAGAACGACGGTAAGTGAAAACTGAGTCTTATATATACAGAGACTAAAGCGAAACCCTAGTCCTTTCCCAAACAATGTGGGCCTTAGCTTTCGGGTTTAGGTTTGGGCTTAACCTGCATAGCGCAGCCCATTTGTTACACGACATAAATAAGTCCAGTTGCTTTTTACATAAGTGTGTCAAAGTGTCAAAGTGTTTCATAAGTTTAAAAAGTTTAAATGCTTAGTAGAAAAATCGCAACAAATTTTATTTTTAGGTAACTTTGATAGATTTTATTATCTTTTTGACAATTGTTTGAAATATATTTTATCATTTATTATTTTTACTAATTAAAAGATTTGTAATTAAATTATAAATCTGTTTTATAGGTAACTTTAACAGATATCATTACCTTTTGACAATTGTTTTTCAAATATATTTTATCATTAATTTTTTTTTACTAATTAAAAAGATTTGTAATAAAATTAAGGTAAATTTATTTTAAGGAATGATTATTGCTACAGGGTAGAAACGTCTTTCAAAAAAAAATTGAATCGGAAAACGAGGTAAGCCGAATTCGAAGCCTTTGGACCCGTTTTTATATTTTACTTTTGCCATTCATTTTTTTTCCGTCACTCATTAGCCTCATTTTCACCTTCCATCAATTGTTTCTTCTCCGTAGAGCCGAATCATTTCCAGTCGAGGTTCGTCATTCCGCAACACAGATTTTCATCTATATTTTCCTCTCGTTTCTGGTAATTTTTAGAGCCTAATTTTGTGTTTTTTTCTGATCCCGGTTTCGTTATTTTCATTGCCAATTGTCAGTTTCATTTTCTCTTCTCCGATTTTGTTTTTTGGATCTGGGGCTTCTTCGGTATTACGTACCTCTTGGTTATACATTTGTGGCTTAATCGGTGAACCTAAGTGTTTCATTTCGGATTGGACTCATTTTCTGTTTTAAATAGCGCTCGCTTTTGTCACAGATCGGCATTTCTTAAATACAAGCAATTTTCAACCATTTTGTCAACAGTGATTCTCTGATTGATGCCGTTTAATATTATAAAAATCGAATTGATAAAACGTGATTCTGGATCTGCAATATCTGTCACATTCCTTTCTGTGTTTGATTATGTATAATTCTAGGATACTATTTTTCTTGACTCCTTGGAAAAGAATTATTTTTGTTTTATTTATTATAATGTTATTGCTTAGATATATTAAAAAGCACATTGCTTGATTTGCGTTTCAATTATTCTTGTATATCCCAAATTGGTCTTATGATTCTTTTTTGCAGAAAGTATAAAATGGCTGATGGTGAAGACATTCAACCCCTTGTCTGCGACAATGGAACTGGAATGGTTAAGGTATTCTTAAATGGAAAATCTTTTGCTTTACATTCTCCAACATTTCACTAAATTTCAATGTATTTGCCTGTGTATCTTCAAATTGGATTAAAAATTGAATCTTTGAGAATCATGTTGGACATATGAACAATGTAGCTATAAGCCTCATCTCTAACTTGGCTTATCTTCTGTTTTGATTTAGGCTGGTTTTGCTGGGGATGATGCACCGAGAGCTGTGTTTCCGAGTATTGTAGGCCGTCCTCGTCACACCGGAGTGATGGTTGGAATGGGACAAAAGGATGCGTACGTTGGCGACGAAGCTCAATCCAAGCGTGGTATTCTAACTCTCAAGTACCCGATTGAGCACGGTATTGTCAACAATTGGGATGACATGGAGAAAATCTGGCATCACACTTTCTACAATGAGCTCCGTGTTGCTCCCGAGGAGCATCCCATTCTACTCACTGAAGCACCTCTCAACCCAAAAGCTAACCGTGAGAAGATGACTCAGATCATGTTTGAAACTTTCAATGCCCCTGCCATGTATGTGGCTATTCAAGCTGTCCTGTCACTTTACGCTAGTGGTCGTACCACTGGTAAGTCCAGAATCCATTAGGCTATAGGCTTTATATTTACATTTCTGATCTGCAGATTCAAGAATTAAGAACATGTGTTTATAACTGTTGATTATATGTTTGTAGGTATTGTGCTTGACTCTGGAGATGGTGTGAGCCACACGGTTCCTATCTACGAGGGTTACGCTCTCCCGCACGCCATCCTACGTCTTGACCTTGCAGGTCGTGACCTCACGGATGCTCTCATGAAGATCCTCACTGAGCGTGGTTACTCATTCACCACAACAGCTGAGCGTGAAATCGTCAGAGACATTAAGGAGAAGCTTTGCTACATTGCTCTTGACTACGAGCAGGAGCTTGAGACGGCTAAAACCAGCTCTGCTGTGGAGAAGAACTATGAGTTACCTGATGGGCAAGTGATCACCATTGGATCTGAGCGGTTCCGTTGCCCGGAGGTTCTGTACCAGCCGTCTATGATCGGTATGGAGAATGCTGGTATCCATGAAACCACATACAACTCCATAATGAAATGTGATGTGGACATCAGGAAGGACTTGTATGGTAACATTGTGCTTAGTGGTGGGACAACTATGTTCCCTGGGATTGCTGATAGAATGAGCAAAGAGATCACTGCTTTGGCGCCGAGCAGCATGAAGATCAAAGTCGTTGCACCGCCTGAGAGGAAATACTCTGTCTGGATTGGAGGATCCATCTTGGCCTCCCTCAGTACCTTCCAGCAGGTAACTAATCCAATCACAAACCAAATAATACTAGCCAGTTTCTGGTCTTTGTTGCAGTTTTGACTGATCTTAAATTTTTTTTGCAGATGTGGATTGCAAAGGCGGAATATGATGAGTCAGGCCCGTCGATTGTTCACCGGAAATGCTTTTGAGTTTGAAGTTAAGGCTGCCTCCGGAGAAGCCTTGGGGGTTTTCCAATGGTTTTATCTTGCTCTTTGTTTTTGTTCTTCATTATTTTTGGATTCTGGCCTAAGACAGTTTGAAGAACTTACAGTATCCGTTTGTAGTATGGTTAAAAATGCTGTTCCTTTTTTTTTTTCCTTTCTGTTGGATAACATAACTGTTTTTGAGTGAATAAGAACACCTAATTTTCTGAAGTTTAGTGAGTTGATTAAATGTGTAATGTTTTAATAAATTATCTTTTACTAACGAAATCACATTTCAAGTGAGTTCATATATTATCGACATTGTCATAAGATAACTGTTTGTATCATGAACATTTGCATTGAAGTAAGAGAAGTAACTCACATCACCAAGCTTATCACATTGTTAAAAATTCAAACAAACCAGACCTAGCTAAAATCATCCCTACATAATTTACATAGTATCACATCTCTAAAGCTCGAAGGAAACGCACAACAAGCAATTTGTGTTCTTAAGACTAATGTAGAAGCAACACATAATCTTACAAAGGAAAGGCGCGTGTAAGCAAAAATTGTCCACATCTACATAGCTGCTGCAAAACCTCAAGAGCCCATGTATGGAAATGCTTCGAAACGAATATTCTCCGACAAGAACTATGGGACATTTACAATGGAAGAGCTGGACGTTGCCGGACAACGTTTAATACGACCCTAGCAGTTGCCTGCAAACAGGAAACAGAGAGTGAGAAGCTCAAGTTCTTCGAAAGAGAGAAAAAACTTAAATCTTCTGATTAAAATTTACTTACCTCGTAGAAGGAATTGAAATTTAAGCGTAAAAGAAAACGTCTCAAGAACGGTGCTCGCTGACTCCCTGCGAGCTTGCTGCTTCTCAGTATGGTGTACAAGGAATTCGACTTCTTGTTGAATTCCTTAAACACCACAAAGCAAAGGAAATAAATAAACTTCTGAGTGAGCATTTCAGTGTTTAAATAGTTTATTATTGGAATGCGAAAAGATGATGCACCTCGGCGATGCTTTCAAGTTCCGTAGTGTTTGGATTGCTTTCTTGATTCTCAATGTTCCAGCAGAACTGGAGACAGAGTTTCATGATGCTGTCGAGTATCCTCGGGACGGAACCAATGTCGAGGAAAGATTGGGAGATAAGAGCGGAGAGATACCTGCATTTGTCAAAAAGTAGCATTGAAGAACCAAATGCCTAATCCACGTAGCATTAAAGAAGACATGAAAGGGAAAGTCAAAGCATCGGATCGGATATACTTACTCTTGATGGAAGCCAACGAGTTCAGTGAAGTCTTGAGAATCGTGGATGTGAGCTTGCAACACCTTCCATTGAGATTCTATCACGTCAACCTTTAGACAGAAGAGAGAATCAAAGTTTAGACGTTTTTTTTTTTCAAACTGGCTTGAGGCCACCAACTTTGAAACCCTTAGGAGGAATCGTAACTTTACCTGAATGTAAAACTGAAGATTCCTTATCAGAAACGCCATGTTCTCTCTAACTCGCCACATGGGTCGTATTCCTTGTCGTCTTTGCTGAGATACTGATCCATTTGTAGCGTGTTTTCGATTTTGAGCAAAATCCATGTGATCTTGATGCATCACAGAAGCCCATGACTTCTCCAATTCCATCTGAGTTCTCTTCAGCCGTATCAGATATTGGAACACCTTGAGATACCTACAAAACAAGTCTATAGCTCTCAGACAAAGCACCACCTACTACAAGCCATACTAAGATTGTTTAATCAGCCGATTAGTTTATAGTTAAGTATCAATGCAGGAAATTTGAAGTTAGGAAAATAAAAGAAAAAGAAGATAAAAAGCAAGGACCAAGGATTCTTACTTAGAAAACACTTCTTGAGTGAAAAACAGTTGCATGGGCCAATCAACAGAATACTCAAGAGCAATAGCATCCCATCCATCCACAGAGGTGTCTGATGTAAGATTTGCCTTCCCGGCGAAAGATGCTCTAGATCTCGCCAAGTCAGCTTGAGAAGATCTGACTGTGACTCCAAATGAAGGCAGCCTGATGAGAGTAGCAGTTGAAACAGCCAAATCAAGGAACAGTTATTGTGTGCTTCTCCACTTAGCTCAAAGGCTGGAAGTAAGATCCATCTAATTCTAATATATAAGCTCGTTAAAAAGGATTTGATGTGTTACTCACCGTAGAGATACCCTAGAGAAATACTTATCTTCTTCGCCAATGGTTTTTGTTGCAGCCTGTGTGATCCCAAAAGAGAGAGTTACAAAACAAATTTGATCTAAACAGACCTTTTATCATGAATTTTTCTAACCACATACCAGCTGAAATGGTACCATAAGATCAGCTTCTCCAGTTGACTGGCGAGGCGGAAAACGCATCAACTGACGACTCTCCTCCAGAAAGCACTGAAATCAGAAAGTCCATGAGATGTGAGGTTACATGTCCACAGGTAATTTACTGACGTTAATGCAAGAAAAGAGGACATGGACAAACGGGAGTGACATAAATCACCCCTTATTTTCCATTTAAGAACGCCAACAGATATTTTAAGCGATTTACCTGAAAGAAATCTCCTTTTTCTAAGAGAAAATAATCTTTAAGAGCTTTAAGATGACCATTGAGATCAGCACGAACAACAACAAGCTGTAGAAAGGAAGGAGATGTCACACACAAAATTTATTTAAAAGATCTAAGAATCATAAGTTGTCAAGTGAGAACCTGCCAAAGATGACTAGCTGCTATTGCTCGAACAGAATCAACAGTGCATTCAAATGATCTCTTGTGAAACTCAGATGATTCCTGCACGTAGAAGTACAAATTAACCATTAAATCAGAGCTCTAACGTGATCCTAGGAGAGAGGCAAATACTATTTCCATGCATGAACAGAAAAATCACATGTTCCATGACCAAAAACTAAATCAACCCCTTGTTAACATGATTTATACACTTTCTACCAAAAAAAATATGTGCCATGAAACAGTCTCCAATCAAATACCTTTAAATCTTTGAGCATAACTTCGATCTTGTCTGCCTCAGATTGTGGAAGCAACTCTTCTCCTCTAAGATCTGCATCTAACTCAGTCTCCTTCTCAGGGAAATCACTATGCATAAATCCTCGGATTCGTTGGGAACCACGCATTGTTTGCTGAAAATCCTTGTCTTTCTGGAACTGGAAAGCAGGACTGGGATTTCGCAAGACCCTTATGGCTTTCCCCGCAAAAAGAATTGATTCACCAAGACGCATAGGAATATAATCAGGTAACATATCCTGCAATATAAACTCAGAAACATCAATAATATAAAAAATGGCCCTGTATCAAAATAGAAAGTGGCATGGAGAATACCAAAGATATGTGAAATCCAGAGTGCCAATCAGTTAAAGATCTCTCATGAACTGAGGTACGAGCCAACTTTTCAGATATTTCTTCCTGAGATGAGCGATGATCCAAATCCCCATCTTCCTGCCTGCAAGCAAATCAGAATTACATTAGCACTAGTATACAGCAGCTACTACCTGAAAGGTATAAGATTTCATGAGGGCCACTAATGGCGACACTAAGCAATATGAGATGGCACCAAACAATCTCAAAATCAAAAATGATGGAAGGACTTAAATTCACAGTAACCTCTTAATGAAAAACTCTCCATGAGGATCCTGGAGAATCCCATAGACCATCCAAGCCGCAAGTTGATTATACATAACCTGGTGTCCATGCCAAAGAAGCCTACACATAGATATGAGAATACACATGATACAAAATCTTTGAAAAGTTGTGACGCTAGAGTAAATGTGATTTCAGTATACTGTAATAGAGCCATCGAGGAACAAAGCAAGAGAATACCTTTGGAGACAAGTCCTGAGTTCAGGCACACCACAGTGACACCTCTTACTCAATACATTCAGAAGCTGCCCTCCACGAATATCATCACGCTCAATCTCGAGAACAACCTCGTACAGAGGCGGGAAGAGAACGAAAAACTAGACAATAAACACACACTCATATCATATTCCTAAGCTCATTCATCAAGTGAGAAGTGTGTTGGTATTGGACTTGAGAAATGTACCTTATTGAGCCCTTGCGTAACCGTAGCCAGAATAGGCGTCGTCTCCGCCAATAGCTTCTGCTCAATTTGAAGAACCGCAGACCTGTAGACCGAAAGAATCTCCCCAATTCCATTAGCAATGGCTCTCCGGTACACGCTAGGCTTCTTCTCTCTACTCTGATTCGACAATTCATCGGCTCGTTCCAACGGATGCGCGCTGGTGACAGACCTAATCCAGCTCAAATTCCGGGATTTCTGAGTAAAGCGGTCGAGCTCACGGTAGTAGAACCCTAGCTTGAGCAACCTCTCGATTAGGTCCCTGCAAGCAGCGCATAACCACGAGACCCAATCAAAATCAGCTCAATCTCGTAGATCATGAAGCACAGATAAGAAGAAGAAGAGAGAAATCGCGAGGAGAGACTACCTTTCGCTGGGTTCGATGAAGGAGATGTCGGGAGCGAGTTTGAAGGTACATTCATCGGAGAGAGGTGAATCGGGATGGAAGGCGAGGCCTAGGGTTTTCCGTTGCTCCCGCTCGTCGACGATAAGATCGCCGGTGAAACCTATGAGAGCTAGAAGAAGCTCGTGCAACATCGCGTGCGACTAGGAAAAAATCACGAAATTCGAGAGGGCGATGGAAAATCAAAATGCCGGTCACAGACGCCGGACTAGCTTTGTTTGCCGGTGTGGCTCAGTGGCAAATGATGTAATTAAACGAGAAATCAAGGGTGTTTAGTAAGTTCACTCGAAAGACCTTTTCCCACCAAAAACATGTATTTTTGGTTACATTATTTTCATATCTGAACAAAACCATAAACCGCTAAATGATGTTTGAGGTATATATCGGATATGCCTGATCTATTCTTCCTACGATTGATCAGTTATTTAGTTAAGCTAAACAAAAATGTTATTGTTTGATTCGCACAAAAGCCGTTTTTTATTGACCCTTCAAAACGATTTTGACTGTTCGGAGAAACCATTGATCTTATGGACCTTCTCCCATAATATATTCAGAGAAATCGTTGAACCTATGGACCTTTTCACATAATGCATAGAGACCAATTCATTGAACAAATATTGTTTAAATTAAAAATATATATACATATTACCTTCGCTTAAACTCTTACAAATCTAAGCAAGATTATGTGTACTTGTCCAGGTTGTAGTTTTCTTCTCTGTTTTTTTAACTTTGACGTCTGATCGGGCAAGCAACTACTAGTTCTCTTACACTACTCCCCACCATTTATAAATATATTTGTTTTCTTACAGCCAGAACCTGTCAATATTTTAGTTTGTTCTTTCCAAACTCCAAAGTCTAAAGTCTAATCAACATTACAGAGTCAAACGTATTAGTTTCACAACAAATTCGTATTACATAGTAGCAAGTTACTTGTATAAATAAATCATCTTATAGATTACCTTCCAGCAAACACACATAACCTATATATCTTCCCAACATATAGATCATTCTCTTATTTTTACACTTAACCTTTCCTTTGAAATTATGATGGGATTAATGGGTCAATCGCTTTTCAATCTCAAAAAGTTCTCTCGCTCCATCAATAACATAACCGCCGTGTAAGTCAAACCATAAGAATAACCTAGAATTTTAGAAAAGTTGTTGGTACTTTTGAGTAAATGGCGTTTTAAATGAATGTAAACTGTTTGTTTTCTTTCTAAATTTGTAGGAGAAGACACATTTTTAGCACACAAGCCTCTCAGAGGGCATATGCAATCGGAAAAGGCCGAGAGAAGGTATCTTGGACAGCAGACCATGATACCGGATACTACAGACCTGAAACCATAGCAAAAGAGTTAGATCCATACATGATGACAACCTGTAAAAGTGATGTCAAGATGAGAAGAGGAGAAGAGTTATGGTGGATGCCTGATCCGGAAACGGGATTCTATCGCCCGACATTTGTGAGAGAGCTCGACCCGGTTGAGCTGCGGTCAATACATTTCAACGAGGATATCAAAACCTTATGAGCCAACAATGATCTCTACATGTTTTTTTTTTGTGTGTGTGCTTTTTTTTTTAATTATAGTTCATCCAATTTGATGAGTGAACTAAGAAGTTTTGGCAAACTATGGTTTGCCTCAGTGCCTCTTCTCACAGATAAGCCGAATTGATGTTATATAGCTACCAACATGATATGTTCAATAATGCTTCTAATGTTGGGTTTCTATGTTGTGAATCTTTCAAGAAACAATGGCATTCTTTTATGCATCGCTATTTCTATTACATGTTATTAAAGTTAAAATACAACTAGAGCATCGACGCCGACTTAGCTCAGTGGTAGAGCGCGTGACTTTTAATCCCGTGGCCGTGGGTTCGATCCCCACAGTCGGCGAAGTTCTATCACTATTTTTATTTTCTGTTTAGAAGTAAATGTACGTATACATTTTTCAATTTACTTTTTTGCAATGCATCAATGGAGTTCTGTTTAAAAACACATATGGCTGAAAACATCAGCACAGGACACAATGATTCAAAGAGAAGAGAAAACTTGGTATCATAAATGATCTACTAAAACTGGATCCAGCAAGGGTCTATATGAAAAAAAAAGTACCAGAGATCTCAAAACCAAATGTAAATCAGGACAACATTGTATTATTTATTTGTTCAACAAAGGGTTCCTATAAATATACACAATAAGCATGAAAGAATCGAGAGAGAAAAGATACAATGAAGAGAGTGTGTGTATGTGTCATGTGTGTAGTGTACTCTATAAAGCTATAAAGCAGTGAATCAACGGCAAAGCTGAACGCATAAGCTATTAATCCGTGCATCCGATGGATTTGGTAACATGTATGATGCCGATTTCCCGTTCCTCAAACATGTCATGCTCAAATTGTTTCCTAATTGAGTCGTCTGCATCAAACACAAAACAGAAAGAGAATGTTGATTAGAGACACTGCAAGAGGAGATTAGATAACAAGAGTACGAAAATGGCGATAGAGATATTTTACCGTGCAAGAGGCTGGCTCTCGGTTACAGCTCCATTTAGAAGTTGGAATGCATGAAAGGTAATGACACCACGAGCAATGTTTGTTTCCATCAACATTGTTGAACAGAGAGATCAAACCAGCAATAAACCTGACAAAGGAAAAGAAAGAACACAGTCAAGTCTTAATTGATCAAAGAGACAAAGATCTTTAAGTGTTAATGGTAAACAAATACTTACCAAGCGAGCAAGAGGAGGAGAGAGACGGTCCATAATATGGCTTGATACAATTTGAACTTGCGTGGTTTAGCTCCAGGAGCGTTTCTCTGGTTGATCCATCCGTAATGCGGACGGATCAAGAGCACAAAACCAAGAAGAAAACCGGTACCAAACCCTCCGATATGAGCAAAGTTATCTACTCCAGGAAGCGCACCGAGTGCCAAATTCACCGCCACAATCACTACAAGAGTTATAATCGTCACAACCTAAACACACACAAAACATTTGTGAATCATCAAAACATAAATATTAAAGTCACAATCTTTAGTCTTTACAAGAGATAATTGTTGGTACCTTGTTAGAATAGATTGTCCAGTTGATAAAGATCTCAGAGAGCATGCCTCCGAGCAAACCAAACACAGCACCAGATGCTCCAACGGAGATGTTTGACCGGAGGAACAGAGCTGACAATACACTTCCTCCAAAGCCAGATATCAGATAAAGCAATCCAATCCGTACTGAGAAACAACAAAACACAGAAGGTTATTATACACACATTTCATCATTGTTCACAAAAGTAACGAAATCGATTGAGGAAAGGAAGAGAGAGTGCTTACTGAAACCGAATTCGCGTTCCATACGAATACCGATGAACAAAAGAGTCAACATGTTCACAAGTAGATGAACAACTCCTCCATGTAACCAGTTGCAAGAAAGTAGACGCCATCCTTCATCTCCTTCAACCACTTTTTTCACATCTAATCCTCCCATTTCTCGTAATCTGTTTACCAAATTGAAAAATTAACCAAAATCAATCTCCAAAAAAAAATTCAAAATTTAAAGGATGAGGAAAAAGAAACACACTTTCTCTAACTCGACTTTTCATGATTCTACAATTCAACATAAATATGACATCTTCCACATCGTTGACTCACACTAAAAACTACTTCTTCCAAGTAGAGCATACTTTAGTGCTTAAATTGGTAAGAAATTGTCGGATTGACTCGGTCAAAATCAGCTCTTTGATTGGAGAAGCAAAAAGGAAACAATAGAAGAAGAAGAAGCTTACGTGAGAGAGGAAGGACCGAGAAGAGGATTCTCTCTGGTGCTCTGAAACGAGAATCGACCCAGGAAACCGGCGAAACAGTCTCCAGATTTCTTCGGGCAATTGTTGACATACATGGTGATGACGAAGACGACGACGTTAGCGATCACGAAACACGGTATGAGCCAAGCGAACCAGCTCCTAAACTCTTTGACTCCTCTTCCTCGTTCTTCGTAAGAGCTTCGACTCTGACTCTGCGATCGATTCTGCTGCTGACCAGATAGAGAAGACGATTCTAAATCCATTGGGTGTACGTTGCTGCTCTCTCTCTGTTGGGTTTTCCCCCAAATCGGAGCTGTCTCTGAATCTTTCTCACCCATGGATGGACTCAACTAAAAATCCGAGCTTTGAACTGAAATTCGAGAGATTTTGAGATTTCTGTGTGTAGAGAGAAATTAGATTTTGCTTTTGATCTCTCTCTTACGCGGGTTTTAGAGTTTGGAGAGCTAAAGCAAGTTCTCTACACAAAAAAAAAGAAATTATCTTTTGCAGATTGTGTCTGAAAACAAAAGACAAAGCAAAGAGTTAGTCAGCTGTCTTCACCAAATATTTATACAACACATCACACGGTTGAGTCCACACGGTTTCCTAATCCTACCAGTAAAACAATTTTCCATAACACAACCAAAAATAATTAACATTAGGGTTTTGGTGATGACTAAGCACACACAAAAATATCGTATGTGTTTATTATATTTTCTTATAGATTTGTTGGACCAATACGACTTTATTTCCATTCAAACTTGTTACTTGAATACAGATTTTCAATTTTTTGCAAAAGAGACTTTCATTTGGATATACAAAAGAGATCAAACCTCAACATCAAATGCAAAAACTGAAAAATTGTCTCTTTCAAAACTTGTTGAACTTTTATCAAAGCAATAGTCAATAGATACCGACCATTGTTTAACACAAAAAAATCGTCGTAGCTTTTACAAATATTTTGTTTTTTTGTGTATTGTTTTCTTCTAAATACGACTTAATTTATTTCCTATCTTATAGTGCTAGAACTTTTCTCTATATGAGTTAGTGTCGTCTATCTATTTGTTTTCTTTTTTTCTTTTACACCAAGCTTGCGTCTTTAATTATTCCTTTGTTTTTTTTTTTTTTTTTTTTTTGTTTGTATATATACTGATTTTATATCGATTACTTTATTGAATGGTGGTGGTGTGCTAATTCCAAAAACGTTTCGATATACAGTAGTATGATATTTTGATGAAAAAATTGATGACCAAGCATTCCAATAGCGTGAAGCTTAATCAAGATGTCGGTATAAATTTAGTGTCTTCCTCTTTCCAGAGTTCTTACGAAAGTTATATTTTGCCAAAAATTCAATTTACGTAAGCAATTAAGCATATTACTAAAATGTTGTTTAGGTTCTAAATGGTTTACATGAGAGGAACTAGTAGAATATATAATTATAAATGAGTGAAATACATATTCGGAATAATTTTGTTCGATCCATCCATTCTTTGTTGTATTGAGAAACTCTCAAACTAACTAGCTCTTCTTTTTTTTGTCAGAAACTTGGATGGTAATTTAACTAGCTCTTATTGTTTAACCATATAGCAATATTTTAATAACTAATTCCCTTTACGCTGAACTTTTCATCGAATCATCATCAGAAGAAAGGAGAAGAAGGAAAAATCAAACATATTCGAAACTTAGAAAACCATTTAGAACCATATCCCATATAGTTTCGACATTGTTATTTTTTCAACATAATTCTTATCTCTTTAAAACTGACCACAATATTATTGCAATCATGATTCCATCCAGCTTTATTCAGTTGAGCCCGTTTTCATCTGATTCAACACGTTCTTCTAACTGATTGCCATGTCCTATCATCATGGTCCCGATTCAAAACAACGTACACTCCGTGCTGCGTAAATTATACATGACCCAAAAAGAAACCCGATCCACAACGAGAAATCATATATATGAATAGTGGCCGCCCCTCTCCAGATTTATGACACGTGGACACAGAAAACTCCGACACGTGGCATATCGTTAAAGAAAACAAAGCAAATATTAATTTCCTCCGCTTTCTAAAATCTAATTTCCTCTTCTCTGCATCTTCATCTTCCTCGCAACGAAATGCCGAAAGTGAGCTCTCAGAAGCGTTACCGGAAAATCAAATCAAGTGGGCTTCACTTGGTTCAGTCAGAAATTCGCATTTCGCATCTGGGTTCACACCGTTGAAGCCGAAACCGCTGGATTCGATTGTTCACCCAGGTATACAGCTTCACCTCCTTAATACGATTGCTCGTAACGCCACTACTATTAAATTCCCAACAATTACTTCTCATATTAAGACCTTCTTGACTTTAATTGAAAATCAGACGCCACCCTTCACACAGATAAAGTCATGTCGCTCCTCATCCTTCAACCGTTACACCCTCCCTAAATTTTACACTTGAAAACCCACCAGCAACTCCCAAAACCTGTTCATCTCCCTAAAATCATTGCTACTTCCCCACAACAAGCCATTAATCGCATCATCCCATCCGCAATTAAACTCCATCGACACTATAAATACAGAGTATGATTTTAGAGGAGCTACTACATTTCTCAACAATACCAAACGCCCTTCGTTTTATAGCCAATCGTAGATTATTTCCCACTTCTCAATGGCTCTCTCGCTCGGTCCTTATGTCACATTCGATGAGCTATGCATTGACTTGAAACAACAGCACGTTGTTGCGAGGGTGATCGGTCTTGGGAGGTCCGCAGTGATTATGACGACTTCATGGGATATCTGTCGTCATGCTTGATGAAAAGGTATTTACTATAAATTACTTTTTTCACAGATATGCATGTGTGTTATCAACCACAAACCTGTCCCAACCTAACATTCCTGTTTTACTCTCGATCAGGATTCCATGATTCATTGCTTCCTTCCACCAACACTATCATACGGTTCAGGAGGGTGTCATTTTCAACCTAGCAGGTTTTATAGTGAAGCCATGCACATAACACCACAAAATTACCGACCATCCATTTGTGCTGACATTCAATGACAATACAACTTTCACACCGGTCATGAGCCGTTGGCTGCAGATTGGCCAAAACAAATTCCGTGTCGACGACACCTACGACCAGGTTTTAGCATATGTTAAAACCCACCTCCACTCACCGCATCACTGTCCGCCTAAAAGCTCTGCAGGTAATCCACCAACATGTATCTCTGACCATTCAAGAGTTACATCAATGAATGGTCTCAAAATCTACAATGGAAATAGGCGGCATGGACAGAGAACAGGCATCACAAATATTGTCTACAAAGAGATATTCAATAACATTAGGTCTCAACGAGAAGGTAAATCAACTACACGTTAAATCAGCTTGTAATAAATTGTCTTCCTATGAAGCAACTACTAACATTTTTACTTCAATATAGTATATTGCCTAGAAGAGGAGCATAAGGTGCAGAAACAAGAGGTGAAATGAAATGTGCATTAACATCACAATCATTAAACGGAGGTATAGTGACAGAGTTTATAATAACACGAAAGAAAGAGCTTCCGAGATTTAGTTTTTCTAACTGCACTAGCCTAAATTTTTGCAGAGGAGTAGACGCCAACGCAAATGAGGTCAAGCCTCCTACGTTTTCGATGTTTTCATACGTTCAATTGACGTTGCCAATTTTACCATGCGTTCACTTACGTTTCAATAGTTTAGTTTTAATAATTGTTTGAATATACACGTCGTAACCCAGGAAATACATTTTACAACATTTAAATTTGTTTACGCTACTGGGTTTTTTTTTTTTTTTTTTTTTTTTTTTTTGGTTTTAATTACGCTACTGGGTTGGTGATAACTGATAAGGGTAATACAATAATATATTGCCTTACAAATACTTCACCTTCACAAATTCTGAAAGAAAATGTCGCTTATATTGTCCACTTTTATGGCTTCAGAAGAATAACAAATTTAGAGTATTCACAGTATGTACTTTAGCAGTCATTACAACACCAGAAGACGATCTCAATCACACTTCATTATGAGACAGAAGAACAAATTTTCTCATTAAACTTAGCCTCTCTATAATTTCTAAATAAAACATATAATTACAAAGACCCGGGCGTATGCGCGGGCATTGGCCTAGTTATTAGTAAATGAGATGAGATTTATCCCCACACAAAAAAGAGCTTGTCTTCAGAGAAAAAGGACAAGAAAACGTTTTTAATTTACTGATAATTTCGGACTAATTAGATGTTGACAGATGTTGTTAAAATTGAGTTCAATTTTTTTCTGAAACTTTGGTATTTCTTTTCTGGTAAAGATTTTTTGTGGTTTCATGGGGTTTTTGTTCAGACACAAACCCAACTTTAAAGGCGGGTGTTTTACGGCTGACATCTTTCTATATATTTCATTCCCCACAAACAACAAGTTCTAACATAAATCTCACTTTTCTTTTCTTGCACAAAATCAAACAAAAGCAATTTAGAGAAACGATAGAGACGTGTTTTTCTTCTGTATTTGATTTTCCAAATCAATGTTTTGTGTTCTAGGATTTG
This sequence comes from Microthlaspi erraticum, assembly GCA_902728155.2. Taxonomy (NCBI): domain Eukaryota; kingdom Viridiplantae; phylum Streptophyta; class Magnoliopsida; order Brassicales; family Brassicaceae; genus Microthlaspi; species Microthlaspi erraticum. The sequence goes on along the minus strand of CACVBM020001340.1, from coordinate 395,382 downwards.
ATATGATTTCTGTATAGAAATAATTAAAAATATTCCACAGGTTCAAGCTGATTAATTAACGTAAGCATAGTGTACGTAGTTGCGTGTGTCGCAAGGAAAATGTTGGACTGTGGTTACCAACTTCCTGTGGTTCCTAGTCCTAGGGCTTATAGATCACCCAGGGTGCGACATAGGCCTCCACGCCGCTTTTTTTTTTTTTTTTTTTTTTTTTTTTTAAACTGGGCGTCCATATGTGATAAGACCAGTACTAACACAAACGCATAGAGAAGCGGGGGTTTTATAAGACCAGCTAGGGTTTCAATTCATCTTCATCATCTTCTAATTTTGGTTGCGGCTGCGATGGATTCTTCAAGTTCGACGAGGGATCCAGTCGCCAACAAGTACACATGGCTGATTAACAACCTCCCCCCTTTTAGAACGCAGACTATCTGGTCTGATCCGTTCGTGATCGGTGGCTGTAGATGGTAAGAAAAGACATGCTATTTGTTCTTAACTTCTTATTAGATCTGTAGATGTTTCGTGATCCAATGTTTTCTTGCTCCAGTTTAGATCTTATTAGGTTTACTTGACAGATGTTTATTCGATTGTTTTCTATTTATATTGGCTTACAGGCGTGCTAAGGTCCAATCCAAGGCCATGACGATTGTGAATCTGTATCTGGCGGTTGATGGTGCTGAAGATTTGCCCTTGGGATGGAGAAGACTCGCAAAGTTTTCTTTCACCATACTAAATCGGTATTCTAAAGTGAAAGCTTGCCACCTGGAAGAATACTTTCGCGTTTCTACCGAAAAACAAGCCTGGTTTGACGTCAAAAACCATACCCATAGTGGTGCAACCCCTATTAACCTTGGCCCATTTCAATCCAAATATGGTGGACTTGTACGGGATGGACAAGTCAAGATTGTTGTGGAGATTAAGCTTATTCTAGATTTCGGCGAGGATGGATATGTTTGTAAAGCGATCAATCTAGGTGGAGATGACGAACGTATTGATGTCTATGGGATTCCGCTTCTTCCCCAAGAGGTCAAACAGAAAACAACGTTGAGTTTGTACTTTTGTCATGTGGTTTTTTCTGTTTGTCGGTTTCAGCTTACAATTGGTTCTTCTCTTTTACCCTCAGGTGCCATACATGAGGCTATTCTTAGAGAATCACCCGGACACTGCATCAAGCTTCATGCTTGGAACTGATCTGGACCCATGTATGAAGAGAGGGTTCCTGTACCTCCTTACTGGCGTGCTCGACTCACTGTCCAAGCCTCCTCAAGAAATCTCAAAGTCTTGTTTCGACAGGGCACGTGCTTCTCTGGTGTTCATCAGAGATGCTTGGTTTGAGGTGGACTGGTTTGAGCAGACACTGGATTATGTGGCTAGACAGATGGAGGAAGGTGTGGTGGTTGAGGTGGCACAAGATGAAGATAGCTGCGTATCAGAGGACCCAAACCAACACCTGGAAGAGATAAGTCTATGTGAAGGTGACCATAGTCATATTCATGTCTACGGGATTCCACTTCTTCCCTCAGAGGTAAACTACAAACGAACGACTCTGACTTTGTAGTCTTGTCTTTTGGCTTTTGTGTTTATCGGTTGCAGCTTACTTGTTCTTCTCTTTCACCCTCAGGTCCCAGCCATGAGGCTATTCTTAGAGAATCACCCAGACACTGCATCAAGCTTCATGCTTGGAACTGATCTGGACCCATGTGTGAAGCAAGCGTTCCTGTACCTCCTTACTGGCCTGCTCGACTCACTGTCCAAGCCTCCTCAAGAAATCTCAAAGTCTTGTTTTGACAGGGCACGTGCTACTCTGGTGTTCATCAGAGATGCTTGGCTTGAGGTGGACTGGGTGGAGCAGATACTGGATAATGTGGCTAGAGAGATGGAGGAATGTCTGGAGAAGGTGGCACGAGAGGAGGAAGAAGAAATTTGAGTGCCAGAGACGGAGAGTGATATATGACGAAGTTGCATATTGTTATATCCTAATATTATATATGTGTGTTTCCTTTTCAAACTTTGCTTCTTCTTTTTTTCCAAGATTCATCAGGATTGTGATGATGATAATGTTGGACCATGTTATGTTATTGAATTTGCTGTACCGTGATATGTAATATGTATTGCGCAAATTAAAGATTTGTCAGGTGCATCTCATTTTGCTTATTGTAGAGAGAAGAAGCCTAGCATCTCATCTGATTCAACAAGTTCTTCTAACTGATCGCCATGTCCTATCATGGTCCCGATTCAAAACAACACTCCATTGTTGTGCTACGTAAATTATACGTGACCCAAAAAGAAACCCGATCCACAACGAGAAAACATTAGTGAATGAGATGAGATTTATCCAAGAGTAATGGAGAGTCGTTCACGTGTCAAAGCAAGGATTGATATTAAAAAAAAGTAGTGGATCACCTAACCCGGAACGGAAGAACTGGTCCAAAGTGTTCGGAGGAGGGTTTTAGGGCTACAAGCTTAAAAAAACGTTTGTTAGTTTTAGCTCCACACAAAGAAGAGCTTGTCTTCAAAGAAAAAGAATAAGAAAACGTTTTTAATTTACTGAAAATTTCAGACTAATTAGATGTTGACAGATGTTGTTGAAATTGAGCTCAATATTTTTCTGAAACTTTGGTATTTCTTTTTTGGTAACGAAGTTTTGTGGTTTCATGGGGTATTTGTTCAGACACAAACCCAACTTTAAAGGCGGGTGTTTTACGGCTTACATCTTTCTATATATTTCATTTCCCACAAACAACAAGTTCTAACATAAATCTCACTTTTCTTTTCTTGCATAAAATCAAACAAAAGCAATTTAGAGAAACGATAGAGAGATGACGATCATTCATAAGGTCGTGTGGCTCTATGTGATTATATCCAACGTTTTTTTCTTGTGGATTTGGTTTTCCTCATCAATGTTTTGTGTTCTAGGATTTGATATGATTTCTGTATACATATAATAATTAAAAAAATCCACAGGTTCAAGCTGATTAATTAACGTAATCATATTGTACGTAGTTGCGTGTGTCGCAAGGACAATGTTGGACTGTGGTTACGATGCTTACCAACTTCCTGTGGTTCCTAGCCCTAGGGCTTATAGATCACACAGGGTGCGTATAAGTATTCAGAAAAGATTACTTCCTTCTTCCACAAGTTACATACAATTTGGATAACATTCGATCTTCAATTCCTGTGATCGGATATATAAGCCATATCAAAAAAAGCGATGTAATGTAAAGCAATTAGCACAGATGAACATTTACCACTTCTTCGTCCCAATCAAACATGACTCAAGAAACAGAATCCAATCACAGACCCCAAAACACGAAAAAAGAAAGAGCAAAACCAATAAGATCAGCAAGTAGGATAACGTAGATTAATTGTAATTCTCAAGAGAGTAAAACAAAGAGAAGAAAAAAAATAATAAATGGAAAAACCGCAAGCTTTCAAAACCAGAATCAGAATCAAGAGTTTTCGGGAGAGTGGGGGCCATTTAGGAAACGTCACGTGTCCGAACGAGTGGCGCAGAGAGAATGGGCGTCGCGGTGATGCCACGTCAGACGAGAGGGTGTTTCTAAATATGTGGTTGAGAGATGATGTCTCTCACTCTGTGCGGGGAGCAAGAATTAATAGCTCATCTGAACATTATAAAAGAAATAAGCAATTGCTGTCTAAATTCTAAAATATTGGTTAGTCTAAATAATTGATATGAAATGTTATATAGTTCATACATTTTTCTAAAGCCAGAGTAATCATCTGTGTGTTTTCAGAAGTTGTTCATTTAAAATTTAATGTCCGTGAAGCCTTTTATTATTTTGATATATCAGATTACATACTTTGTTTACATATTTGTTATATAACGGGACTGTGGTGCATTTTAATCATTTTCTTGTAGGGCAATGTAAAAAACTAAATCCTATAAACCCAGAGCAAGCCAACATATTAAAAGAAAAACGTTGGTATAAATGTAGGGTATGCACTATAAAGTTTTTTTGTTTGGTTTTATATGCACTATAAAGTTCAACATGGATTGTGATTCCTTCAAACTTTTAGTAACTTTGTCCACGTCACCGTAGACGTGACAAATTAAAAATATTTTTTTGTTTGTATTTGGTTATGTGACGCATTAGAAATATATATATTTGTCAAGAGTTTATGTTTTTTAGAAAGGCTCAAAGAATCAAATCGGCGGAACAAAATTTATATAATACATATTATGAAGGAGATCTCGTGCACTGCGTGCTAGCTTGTCTGCCTTCGTGTTCTTCGTCTTTGGAAATGTGATGGAAGTTGCAGGATAGAAACTTGCGTCTGCATCTGTCTACTTCTTCAAGGAGGATTGAAAACGTTGGCCACTCTGTTGGGTTAGACACCATCTTAATTACATCCGAGCTCTGTCTCGAAAACCATTACGTTTTTTTGTACTGAAGCATGCATTGCATTGCATAGCCCAAACCAGTGCCTCCCATAAATTGTTCTCTCATTTCCCGATTATGGTAAAACCATCCGAGTCCTGCACAAGGTTCTGTTTCTTTCCATGTCCCATCTACGTGGCAATATTCACCATATATACGTGGTTCGGCCATAAAATTCCTTGGAACCCTTGGAGTGTCCACATGTTCTTGTGTTATTGACCATGCCATTTCTTGCAAGAGCTATAATATAAATTAGAAATATCTATTTAATCTAAATAGAATTTGTTAAAATACATTTTATTCTTCTTTTTAGACAACAACATATGGCATTGGGTTAAAAAGTAAATTCGCAAAAAGTATCTTTTTCTTTAAAGTTACAGCTTTTAGCATCGCTCTCTGGTGTGTGCCTTGCTCGTCGTTTGTTTCTTTCTCTCGCTGGAAACGGAACGAATCAACGGAAGAAGTGAGATTTACTTTTGTGTGTTTAGGGCTTTGCTTGTGTTTCTGTTTCTCTTGCCTAGCTCTCGCCGTTGCTTGCGTCTGTCTCTCTTCCCTTGCCTCTGCTTCTGTGTGCTTATAGATCTTAGTGAGTGATTTTAGGGATTTCTTTATAGGGCTTAAAAGAAAGGAATCTGACAAATTGTTGGTTTTCACCGTTAGAATGCAGATGTTAGTCCAATGTTTTCGGATTTTTGTACACTTTTTGTGTATAATTTAAAATCAGTGTGGTTCAATTAAAAATGTAAAAGCTTAAAAAAATTGTGTAAATGACTTCTATTACATAATGTTCTGAATACAAATGAGAAAAAAACTTAACAAAAAAAAACATTATTCAGAATTATTTTGTTCCATCCATTCTTTGTTGAATTGAGAAACTCTTAAACTAGCTAGCTCATATTTTTTTGTCAGAAACTTGGATGATAATAACTAGCTCTTATTATTTAATCATATATATATATAACAATATTTTAGTAACACTATTCCATCTACGCTGACCTTTTCATCCAGTCATCATCAGACAGAAGGAAAAATCAAACATATTATAAACATAGAAAACCATTTAGAACCATATCAAATAAAATTTCGACATTGTTATTTTCTCAATCATTATTCCATTTAGCTTTTATTCAGTTTAGCCCGTTTTCTAACTGACAAGGCACGTGCTACTCTGGTGTTCATCAGAGATGCTTGGCTTGATGTGGACTGGGTGGAGCAGATACTGGATAATGTGGCTAGAGAGATGGAGGAATGTCTGGAGAAGGTGGCACGAGAGGAGGAAGAAGAAATTTGAGTGCCAGAGACGGAGAGTGATATATGACGAAAGTTGCATATTGTTATATCCTAATATTACTTATGTGTGTTTCCTTTTCAAACTTTGCTTTTTCTTTTTTCCAAGATTCATCAGGATTGTGATGATGATAATGTTGGACCATGTTATGTTATTGAATTTGCTGTACCGTGATATGTAATATGTATTGCGCAAATTAAAGATTTGTCGGGTGCATCTCATTTTGCTTATTGTAGAGAGAAGAAGCCTAGCGTGTACCGGAGAGCCACTCCACAAGAGTTTTGTGCGAGTTAACCCGTGAACTAAGCTAAATATTCAAATCTAGCCCTCAGTTTTGTGCGATTTAAGGGTCATTCACGTGTCAAAACAAGGATTGATATTAAAAGAAGTAGTGGATCACCTAACCCGGAACGGAAGAACTGGTCCAAAGTGTTCGGAGGAGGGTTTTAGGGCTAAAAGCTATAAAAAAACGTTTGTTAGTTTTAGCCCCACACAAAAAATTGCTTGTCTTCAGAGAAAAAGAATAAGAAAACGTTTTTAATTTACTGATAATTTCAGACTAATTAGATCTTGACAGATGTTGTTGAAACGTTGGTATTTCTTTTTTGGTAAAGAATTTTTGTGGTTTCATGGGGTTTTTGTTCAGACACAAACCCAACTTTAAAGGCGGGTGTTTTACGGCTTACATCTTTCTATATATTTCATTTCACGAACAAGTTCTAACATAAATCTCACTTTTCTTTTCTCGCACAAAACCAAACGAAAGCAATTCAGAGAAACAATAGAGAGACGATCATTCATAAGGTTGTGTAGCTTTATGTGATTATATCTAACGCTTTTTTTTTTCTTCTAGATTTGATTTTCCTCATAGTTTTGTGTTCTAGGATCTGATATGATTTGTGTAAACAAATGATTGAAAAAATTCCACAGGTTCAAGCTGATTAACGTAAGCAAATTGTAGTTTCGTGTGTCGCAAGGACAATGCTGGATTGTGGTTACGATGCTTACCAACTTCCTGTGGTTCCCAGGGCTTATAGATCACCCAGGGTGCGTATAACTATTCCGACAAGACTACACTTCCTTCTTTCACAAGTTACATAAAACTGGCTTACTCGATCATACCTCTTTTCGTATTTCCAGAGACGCAGGCAAAAACATAGATCAGAGTTCGAGGTTTTAGCCCAAGCGGCCGGAAAATTCTCAGGTTATTCCAATGCCTATGAAACAAAGGAGACAAAGAACGATTTCGTCGTTAATAACTTTTTGGAGACAATGGAAGTTGAGGTTAAGTCTCAACCTTGTGATCGGGAGAAACCTTCTCAGGTGTTGTTGTCTAAGGACTGGTTAGCTCTTGGTCCTTCCATTTCTAGCTCTCCTATCACACAAGAAGAAAACTCCAGTATCCGTAAGATAAAGTTACTCGCTAGCTTTACTTGTACGATTGTACCACAAGCTTTATTACATAAAAGAATGACTTTTTTCAATTAAGAAAAATATTTTGATTTATGTAGACGGGAAAAGAAAGATATTGATCGCCACGAAAGAGCAAGGTTGTAGTAGCCAAGAATCGCAGAATATGTATCCACTGAAGAAAAGAAAGTTGTTTTACCAAAATCATCGACCTAACTCACGTGATGCTCCATGTACCGGTATGGATCATGTATCTTTGGAGGTTGAATCTATATGAACAATTGTTATTTACGATAAGATTCGATCTTGTCGTATTTTGCAGTAAAATTTGGTATCAAATCGTTGAAAATATCGGAGCTATTAGTGGACATTCCCGAATCAGCAACGGTAGGGTCACTTAAAGAAGCGGTATCGGAGGCAGTAACAAGGATTCTTAAGGATGGACTAAATATTGGAGTGATTCTTTGAGGTAAAACCATTGTAGATGACTCCAAAACGCTTCTTCAGATTGGGATCCCTCGTGATGATGATGACAACAACCACAACTTCAGCTCTTTGGGATTCACACTAGAACCAAGGGAATCAGAAATAACAACAACGTTAAATGCTACTTGCCCGAAAACGCGACTTAGGTACACAAATTGATAAAAGCAGTAGTTTTTTTTGTACTCATTTATAAATCAGGTTTTATTTTGTATCAACTATACTGCTGTAAGAAAATATATATGAATAAGCATTTCTAACATTGTTGTGTTTAGTACTTTTAAAAAAACCGTGGTCAGAAATATCATGTTTTTATTTTTTTGGTTTTTATATACAAAATTAGGGTTCCAGGGTTTGTGGAGAGCACCAAAATGGTGGTAGCTAAATCTGTGGTTCCGGTTCGCATGAAACCAGCGGCGCAGCCAGAGACGGTTCAACGGAGAATCAGACGGCCATTCACTGTCTCAGAAGTAGAAGCATTGGTTCAGGCCGTAGAAAGTATCGGCACCGGAAGGTAATTAATTAATCTTCAAGCTCTAAACTTCATGCCTTGAGGTTTTGGTTTGTTAAATATCCAGTTGCGCCTTGATGCTTTACAGGTGGCGCGACGTTAAGTCTCATGCATTTCACCATGCAAATCATCGAACTTACGTTGACCTCAAAGTACGGTTTTTTAGAAATAATCTAATACTCCGTCAGTTTCATAATAAGTGTTGTTTTGACAAAATGAATTTGGATTATTTATTAATGTATTTGGATGTGTTTTGATTCTTAATACATCTAGATACATTGGGTAAGTCAAGAGTTAAAACGACACTTATTATGAAACGGATGGAGTATATATATAACCAGCTGATTTTATTGTTAGTAAAATGAAAAAACAAGAATCTTCAATACCATATGTGTCATCTAAAAACAGGATAAATGGAAAACGTTGGTCCACACGGCAAAGATATCAGCAAGGCAAAGGAGAGGCGAACCTGTGCCTCAAGAGCTTCTTGATAGAGTTTTAGCCGCTCACTCTTTCTGGTCTGATCGGCCCGGATAAAAAGAATCTCAATATACACTCCTTTAGTCCATTTTCTGTAGGATGTCCGGTTTTAGTTTCTATTTAGAGTTATATTTAAGCTTATGATGTTGATCTGTAACACATAAGATTGGTATTTTCTTTTCTTTAACGTTCCTAGTGGTAGATGATATGATACACATATGTTATAATTACTCCACCAAATTAAGGGGTTGTATTGGAAAAGGGATTTTAAAAACATAACATCAAAATCACCTAACATATTTTTTTTCTCAAAATAAATCAAATGTAACTTAAACTTTGATCTTAATTGGTATACTTCACGTATCTTGTTCTGTGATTCTAACCATTACCAAGATTTAGTAATTAGTTTCATTTTCTTCAACCGTTTTGATGCATTTTTGCATCCTCGTGATTCAATCCCGTAGTTGCTAGAAATTCACCTCCTACACACAAACAAACACTTAGAGAGCCTAGCCTATGTTTGAAAAGAAACACTATAAGACATCATCATTTGAAAAAGGACAACATAATCATTCAAGCATAATCAAACATGCAATGAGACAAGGAAACATGCAATTGTTAAAACCGAACCGAATAATAAAGAGCGAGAAGACATGCAATTCTTAAAGAGCGAATCATCATTCAAGCATAATGAAACATGCATGTCTTAAAACCGAACGGAATCTAGTCATAGTCATAGTAAAAGGAAACAAAAGTAAACATTGTTTTATTTTCTTTTTTAGTGACAACCCAACTTCATCTCATCTTCATTAGAGAGGATCGAAGAGAAGCTCAACGAGGGAAGGAGTCTCTGCTTGGTGGTCCATTGATTTCCTTTGGCGTGAAGCATCTGTGGCCATTTTTTTTGCTAGTTACCAGCTCTGCCTTGACTCGGTCTATGTTCCCTTGGTTAGTTATGATTTGAGCCTCGTGGCTTAACAGTGCACATTTTGTTCATCTAACCATTTAATTAAAAATGTTGATGATAATGCACCAGTGTATATTATATATGATAATGCCTTATTTAGGATTCTTAATTTGAAAAATACAGATTTAGTCTTTCTTTTAACTACATTTTTATTATGTAAAATGATCTTTTGACCTGATTTACACAAAGAATGAATATATTATTACTAATAAAGAAAAAAAATGGCTAGCTGAACAAAATGGTCTCACATCTTCTCAATATCCTATTATCTACCACATTCGATCATGATTATATGTAATTATGTTGTTGGCAGAGTTAAATATTTTAGGCGTATTTTCTGTTTAGAGTTATATTTAGGATGTTGATTTGTAACACAGAAGATTGCCATTTTCCGTTATTTAAAACCAGAAGATAGAGATATTGAACTTTGATTAACGACTAATTGATCTGTTAAACGTTAGACCTTTTTCACAAAATGAATCTAAGTGCCTATGGATATTTTAGAGGCCACTTGTCTCCGAATTTGGACCATACCTTTTAATGATCCGATAGATGCAGACGTCGTCGTTTCAATCCACACTCGCAGTCATTTTCCTTAACGGATAAAGTGGTCTGGTCTATCTCTGCAACTTGGCCACGTGTTTACGGGCACGCAAAAATATCTCTCTGTTCTTGTAATAACTTAAACAATCTCTTTCGCTCTCGATCTTCCACAATTTTGCGTTTCTGGGGATTTTTCTCTTTGAACAAGCTTAAATGGCGAACAATGGACCCAATTGGGATGGATTGCTCAAATGGAGCCTCTCCCATTCCGATGGAGCTTCCCCTTCTCACCGTTTGAGGTCTCTGAGCTTTTCTTTAAACTGTTTTTTTCCCTCTGTAGTTCGATGATTATCTCTTTGCTTTTTACTTGATCGGATCTTACTCCCTCTTTTTAAAAAAAAAAATTCTCTGATCAATCATTTCGTATCTTGCTTGCAATGGGTTCTCATTTGATTGAAATGCTCTGTATTCTGAGAATGGAAGTATTTGGATGATTAATCTTGATGTGAATTTGTTTGCTTATATAATCGTTCTTCGAATATCGATTCTTTTTAATATGAAAGTTTGTGTTCTTGTTAGTGAGGAAGATCGAAAATGGTTCATGGAAGCAATGCAAGGACATACAATCGATTCAATATCGCGTATGAAACAGATATCTCAAATCATGAAGATGCCTGAACAAGTCTTGGAAGCTCAAGGAGTTACATCTGATGACCTTGAAGGTTCTTTACCTTTGTTCCAATATTGATTATTTTTGGTTATGCAAATTAACAAGTCCGATTGATTTGAAAAAACTATTACTTTTATGTTAGACAGGAATGTTGGATGAGCTGCAAGAACACGTCGAGTCTATCGATTTGGCCAATGGTTTGATCTTAGACTATTTTCAACTTTGTGATATTATATATCTTCTTTTTGACCTATTTAATGTTCAGATCTTCACTCAATTGGAGGTTTGGTCCCTCTCATTAGCTATCTAAAGAACTCTAATGCCAAGATTCGAGCAAAATCGGCCGATGTTTTGACCACTGTTGTCCAAAACAATCCAAGAAGCCAGCAGCTTGTCATGGAAGCAAATGGGTTCGAACCATTACTAACCAACTTCATTTCTGATCCCGAAGTTAGAGTCCGGACCAAGGCACTTGGTGCTATATCCTGTAAGAAGTTACCATTTCTAGCAAAAAAAAATCATCTTGAGGACCCCAAAGTTTGACTGTGTTTTGTTGCTTTTTGCATTGTAGCTCTTATACGTCACAACCAACCAGGAATCACAGCTTTCCGTCTAGCAAATGGTTACGCCGGCTTGAAAGACGCTTTGGTCTCTGATACCGTTAGGTTCCAAAGGTAAAAACATCTCAAGCAAAAATGCCTTACAAGGAGTGTTAATTCTTCCTAAGTCCATGATGTGTATGCTAATTCCTTTATCAGAAAAGCGTTGAGTTTGGTTCACTACCTTCTCCAAGAAAGCAACTCAGACTGCAGAATCGTTAAAGATCTTGGATTCCCTCGTATAATGATCCACCTCGCATCAAACCAAGACCTCGAAATCCGGGAATTCGCACTCCGCGGTCTCCTAGAGCTCGCCCGAGAAGAATCTGAGAGAAATCTCGACAGAGCGGATTTGAATCTAAGACAGCTTCTTGAGGAGAGAACAAGAAGTATCATTGCCATGTCGGACGAAGATCTTAGTGCAGTCAGAGAAGAAAGAGAGCTAGTTGATATCCTGTGGACCGTTTGTTATGACGAACCGTCCTGTCTAAGACAGAGAGGCCTCGTTTATCTCCCCTGTGACGACGAACTGGCTCCTGATGTGGTTAGTGACCGCTTCGAACCTCCTTTAAGAGCTTGGGCTGCAAGACGGAACGATGAAACTAGTGAACCACCGGTTCTACTTCTTCTTGGCCCTGCTCGCTGATCTCATTGCTATGGCCTTAAGTCATCAATCAGAACTAATTTACGTTCAATGTATTGTAATCATAATCTTGTATTTGATTGAATACTTATAGCAAAATCTTAAATATTTCTCCATATTAAGGCAAAACTATATGTACATGATCCTCATTCGTTAGAAAAAAAAAACAGAGCAAGAGCATAGAACGTGGCTAAAGAAGTTGATCATCGATCACCTCCCACCAGAGAGTAGAGACTCAGCTATGGAAGATCCGCCGGTAAAACCATTAAACACCGAGGAAGAGTACGGCATTGCAATACCGCTAAAACCATCCCGGCCGCCCAAATTCATCAAGCTCCCAGCCGACAAATCCAACGGCGTTAACTCCGGCAACGACATGTCTCCTCTCAGATACTGCAACACCTGCCTCATACTCGGTCTAGCACGAGGATCCGAATGCGAACACAGCAAACCGAGTTTCAAAACCATTTCGACCTCTTCAAGATCGTAACCATCGGACCCAAGATTCGGATCTTTCGCTTCCATTATGTTGCCTCTTAGCCACAAACCGAAAACCCACTCCACAAGCAAGAACGTGTCGTCGCTCTCGCTGTGGAGCTCGATGGGTCGTCTACCGGAAACAACCTCTAGAAGAAACGCACCAAACGCGTAGACGTCCGTCGCCGTCGTGGCTCGTCCGGTTCTGGAATGTTCAGGTGCTAAGTAGCCCAACGTTCCAACGACGTGTGTCGTCTGAGGATCCGACCCGTGATCATACAACCGGGCCAAACCGAAATCCCCGAGTCTACCATTGAAATCGGCGTCTAGCAGAACATTGCTCGCTTTAACGTCACGGTGAATCACAACTTGCTCCCATTCTTCGTGGAGATAGAACAATCCGGAAGCAACTCCTTTGATGATCTTAGATCTCTGTTTCCAATCCAAGGTCGTCTCTGGATTGTTGTATAGATACTTGTCTAAGCTTCCGTTAGGCATGTAATCGTATACGAGAAGAAGCTCTCCTCTCCGGCGACAATAACCCAAGAGAGGCACTAGATTCCGGTGACTCATCCGGCCGATACTCACGATCTCCGCCACGAACTCTTTCATACCTTGTTTCGAATCGTGTGAGACTCTCTTCACGGCGACTTCAATCCTCGTCGTCGGGAGGATTCCTCTGTAGACCCTCCCGAATCCGCCGGATCCGAGAAGATCCTTCTCCTTGAACCCTTTCGTCGCGCGGTAGAGCTCCTTGAATCTGAACCGGTTTTTCCCGAACTCTGTTTCCCAGTCGTCGAGCTCTTCCTCGAACTTCTTCTTCCTCCTCGCGATGTAGAGAGCGAGGAAGATGATGGAGAAGATCAGAAAGAGGGAAATCAAAGGCATACCGATTTTGTAGAAATCGGAGATTCGTTTGGGCTCGAATCGTGGAAGCTTCGGGAGTTTGGATAGCGTAAGCACCGGAGCTTCGCCGTTGACCCGGAAACTCCACCCGGCTACGAAATGCTCCGAGAGAACGGAACCAGTCGCCGACGAGAATCCTACATACATATCTTGCAGGAGAACCGGAGAGAGATCTCTGACGTAGGAAACAAGCGGTTTTCTAGGTTTATCGGAATCGAACGGAGCCATCGTGACGTCGATTCGCTGGCTACGACTATCGTAATCGACCCAAACCTGCATCCGTTTGCGACTAATCAAGCTCAGATTCCGAAACTCGTCTTTCTCATCCCAATATCCGGCCGTCGATAAATTCACCGATCGCAAACCGTCGATGTCGATTCCGACGTGGTTATCGTTCGGATCTCCGAACTCGCTGCTCTGGATCGTGTCGAATTCGACGGCGAAGACGTGATTCGTATCGTTGCCGTTGTTGGAGATGTTGAAGAGACCGATGTATTGGCTGGGGAGTGCAAAGGGAAGGCCGAGAGTTGGAGCGACGACGAAGGCGATTCCATGGCCGCTAAGCGTTGGTATCTGAGAATGTATCGCGAAGACGAAGCTTGTGGAGAAGGACGAAACGCTGCCGTTTGGAGAGTCTTTGAACCGGATCCGTTCGGTGTAGAAGGCGTGACCGGTTCTCTGAACCGATGTGTTGGTTAGCTTCAATAGACCGTTTGGTGTGACTGTGGCGATGCCTTGGAGTGAGATGTCTGTCGGAGGATGGAAGCCATTGTAGGTGAAGTTGAGAATTTGAGATGAAGATTTCAGGATTTGACAGAGAAGGAAGAGGAAGGTGAGCTTGATGATGAACATGGCTTCCGGTGTCAAAGAGGAGAGAAGAAGAGAGATTGAAGATTTAAACATGTGAAGAAAAGAAAAGTCGTGAGGGTTTCTTCGATGGCACGTCCGTGATTGAATAAAAATTGTCAGAGGTTGGTGAAGTAAGTGTTGAGCAAGATTCAATTCAATTAAAATAGATATTTAATGTCATTCTATGATTGTTTATTTATTATATTCGTTTTCGTGATGAGTATCTATCTAAAACACCATCAGTTTGATTTTTGATTATTACGTATAATCCAGTTTGTCTGCATGTGAGCTGCTCATTATTTGTATGCTTCTTCTGATGGTCAAATGGTCAATCAGTGAGATGTTGATAAACTTTTGTTTATTTAAATATAAAGATTAATTAAAGTTAGTCAAATCCAGTCCAATCTTTTTGGCCATAAACCACTGACCAACCAGTTCGAGTTTGTGGTTTTTTAAAGAATGTTTTGTTTAGTTGCTGAGACAGATAACTGGTTTCTAATTTTCTATATAGTTTTGTAAGAATTTAACAACAGCAAAAAAGTTTTGTAGGAAAACATGAAAACACTAAAGAAATATAGTTTACTGTATAACTGAACTTTCATAATTTAATTATTTTTGATACATATTGATTATGTTAGTATATACAGTAATAATTTTTGGCATACAAACCTACAAAAAAAACTGGATAAGTAATGTTAATGGCAAGTCTAGAAAGTAGAAACAAATTTCTCCAAAATATGGCTCTTTCAGTTTTATTTGGTTTTGGTTTCCAGAATTTCGAACTCATCTCTCGTTGACTAAAAGTAGAAATAATACCATATGTAATTTTTAATTAGAATATTACGAAGAGTATAATTTCTTTAGCGACGAAAAACTTTATCGATGCCGACAGAAGTATTATTCTTTCAACAGTTGCAAAAACTATTAATAGTGTGAACACTGAAAAGATATCAGATAATAGATAGATGTAACTTGAAACGCTGAGATTGACCACAAAAAGGAAATGAAAGGCTGAGATTTTATTTGGAACTTATCTTATATTAACGTTCAAAAATATATAAAGAATTTTTAATTTCTTTTTGTTGAGAAAGGTGGTTTATATAGAGAAATTGAAATATAAAATGTTGGGAGTGATTTATGGATTTGTCAATTACAAACTGATACACCTATGCAATTATAGTAGTTGGTTAAATAAAAATACAGAAAAATAAATTCCGTGATGCAAGATCAGAAGATTCGTCTGACATTGCTCATTGGGCATGTTGAAGAAACAAACTGAATGCTGACTAAAAATTCATGTGACATTTATGGAAAACCGTTGACTTATCCCCAAACATGGTTGATTGTTTGACCGATACTAGAATAATACAAGTATCAGATTTTTCGCGATTCTTTTTGGCCGGCATATAGAAACATTTGACACGAAAATGCAACCCTTTTTTGGGTGATTGATCAACTATGGCACTATCATTTCCAATTCATAGCGTGACGGGAAATGATGCACAAACGAACACACAAATTTTACATTTATAGTTTAAGAAAATGAAATTATCCATAACAACTGTAGTGACGTAGAAACTAGTTGAGCGTAGGAAAAATGTGAATGAGCGAATGTATACTGGATTTGTGAGATTAAGAAGTGATGGAGGGAGAGAAGAAAAGAAGAACGACTTTAAGGAGAGTGATGATGGGTCCTCAGTTGGATAGCTGGTCAAAACTTGTCCACTCTGTTTCTCTTGCAAGGAAGCTTCTCAATTCAATCTTGAACGTTGATTTTTCGTGTCAGTCACCTACATAAAAAAGGTTGTTGATTTTGATATGATATATTCTCTTTTGATTTTTCTTGAACTTCAATATTATTCCATCTTGGCAATAGGGAGTATAGAGTTTCAACTACAAACAAATATAAAAACTGAAAAAAAAAAAACAATTTATAAACAGACAAAAAGAATCTAGTACCGCAAATGGTCAAAATTCCGATAGTGCTGATTCAAAAACTAGTCGAGCCTAGCATACGGAACCCGAATTCTGTTTTGGACCACAAGAACACTAACTTAGCCCTCTTTTGATTTTTAAAGCAAGATTATGTCTACTAAAGAAATTTTAATTTAAGCCACCAATTTTTGTCATGTTTGACATTTTTTGTAATAAATATAGGCCCACAGGCCAACAAGGGAAAATGTCAACTTTTTTTTTTTGTATAGCATGAAAATGTCAACGTATACGATAAATTTCTGAATGTTTATTTTTTTGGTTAATGGATATATATACTAATTTTTGATTGCAGAAATTAATAATACACTTAAGCCCAATAGCCCTGGCCTAGAGTTATTTTGTTACTGAAATAACCTAAACCGCATATATGTCAAGTGTCAGTGAGGAATCGAGTGGAACCAACAATGAGTACGTAAACACACATAGGTCGCTGATAAACAAAAAAAGCACGAGTCTTAAACCAACCGAGAGATTTCTTTTAAGTTTCGTAAAACTAGTGTAGTCACTAACTACTTTCTTTCCTTTTCCCGTAAGCGAGTATCTAGCTTGCAGTATCGGTGAAATTTTCATAATTCACGTTTTTATATCTCAAATTAAAGTTATTTTTTTCGAAATTTATTGTATATATAGTGTTTTGATCATTTTATAATAGTTCGTCATCGATGAGACACTCGTACTTGATGAGTTCTATATATCTAGTTATATATTCTGCAAACCTTTTTGTTTGACTATTGGTCATCATAAATAATATCGATCGGGAAGTATGAATAAAACATCTAATAATCATATACGACACTTTTCCTTCGCTTGCAGATAAAGACACACGTGAAGCTCCAACATTAATAGAAAAGTTGGAAAAAGAAATGTTCAAATTAGAATTGTTCTTAGAAGCCACATAACCCTTTGACACATTCTAACCGTAGGGTTAAAATAAGCTTAAGGAGACTATACTGTTTGTCTATGTCAATTAATTGTTGGATAAGTACAAGAGACTAATGCGGAATTATTCTATAGTCTAAGATTAAGGAAACCTATACAATGATGTATAATACTTACTTCGTCCTCTCTAACCGCTTAAGAAGTTAGAATGTTTAAGTTAACAAGTTAACAACTTAACTCAAGCAAGCGTTGTTGTCACCATTAGCGTATACGAGGTCTGTGAGGCCGGCATATATCTATATATATAAAACACAGTTGGGTCTCTTATGGGAACGCCACGTCAGCAAACTCTCTTTTAAACAATACTCTTCCAATTCTCTTTTAAGACTAATAATTTATTACATCTATCACTTAATCATAATAGAATTTGAAAAGTCATTTTGTATAAGAAAATAGTTTATATATTGATCTAAATAAATTCTAATTTAATAATTTTAGTTTTATCAAATAGATTTTAATAGTTTAATACGAGAAAGGATGGGATGGGGCAATACGAGACGAAAAAAACAGAACGAGGCTGAACGGGACGAGACAAAACGGTATGTGAATGAATAGCAGAACGAGGCTGAACGGGACGAGACAAAACGGTATGTGAATGAATAGGACGGGGAGGAACGAGACGAGAAATAGAACGGGATAAGAGGTAAATTTTGCCTACCTCTTATTATATTTAGAGACGGGACAAGAAGAAACAAAAAGACCAAGATGGGACAAGACAAGACAGGAAGAAACATAATGAGACAGGATGGGACTAGACGGGATGGATATGACGGAAATGACGGGATGAAAAGAAACATAATGGAACGGAAAAAACGTGAATTTAGCATATCCCTAATTATATTTTAGGACATGACGGAAAGAAACGGAAAGAACGGGATGAGACTGGACAAAACGGGATGGAACAGTCTCAGACATGATGGGATTGCACGTGACGATACGGACATGGCGAATGGGACGGGAAAAAACGGATATGATAAAAAGAACAAAATGGGAGGAATGAAAAATGATGGTTCAAAATTTTTGCGTAAACTTAATTATATTTAATTTTCGGAAATTTTTTAGTAACCCTAATTATATTTGATTAATATGTGTATGACATTTTTAAAATAATAATAAATCATATAATTAAATTAAATTTGTGAAAAATAATAAAATCAACACAACAATTTCAATTCCTGCGCGAAGCGGGAGTCACCCATAATATTATATATAGTTATATCTCTAGCAGGATCAAAGTCTAATAAGGAACTCACTAAACACATATAGTTGTCTTATGACTTTCATATATCTAATGACAATAATGATTATAGAATATTGTAAAACATATGTATGTTGTCAACCACTCGCTCATACGTGTGTGTATATGTGTTTCTTGGAAAACATTGTACTTAGACATCGCTCATTTGTCAATATTTGCATTTTTCATCTCTTCTTATATTTACAAAGCGTAGCATTTCAATAAGTTCATAACTTGTAGTGTTTTCGGTTTCGTTTTCGTTTTATTTATCGCTGTATTTGAGTCTGATCATACCTGGATTATGATAGAGAGATAGAACATATATATCTCTGAGAATTGAAGTACAAACCTAAAAAAAAAAATCATATTATACTGTAGTATTACTGTCGGCTATAGATATGTTAGAACCAATAAAATAACCAATCATTTGGTGGACATCATCACATAAGTTTATATATCTATTTTTGTCGGCTTTTGCCCTAAGAAAAGTCGGCGGCTTCCTTTGACTTTAGCTTCTTAGTTAATAAATCATTATCACATTGACAAATGACAATGTATATAACTGTTCTCATTACCTTGTGTTTTACAAATTTTACATCTCTTCACAAATTAGAAACACTTTCTCTTATAATTTCAATCTGTTTCTATCGTTCTCTCTCGATCATATACAAATGAACAGAAAATACTTGGATCGTCGATCATATTCATGGTCCGGACAAGCAAGACCATACATATGCGATTTTTGTGAGAGAGGTTTCTCAAACGCACAAGCTTTAGGAGGGCACATGAACATTCACAGAAAAGACAGGGCAAAGCTTCGACAAGCGAACCTAAAAGAAGATAGTGATCAAGACGCCATTTCCACCACTTCGAGAAGTCGGTTCGAGCAAGATCTTATTGAATTACCTTTCTTCGTTGATACGGTCGGTCCAACAACAAAAGAAGACAGTAATAAGAGCGGGAACTATTTGGGAGATGAAGAAGATAAGAAACTGGGGATACTTCAGAAGGCTCTATCGCAAAGTCCAGATATGATAGATCTTGAGCTCCGTCTAGGATTAGATCCTTATAAGAAATCACCAAGTACGTAATTATGTGAATAGTTAATCACCAAGTAAAGAAAAAAGTATATATGTAATCATGTGAATAATTTAAATTTGTTTTGTTCGTTTGATTTGTTGATGTTACACTCAAACTAACAGTTATGTATACATAATGGTACCTGATTGTGATGAGATTTTAATCATTATAATTTGATACCAGAATGGTTTATTAAGAAAAGTAAAATCAACTTCAATATTAAATGGACTGTTTTTGTTTGATCTTATATCATTTAAACATATGATAAATAGATCGAGAAAGCTCAGTTTCTACAATCACAACGGAAATTGCAAGCCATTGGAAGAGAAGCAGTGAAGCACATAAAGCTGCAAAGAAGCTAGAAGTTATTGGGAGCTTGACGTAGTAACATTCTGGTATGGCTATTAACCTATTCACTGTAAATTTAATTTGGTTGAAATTTCATTACACTAAACATAGTATTATAATTTATACCTTAAAAATTATTGTTTATATATTTTGATTTGAGATTGACCGATACAAACCTATCAAAAGAGACAAATGTTAGAATCATGTACTAAAAATGTAGAAACTTTGATATGGGGATTAAAAACCTACGACAAGATGTCCTCAAATTTCTTATGCAAATTTGATTCAAAATTGCAGAAACTGAGAACAGTCTAAATGATTAAATTGTCAATCAGCCGATTTAAAATACTTTTAGAACTAACAGAGGATAAAGATGTGTGCATGTCTATGGCAAACCGTAACCAAATAAAGAAACTAATCAGATTAGCTAAAAATGGGATAAAATAAAAGAATATATTTGGAAGGTTATTTTCTCCACCACGCGTCGATCAGAGAAAAGGAGCTCCAATTGGTCTTTCTTTCCAGAAACTTCTCGACATTTTAAACTATAAAAAAATATACGCGGTCTAAATCGTACCACGTGTTATTCAGATGACGTGGCATCCGATGTGGCACTCTCTAAATCCTCGTAACTGATTCTCTCTCAGTCTCATTTTCTCACTGAGTCAACTCGTTCTTCTCTTTGTTCCTTGTTTTTCCGTTTTCTGGATTCGTTTTAATGGTCTCGATCTCTGTCAACAAAAACGGAGAAAACGCCGATTTTCCGAGAAAGTGAAAACGCAGATTACTTAAAAAGGAGACTAGATTGCGTTGCTGGTCCATCTTTGTTCTTTTGCTTATTGGATTTGTTTGGGGCGTTTTCGATTTGTCTGTGTGTGTTCTATGGTGATTCTGGTTTTGGAAGAATCACTGCAATGAATGGGAACAATGGAGTACAAGATCCGATAATGGAAAGTAAGGCGAGTGTAGTTTACATGTCCGGTTACCTCCCAGGAGCTGCGCCGGAGAAATCCCCAATTCTCTCTCCTGTTCCCGTTCGGCTTCCGGCGGCTGTTCATGGCGGAGATTCGTGGAAAGACGTATGTGGCGGCGGTTGTGGATTCGCTATGGCTATTTCAGGTGTGTTTTCTCGGATATTAGTGAATTCGGAAGTTTTCGTTCATTTATATGAATCAAAAAGAATGATTTGAGCTTTACTTCCTCTTTTTTTCTGGGTTTTAGAGAATGGGAGGCTTATAACTTGGGGATCTTCTGATGATGAAGGACAGAGCTATGTGGCTTCTGGGAAGCATGGGGTAAAGTTCTTAAAGATGATGGATTTTTTTTTGTCTCTTCTTCTAAGCTTTTTGTTACGAAATTGATTCCGTTGTTGTCGTTTCTTTGATTACGATTGGTTAAGGAAACTCCAGAGCCGTTTCCTCTTCCAACAGAGGCTCCAGTCATACAGGCTTCTTCAGGATGGGCACATTGTGCTGTTGTAACAGGTAAATTGATTAACTTTATCTTATCTTCTTTGGCTTCATAGATTTTATCAATTGAAACATGAAAAAGGGTTAGCTTTGTGACTATGTCGATTTTCTGAAGACCTGTGCGTTGGTGTGTGTAGAGGTTGGTGAAGCATTTACTTGGGGCTGGAAGGAGTGCATTCCATCAAAGGATCTTGGTGGAGGAAAGCAGCAGAGTGGCTCGAGTGAGCAAGGTTCAAATGCATCCAGTGGTGTGTCATTACAGAATGAGAGCCGAAAGGTTGGAGAGGAACCTGTGAAGCGGAGACGGGTTTCAACAGCCAAGGATGAGACGGAAGGCCTTACATCTGGTTTAGACTTCTTCGCTACAACACCTTCACTTGTGAGTGTTGGCCTTGGAGTGAGGATCACCAGTGTTGCTACTGGTGGTAGGCATACTCTCGCATTGTCAGGTGAAGTTGTATAAACGACTTGTAGTCTCAGCATGTAGTTTTTAGCCTGAAAATTCATTGAGGATGATTGCATACTGATGTTTCATGTTTCTGCGGAAGTTTCAGATATAGGACAGGTTTGGGGTTGGGGATATGGAGGTGAAGGGCAGTTAGGATTGGGTTCCCGGGTTAAAATGGTGTCGTCTCCACATCTAATACCTTGCCTTGAGCTACCTGGACCTGGAAAAGAAAGATCTTTCATATCACAACAAGGGGCAGCAACCACGTCTACTCAAGTTTTAAGAGTTCCTGGCCAGTATATAAAGGCGATCTCTTGTGGAGGGCGTCATAGTGCGGCAATTACAGGTCCGTTGCGACTTCTGAGTTATTCCTCTGTACAGTCTTCGTATGAAGAAGACAAAGTTACTTTGCAGTTTGTGTATTCTACAAACTTTTGTGATGGTTTGATCTTGATTGATTATTCTTCCTAGTTGCAGATGCTGGACGGTTGATCACTTTCGGCTGGGGACTCTATGGACAGGTGAATGTTTTACTTCTTATTAACCGTTGTCTGATTTTTAAACTGATTGAAATGCATTTTGTTTAGATTCTCCCTTTTCTTATGCTAACCTGACAATTTTCTTGGCATGTAGTGTGGCCACGGAAACACAAATGATCAGTTGAGGCCCATGGCTGTGTCAACATTGCAGAATGTTCAGATGGAAAGCGTAGCAGCTGGGTTGTGGCATACAATTTGCATCTCTAGTGATGGTAAAGTGTTTGCCTTTGGTGGAAACCAATTTGGGCAATTGGGAACTGGCACTGATCATGCTGAGGTACATTTCTTGTAATCCAAAATGAAAGTTCTGTGCAGTTCATGGAGTGAAACGTCTGGTATACTTATGTATTGTATCATCTCTCTTCTGATTTAGACGATACCGAGGTTGCTGGATGGCCAGAATCTGGAGAACAAACACGCAAGTGTAGTTAGCTGCGGAGCGCGACATAGTGCGGTTTTGTCAGGTATGGTTTTTCTAATGCTAATGGCAGAAAGGGACCTCTCCGAAACAAACTGAGCTCCTAGCAACTTGGGATTTGCTTTCAGTTGTTTTAACGAGAAGAAACTAAAGAGCCCTAGCTTGTGAGATGCTGCACCTTGTCTTCAGGTCCCCTTTTTGAATTGTTTCAGTTGTAATTTGTGGTCTCTCTTTCAAGAGAGCTAAAGTCAATCTCCTTCCTTTTAAAAATCACATAGCATGTTTGTTGGTGAAATCACTTCGCGCTTTATGATATATATGACTGATGTCTACACTCCCTCTAAGTTTAGTGCCCTTCAATATCTGTGCAGGGAGGTTTTTAAATGAATTCTTTGTTTTGCTTATTCGAGCTGCTGTTTTTGTTTCTGCAGAAGATGGTCAGTTACTATGCTGGGGATGGAACAAATACGGACAGGTTCGATTTTGTTCCTGTTTGGTTTGCGAAGCGTTTATGTCTCATAATCACTGTGATTGTACAAGTAGCATCTCACTTTTGCATTTTTCTTTGTTGACTCAACAGCTGGGACTAGGGGACACGATCGACCGGGACATTCCTACACAAGTCCAGTTCGATGTCTGCAGACTTAGAAAAGTGGCGTGTGGATGGTGGCATACGTTACTACTAGCTGACTCACCCACTTGAGTTTTCCCAAGCAATCACCAGATCCTCGATACACTTACATTTTCGGGGGTTTTCGAGCTTAGTGAAGAAAAGATGCTTATAGGTTTGACAAGAGCAGCTGTACATACAGTCTTTTTTAGCTGTGTGTATTTTCTTCTTCAATCCTCCCCTGTCTTCCATGTTTTTTTTAAGGGACAGAGCTTTGACTTTGCATTGTGTATTATGTAACATCATGAAGAAATTGCGGAACAGAGATAACAATAATACTCCTAGGTTCTTTTAAAAAGTTGTATTTTCAGATTTCTAAAAAACTACAAGGCATGTTGTGCTCTGTACAGCCTTACTCAGTCACAGGACTTTGCCAGTTCTATTTCACTTGTATTGGGAATCAGAAAAGTTTAGCATCAACCATCCTTTTATGCATTTGTTCGTTTGGAATCTCTTTTAGTTAGTTAACTCATGCGATTATAGATATATTTAGGAAGAAAATAAAATCCAAGATAATTTAGTGTGGATGATTGAAAGATTTGTAAGCATAAACAAAGCCAAGTTTCAAGGTCTAACGCTACTTATATATATATCTCGAAATACAATAAAGTGCGACTTGTTTTAGCTGTAATACTTAGCTTACTACTTCACTCTACTTGTTCGCTTCTTAGCTTTAACTCCGATATGCAAATCGAGTTTACTTACTTAACTACAGGAGCACACGACTCCTTAGTTGTCCCACCTCGTCGGGATCTTCCTCTTACTCTGTCCTTGTACTTTCCTAAGAAGCTCTTCAAGTTCTTCACAGAGAGGTTCTGGAGTCAGCTGGATCATCTCATCATCATCACTATCACCATCCTCATCTAGATCCGTCTCCTCTTCACTGCTTAACCATCCACAGTGAGAACTCCTGGCCCCTACACAATAATTTTTTACCTCAGTAAGAGAATAATCCATGCGTTAAGACTGTTATGGTGATGAGTTTTTTTCTTTCAGTTTACTAAACTACCTCCAACACGCTGGTGTGACTGATGAGCTGCTGGTGATGAGTCCATGACTGCCTCGCTAATGGTCGATGAAGCATCAGTCGTCTGACAAGTCTGTGTTCCTGTGTCCGGACCACGTCCCACCAATGATGTTGAGCTGCTACCGACATGCTCTTCCTGCTCCTCCTCCAGCTCCTGTAGTACAAAAGATGGGTTATGCTGCAAACTCAGTAGCATAATGGTCAAATCAAGTTGAAGACGTCACTCATTACTTTCTGATACTTGCTCACAAAGACAGGACATGCAAAGCAAAGCTAATCCCAACACTGGATGCAACAAATATGTGACCAAGGGTTTAGGAAAACAATTACCATTTCATCTTCCTGAGATGTTTCTTCCTCTTGCTCAACGGCCACTTGTTTTGCTTGTTCGTTTTGCTTTGCAAGGCAGCTCTCGAGCAGTACACTGTATCCACCATCTTCGATCAGCTGCCACGCGTCCTCACCACCATACACCTGAAGTTTAAAGTTGGTGAACCGTGAATCACTTTAGTGTGTTTTCAAAGGATCAAGGAAGACATTGAACACACCTGTAGCAAATCCTTGATAGTGTCATCGATAACACGCTCTGAAAACCCAAGAGGTCTCATGGCGTCTCGTGCTGCATCCACTCGCATCACTCCAGGCTTCTGCCAGAAACGGAAAGAAAAAAGTACTGATTCAAAAACCCTACGAAAGAGGGAAATCACACAAGCAAAAGAACCTAAGCATCTCAATTCCCAAATCAACATTTCAATCCTCTCTATGTAAAAGTAAGGCTTACCCTTTTTCTTCCTCTGGGCGCCATTTCTATCTCTCACGGTTCTCTGAAGAAATTCCAAGCAGAAAAATGTTAGTTTTTCAGTCTCTGGTTCTTAAAATCAAACGAACGAACGAATCCAAGAGTGGTCGGTTCTTTCAAAGCTAAGCAGCAACAGAAACAACATTTCTGCTCGTTTCCAGAGATCTAAAGCAGTAAACAGTAAAGAGAAAGCAAAATGCCTCAAAAAATTTCAAACCCAAAGAAACCTAAGCTTAGAAAGCACAGAAAAAAAACTGGAGAAACTCTTTTCGCGACTGAAAATGGCAATGAGCGGAGTTTTTATTGGTTCAGATCTGATAGGGAAATCGAGAGCTTACGGCGGAGACGATGATCAGCGAAATCGGCGACGACGGAGGAAGTTTCGGAGCGAGGAGAAACTGGCAATCGCCTCGTTGTCTCCCAAAATCCTTTTTCACAGAGGTGAAGAGTGAAAAAGACGAAAATAAAGTGAATAGAAAATATTAAAATAAGAAAAATTTAATAACTATTTTCTTATTGGTTCAATTTTAACCATCATGCTCCGAGTAGTCGTTACATGTCACAATTCTTACTTTATACACGTAGAAACTTTTATAGAAAATTGTCAATTCAGTGAACATTGTTTGCAAATTGTTTTAGTAACTTTCCTTTCAATGGTAATTGGGGAAAGGATTTGAAAATACAAATGATGAACATTTTGATATTTTTACTTGCAAGTCAGTTTCAAATCGTTTTTTTCTGATCCAGGCATGAGGCATCGCTTATTACACATCGCATTAACATTCAGTTCCAATCAATAACAATGCCACTACATTGCATCGTTCCCAAACATAGTCCTCAAATTTAAGAGGTTTGAGTACTCTCATTGAAGTTGTATAGATATAACTTTGATAGCTTTTAGTTTTAAAACTTGCATTTAAAGCAACCGCTTGAACAATTTGGATCGAAAACAACAATCTTGGTTAACTACAAAGAAAAACACTACAATCGAGAAATTAGAATGTTGTAGACACTTAGATATGTCTACAGAGATAGGTGAGCCACTAATTCATCTGATCTTCAGCTTGTCCGACGATGACAGTGAATTTTTTCGATGTGCTTTGACCATTCATATAGAAGAAAAGAAAGAGAACAATAATCTATATATAACAAATCCAAGATCCAAGGTCAAAGCACATCGACAAACTAAAACAAAAATATATACCAGATTTGTAGTGTTAAGAGTTGAGTGTTAACTGGTAAAAATCGTAATAACAAAAAATGAAAATATTTTTTATGCCAATATTTTTATGTTAATAAATTATATACTTGGTTCGACACTGTACCACTTTATATCTGGCCAGTTGGCTGCTAAATAGACAAATATAAACAAATATACCACTCTTAGTAGTAATGTTACGTACCATATGATGCAATCGGAACATTGGAAGAATTTATTCGTTTTACTCGATGACCTACAACAATAGAAATGTTATAATAATCTTTTTAAAAGAAAAAAACAGAAATCATAGTACGCAGCTAATACACTTCCACAGTCCACAGTCTCCAGCTAAAACAAAAATGCAGCTTCCATGGCTCTCTTCTTTCCTCTCTCTCATCACCTTCACTCTTTTTATACTTGTCTCTTTGTCTTCTTTAGCAGAATCTTTCAAACGATGCCCCAACTGCGGCTCCACCCGAGTCCCCTACCCGCTAAGCACGGGACTCGACTGTGGCGATCAAGATTACAAGATCCGGTGCGACGACCGCGGTTCCCTATGGTTTGACACTCTCAACGGATCAACCAATCCGATCAAAACAATTGACCAGACGGGACAAAGGTTTGTCCTCGTTCCACCAGGATTCGAACCGTACACATGTGTATCACTCGATCTCAAGTACCACGGTATTCAGCTAGACCCGAACCTTCCTTTTAATGTCAGTAGTAGCAACACGGTTATAATCATGAACTGTACAAAAGAGGGTTTAGATGCATACGTCTCTCAAGCTTTTAACTGCTCGGACAATAGCTTGTGCCACAAGTTTCTAAATGCGAATCCCGAGGCACGACGGAAGTGCCGTGGTGTGACGTCGTGCTGCTGGTATAAGACCGGTGCGTCGGTTAACACTTACAAAGTTTATAGGGCGAGGACAGATATGTGTTCGGCTTATCAGAGCTATATGAATGTGGACCTGATGCTGCCGGTTAGCAAATGGGGAGAACCGGCCGTGGAGATACTTTGGGAAGCTCCGAGAGAGCCGGTTTGTAAGATTCTTGGAGACTGTGCGGATTTGGTTAATTCGTTTTGTTCAGTTGATTCGAAGAATTCAGGACAGAAGAGGTGTTTCTGCAAGAAAGGGTTTCGATGGGACTCGGTTAACGCAATATGTGAAGGTCCGGTTTTGTGATATTGGCTTTTGATGGTTTGAGATTATCGAGTCTTTTACTAAACACAAAATTGGTTATTTGTTTATACAGTCAAGGGAAAGAAACGCAAGCGATGGAGCATTAAACCTTTAATAATCGGAGGTAAATTCAAATCCTCTAATTTCGGTGCATCATATCGAGACAATCAACAATGTATGGTTAACGGGTCAGATTCGGTTTGGTTATATAATATGGTTAAGTTCAGTTACCCAGTAGTATAGTGTAATAACGTTAGTAGGTTGTACCAAACAATGAAAATCGGATTCCAGCCGGTATAAGACGGTTCGATTTGATTTTACGTGGACTGATTCGGTTCAGGTTTGGTCGGAGGTGTGGGGGCAATATTGATCGCCGGATGCGTAGTGAAGATGATAATCTCGACGCGGAATCGGAGAGTCGCCGGAAACCAATCGTGGGCGAACGTAAGGAAACTAAATCAACACCTGCTGAATACCAATAGTGCCGGACTCGACAGGATCTTCTCCGGCAAAGAAATCGTCAAAGCGACGGACAATTTCGCCAAATCCAATCTTCTCGGATACGGCGGATTCGGTGAGGTTTTCAGAGGGAATCTCGACGACGGTACCACAGTCGCCGTGAAACGAGCCAAGCTCGGGAACGAGAAGAGCATATACCAGATCGTCAACGAGGTTCATATCCTCTGCCAAGTCAGTCACAAGAATCTAGTGAAGCTCATAGGCTGCTGCATCGAATTGGATATACCGATTCTGGTTTACGAATTCGTCCCCAACGGAACTCTGTACGAGCACATCTACGGCGGCGGATCGTACGATCCCTTACCGTGGCGCCGCCGCCTTATGATCGCGCATCAGACGGCACAAGGACTTGATTACCTCCATTCGTCCAATACGCCGCCGATTTACCACAGAGACGTCAAATCGAGCAATATTCTCCTCGACGAGAACCTCGACGTTAAGGTCGCCGATTTCGGATTATCCAGATTGGGCGTGAGCGATGTGAGCCACGTGACGACCTGCGCGCAAGGAACGCTGGGGTATCTGGATCCAGACTACTACCTCAACTTCCAGTTGACGGATAAGAGCGACGTGTACAGCTTCGGCGTGGTGTTGTTCGAGCTATTGACTTGTAAGAAGCCGATCGATTTCAACCGAGACGAAGAAGACGTGAATCTGGTGGTGTTCGTGAGGAAGACGTTGAAGGAGGGGAGGTTGAGGGATGTGATAGATCCGGTGATCGGAAAAGAAGCGACGGAGATGGAAATGGAGTCTATGATGGCGCTTGGGTTTTTGGCGGAGCGATGCGTGAAGGATACGAGACAAAGTCGACCAACGATGAAATCTGCAGCTAATGAGATCGAAAGTATTTTGCATGGAATTGCTTCTGATCATGAACCATGACAAAATTTATTCCAATTTATTCCAATTTTAAGCATTTGTATAACGACGTTTCGTTAGTGATCCAGTTTTCACACAATTTGTAAAACAGTTTACATCGATGTTATTATCAGTTGCATTAGATGATCAAGAAAGGATCATTAACCGAGACCAAGGTAGCAATTCTGTGTGTTTTAGTGCTTAATTTCAAGAAACGTCGATGGATTGGATCTGAAGCAAAATGTTGTCATCAAAGGAAGCTACAAGATGTTCTCAAGAAAAAAAAGTGGGGACCCAATCTTGAAACTAAACCGAGGCTAAGATCCAAAACGTGACGTGAGAAGAAACAGCGACTTGAATCCAAGTGACGAAAGAAAGCGCTACGGCTATTTCATACCTAAGACATGAAAATTGGCCACTAACATCGCAATACTTGAGATCTCTGGCATATAAGACTACAACTCCTGCTGACGAACATGCAGCTGCAAGAGATAGCATTGCAGTCACCTGCCAAAAAAACGTTTAAAAAGATTTGAGTCCAAAGTAATGGAGCAAGAAGCAGCTCTACCATTACAGATCAAACTGAAACTTTGCAAGAACACTAGACTATAAAGAGAAACAATTCAATGTGGTTGCGAACATACCCAATCACCAACGACGAATAAGCTAACCAAAACCGGGTTTTGGAGATCTTTCTTCCCCCTCAGAGCATAAACATCAAGACATGCAAGCCCAAAGCTCCACAGCAATTGAAGAGCCATGGAAGCTATCAAGTAGCTGAAACCAATCAAAATCAAAACAGCATTTCCTTAAACAGGTCAATTTTTTTTTCTACTCAACAACAATTATTGCAAAAACTCCTAAATCCTCCGAATTCTCTAACCTATTACCCAAATGAAATCCAACATCCAAACGAACAAAATGAGGTTATAGAAGGAAACAAATCAACACTTGAAAAAGAAGCGAGATTCATACCAAAAAGCAGTGCGATTATAAAACAGCGTCGCAGAAACCATAACGCCGATGGATGCGGCAGCTGAAGCACATTGCCCGATTCTCAGTAACAGACCACACACAGTTCCTGGACCTCCGTAAATCTTCTTCATCTCAGTGTACAGTGAATCGATTTTCTCTCTTCCCAGCCCAGAAATTTCGATAAATTAAAGATACCAAATCAAGGAGCCACCAAATAAACCCTAGTTTTCGCAATAGAAAGCTACATTTGCTTTAGGAGAAATCTTGGCGGGGAAAAGCAAATGCAGAGGAACTCCATAGATAAGAAACCTAGAAGATGACTGAAACCTAGTAGTAGAATTTTTCCCAAATTTGCTTTAGATTCGATTGTAAGCTTCGTCTTCTTTCTCCTTTGACATTTCCACTTTTTTGCTTGCTTTTAGCTCGTGAGCGAGTGGACTGAGAGCAAGCGCCGTCCTACGTGGCGGACAAATATATTTTTCGTTATGGAAAGTTTCTGAATTAGTACTCATCCACGTGTTTTAAATCTGGCCGTTGAAGGAATAAAATCCCACGATTTTCCCGCTGTAATTATTTTTTGTGGATGTTTTTAAGCTCTGAAGATACTGAGAGAGATCTATAATCGCACTCCGAAAAATCTTACAATGGCGAACGAAATCGGATTCTTCGAACTCAACACCGGAGCGAAGATCCCGTCTGTAGGTCTCGGGACATGGCAGGCTGATCCTGGCGTCGTCGGAGACGCCGTCGCCGCCGCTGTGAAGGTTCGTCTCTGATTTCCGTCTCATAGCTTCTCATTTTGACTGATCGCTAGAGGTCTGGGGTTTAGATATTGGGAATTGATTTCAGTGTTCGTTGATCTCGAAATTTAGGGATTAAATTGAAGATTTTCGTTTCATTAGTAGAGGAACTGAAACATCATTTCGTTGTGCAGATTGGCTATCAGCATATTGATTGTGCTTCGAGATACGGCAATGAAGCTGAGGTAAATCGATTCTACGGCTCACCGATCTGAAATTTATTGTATCTTCCAAAGTATGCCTCTAAAACCATGCATCTCCGTTGGAAATTTAGATTGGGACTGTTCTGAAGAAGTTGTTTGAAGATGGCGTAGTGAAGCGTGAGAAGCTATTCATCACATCAAAACTCTGGTACTTTGTTCATAACGTTTCATTCTCCCTTGCGTCTACTTAGCCTCTAACCCCACACATCAATGCTATTGACAGGTTGACTGATCTTGACCCTCCGGATGTGGAGGAGGCATTGAACAAAACCCTCAAGGATCTGCAGCTTGATTACGTCGATCTCTATCTCGTAAGCAACCACTCCTTTCAACAAATGCTAACGTGGCATCTCTGGATTTGGAACTCTAAATGTGCTTTCTCATGATACTTTGCATTGGGTTTGATTTTGATGTTTTTGTGAAGATGCACTGGCCAGTTCGGTTGAAGAAAGGCACTGTTGACTTCAAGCCAGAGAACATAATGCCTATCGATATTCCAAGCACATGGAAAGCAATGGAAGCACTGTATGATTCAGGCAAGGCACGAGCCATTGGCGTAAGCAACTTCTCTACGAAGAAACTCTCGGATCTCGTGGAGGTTGCTCGCGTTCCTCCAGCTGTGAACCAGGTTGAGTGTCATCCTTCATGGCAACAACATAAGCTGCATGAGTTCTGCAAGTCCAAAGGAATCCACTTATCAGTAAGTTTCTTCAAACACCAAACATTGGCAGAATCATAATAAGACTCATTTTTATACACTTGTGAATGTATTTGATTGTTGTAGGGATATTCGCCGTTGGGCTCTCCAGGAACGACATGGGTGAAGGCCGATGTACTAAAGAGTCCGGTTCTGAATAAGGTTGCTAAGGAACTCGGGAAGTCTCCAGCACAAACCGCTCTTCGTTGGGGTCTTCAGATGGGTCATAGTGTGCTTCCCAAAAGCACAAATGAAGTGAGGATCAGAGAGAATTTCGAGGTATTAGAATGGTCAATCCCAGAGGAAATGTTTGGAAAGTTTTCTGAGATAGAACAGGCAAGTAAAAACCACAGCATCCACATTCTCTGCATATTTATTTATGATTCTAAGAGAACTACTAAACTAATAGTTCTTGGTGTTGTTTTGACGGTGCAGGCTAGGTTAGTCCAAGGTACATCATTTGTTCATGAGACGTTGAGTCCTTATAAGACTCTTGAAGAGCTTTGGGATGGTGAGATATGATTCTAAAGACTTATTTTGTTGAGTTTCGAAGCTTAACCATTTTCGTATGAATGCTGAGGAAACTATCTTCCACCTTTTTTTCTTTAGATTAGGGGATGGCAATAATGTGTAAAACAGTTCAATTTCAAATAAAAGAGAAAGTTAGCAGATTTATTAGGTTACAGTTTCCCATTTCTTAAGTTTATTTTGCAAATTGTTGGTATAAAACATAGCACTTAATTTGCATAGAAAAGGTGAAAAACTAGAGATTAAATAGAAATGGGGAATCTCATTCGATTGGCATAGAAACTTAATAAATTATCTTTCATAAACCAAAATACGAGTTTGCGTCTAGAGAAAATTCATGGAAACATAAAAACAAGCAAGAAGCAGCTTCGTCTCCCTCTCGCTCTCTTAATGTTGTTTGGTTTCGACCTTCTTCTTCTGCCAGAGCCTGTCGATGCCACTGTCTGCGTCACCCTACAATTTTGGTTCATTCGAATACGTCAATCGACTGATACAATCATACAATTTGCTATAACAACTGTGCAAGACACATTCAAGAAATGGAAGTAAATTAAGGGAAAGTTATCACAAACCTGAGCTCGGACGAATCCGCAGAGAGCAAAGGTGGTGGATTGGCCAGTGTAGATGCCATCGGCATCAAGATGACCAATGTTAAGCTGAACAGAGGCATGATCCTTGGATGTGATCAATCTGTTTGTGGCCGAGCTGCAAACGCGACAAAACAAAAGATTCAGCTTAAGCTTAAACAAAACAGACAAAATCATTTGAAGAAAACAAACAAAAAAGTTTGACATACCATTTTCTCGGAATGTATAGCTCAGTAATCTTTCCTTCTTCGTTCTGCATGATTAAGCTTGATAAAATACGATCTGATCCATAAGAAAACCGGTAAAACATAATTAAAAATCCGTCTGAGTAAGGTACAATCTCAAACTAACAAGAAAATTTGATGAGATTCAACGAAACATCGAGAAGCGAATTCTACACGAAATCTATATTCCCAATGATTCTGACGCGTTTAAAGGCATAACAGAGAATGATAAACGTATAATCATCATCGAGATCACTGGAAGGAAATAGGAGATTAAGAGCGTAAGCAGAAATTCTCACCTGAGAGGAGGAAGAACTATGTGAGAGCAGATTCGGCGGCGATGGAATAAAAAAAAAGATGAAAAACGAATTTTGTTATTTATAGTCGACAGCTCTTAGGGTTTGCTTATATCACAGGGGTGGGTTAAAGACTACTACACCCCTTCGTGTTCTTTGAACCGAACCAATTGGAGCGGGTATATAAAATCAAACGAACCGAGCCGCTAACGCTTTTTAACCAGATCTAAACCGACAGTTATGTTAGGTACAGTATTTACAACCGTTATCAAGTAAATTAGCGAGCGAAAACCGTGACAGCTTTAACCGAATTGAATAGATTAAATTTATTATACAAAAAAGTGTCCGTTAGTAGGGCTTTGTAGGTACTTTAAGGCTTCAAGCTAAAAACTGAACTAAGAACGCAAAGTTGATATACTTCGTACCAAAGCAGAATATTTGGGTTCTAGTTCAAATATCATTTTCTTCATATCGAAACCAGGGATCGGATAATAGAGTCTCCTCCATCCCATGGATCCAATTACGAAGTTAGTTTTTTCATTTTCAGTAATCTTGTTGTGAATCATATGAATGCAAGAAATAAGATAGTTATCGACCGAGCAATATCTTGGAGATTCCCTCACAATTTTTTTCAGATAATGTTATTTCACTAGCAGGCGACGATGATGTAAACATATAAATGAGAGCAATACGAGTAAAGTTAAAGTTTTTAAAGAAGAAGAAGACGAGAGGTTAATCATAAAAACACTGATCAAATTAGTTAAAAGGAAAGCTGCACAATAAAGTAGATAATTAACTTTTAATTTAGTTATCTTTTCTTCAGTTTACAGAAAAGAAAAATTTACATTTTCTAGAATAAATGTGAAGTCTTTTAGCTATATAAGTATGTATCGTTGGAGAGCAAACATCATTCGATCATTCAGAGCAATAAACTAGGTTTTCTGAATATTGATTCGATTTCTCTTTCTTTTGATATTCTGAGAACAACTTTTGTGTTTTTTTGCTTACAATCACAAATACAAACACCAAAATAGATATGACTCGATGCTCTATATTCCACGAAACGGCAGCGCCACCATCGTCGTCAAGGAAGTCAATCCCCAGGGCAATTCATCGGTCTGATTGTCTTTTTGGTAATATTAGGTGTTCTAATAGGTGTCTGTGATTATTGCTCCCGCCGTACGGCCGTTGGTGCATCTCCGCCTGCCGCCGAACAAAGGCGTCAAGAAGAAAGCACTTCAGTCCCTCCATAAATCCACCTTCACCGCCTCAGCGGATAAGCCGTGCTCTTCATCCGGAGACGGAGACTCTCCACTGAGTGAGTGGGTCATATGCTTAACGAAATTTTAAGTGTTTTTTCATTATTTTTATTATTTATATTGTGTTATTTCCTATTACCAAACAAAAAACGTGATCCTATGACCAGAGAAATAAAAGTCCGACCCAAGTACCCAACAATCCAAAAGAGGAAACATTTTATTAAGGGAGATTTTTCGTTTCAATATACACTACTCTCTTCAAAGATTTAAATTGATAAGTAACAACAATGTTCTCCATGAGAATCTCTTGTCCCATAAACATCTCTCAATAAACCTGAGATCGAGACACATCAAAAACTAAGGTAAGAAACACGAAAACACAAAAAAAAAAAAAAAATCTAACAATTGTGAGTGTATATTTTTTAAACAACTCACACAAGAATTAAACCAAATACACAAACTGGTTCATGTCCCGAAACTGCGGTCTCCAGCGTCTCCAAGTCCAGGGATTATCCACCTAAACCCATGATTAACGACATTAGAATCCACTCTATTTGCTACTTTCTCTTCGAGAAATAAAAAAAAATCAAAAATCCAATAACTTTCATGTAATGTGCACACAAGCCGTCCTGACTTACCCCTTATCATTGACTTCAGGATCGATGATTCCAGTATATACATGAAGCCTGAAATGTTGCCAACAGTTTTTAGTAAAATCCCGCCAAATGTCAAAACAAGTTAAGACTAAAGAGTTTCGGAATCGATACCCTGGGTATTTCTCGTTAAGCTTCGATAGTGCAGGAGGTGCAGCAATCGCACAAATCTGTTACCACAGAGAGAGACGCAGATCAAGCAATACATATAGCTAAAGGATATTCTTCTGTAGCCAACGTTTCAGAGAAACAGCTATATATGTGCTTACCACTTTGATTTGCTCAACAGACAAACCACGTTCCTTCAATAGATCCATCGCTGCTACTATGGTTCCGCCTATAACACAAAAACAAACCCATGTTTTGAAGCGTAAATAAACCAAATTGCTACTAGAATGATTTGATATTGCCATCTCATGCGTTCACATTTGAGAGACATCAAAAGACTAATCACAATTCTTCAACTATGGTGGTGGCTAAAATGATTGAAAACTCTCTACATTTACCTGTGGCAAGCACTGGGTCGACCAAAAAGACTCTTGAGTTATCGGAAAATTCATCAGGCAACCTAAAGAAAGAAAGATGCATCAAAAATTTGTTATTGTAAAACACTTGAGTGACTAAATAATAATACTGCAGAGAAGTTCTTACTTGTTAAGATACACCGAAGGCAAAAGTGTTTCCTCATCCCTACTTATTCCTGGTAAAAAGGATAAGAATTGGGACATCATAAGTCTTTTTTTGACATCCTCTCTTCAGGGAAGAGTTGATAAAAGTTAGGATACTTACCTAAATGGTAGACTTTATTCGCAGGCAAAACTGAGGATGCGTGTTCCGCAAGAGCAAGACCAGCTCTTATTATCGGAACTACCTACATACACAGACAAAAAAACCAAGATAAAGAATATTGAGAGTAAGAAAAGTGGGTAAGAGAAGAGTTTTGGTGGATAGACAAACCGCTATAGGCTCTCTAGGATCGATGAATTCAACAGAAGCAACACCCATTGGAGACATTATTTCTCCTACAATGGTTGGCTTTGTACCACATACGAGAAAACAAAAAAAATCAAGAAACAATAAGCAAAAATCGGAGAGAACGAATGAAGGCAAAAATGTGAAACTTTGTCTAAAAACGTTACGCACCAGCCACTCTCGTGAAGCTTCATATATCAATAGTCTCCCTAATTCAGCTATTGCATTCCCTAAGAGCATTGAAAAGGAAATGCTTTAGAAAAACTTTCTAGTAGCAAAATAAAAACATGTCACTGAGTACTCATTTTAAAACGAAATTTAGCTAGCAGATAACACAACCTAAAAGCTTGAAGAATGTTCACGAAATGTAGAAATTGGGATCCAACGATTCCAAAATGATGTAAAATTTGGTCTTTAGATACTACTAAGAGTGGTTAATCTGCACAAAATGCTCATCAAAAATCTTATCCACTCACTGAAAATGGGAGAAGGAGTTTCCTCATTTCTCAGGACGGAGATCCAGTGTTTGATCAAAGGATGTGGTGGCACGAACACCTGAAACCAGAATCAATTCATCTCTTTCACATGCAAATCAAACAGAAAAAAAAAAAACTCAAAAAATTCTGATTAATCGGAATTAATTTACCAGCATTCTATTGCTTCCGATAACCGAGCTTTCCGACGCCGCCATTTTTGCTCTTACTAGAGAATTCCGCCGGGAAACAGGTGGAGGAGAAGCACCCAGAATCTATAGACAATTCGAAAATCAGTAACAGTTTTGAATAACCCAAAAATGGCTCACTTGAGAAAAGTGTGGCTCGAGCGTTACCTGCGCGAGAATTGGGGAGGAATTAAAGGAGAGGAGAGAGGAAGGACTAGGGTTTAAGCGTCCGCATTGTCGTCGGGGATCAAAACGCAGCGTTTCGGAGTAACACCGGAAGGCGTTACTACCATTTGAGCAGCACGCCATTTCTCGCCGATGTTTTCCAAGTCTGGTTTAAGAGTTTTACAAAGACGATAGAGAGCGAAAAAAGATAAACCGGCCGTTGCAACTGTACCGAACGATTTTGTGTCTACAAATATAAACTTGGGCTATAATATCTTCTTTCGGAAACCCATTGGGCTTTATTTTTATCTGTTCATGGTATTGTAAAATATACATAACTTTACACTCAAGAGATCTCCAATGTTATTACAAATACAAATTCACAACAAGACAGACATAAAAAAAAGCGTTACAAAAATCTATCTGTTCACGGATTCAAGTAAAATCTGAGATCCTCTGCGTTAGGTTGGTCCCTGAGTTTAGTCATCGCTCTCCGTTCGATCTTCCGGATCCATTCTTTGCTAACACTAAGAAGCTTCCCAATCTCTTCCAGAGACTTGGGACTGTAGTCTTCAAGTCCATAACGTAGAACCATCACTTGCTTCTCTCTTGGCTCTAGCCCTTGTAGAAGATCATGTACCTCTCTCCTCGCGCTCTGCTTCATCACAGCCTCCTCCGGACTCTCCACCGTCGTGTCCGCTGTAAATTCCTGCAAACAAACATTCAGTCTCAAAACCGAAACCAAACCTTTTGGCTTTTTTTGGTTCAGAATGACAATGACATACCAAGAATTTTGTAGTAAAGCAATCACCGACTTTCTGGTCGATTGAACCAACCACTTTTAAACATTGGTTAGCTGCTCGAATCTTCTTCAACGAGAAGCCTGTTAGTTTCGAAATCTCCTCATCGGCCGCATATTTTATCCCATGGCTCGTTTTCAAGGTCTTACGAGCCTTTTGTATCTGACTCATAGTTCGGATAATTGACGTCTGCCAACAGAAACAGAGACAGATTAAACAAACAAGAGAAAACTAAACAAACAAAGAAACGATTGAAAGCAAAAATGAAAATGCACATACAGGAATGTGGACGCCTCTTGCATGGCGTGAGACCATCATGGACATGGACTTCCTTATCCAATATTGCACATATGTCGAAAACTTGTAACCCCTTGTGTGATCAAACCTCTCTGCTCCTTGTAGCACTCCAACATACCCTGCCTATCAAATCCCACAAGCAACAACATTACAATCACATTTCTAAAAACTTCCCACTTGAAAAGTTTTATCATTTGTGTACCAAAGCTATATCATGAAACCAAAGCAAGAAGCTTATAGTAATACGGATCTAAGGAGAGAATAGGAACCTGAATAAGATCTTCGTAGGCGATGCCGAGTCCACGGTAGTTTCTTGCGAGGAAGAGAACCAGAGAGCGAGTGCTTTTCAACAGTTCGTCTCTACAGTACCAACCGTAGTGTAGATTGCGCATTAGAAGTTTCTCGTTCATCCCTGCAGCTTCAGCCCAAGAGCTCATACTCGCTACTTTACCACTTTCCTCTTCCAACTGCGTTCTGATTCTCTCCATGTCCGCCACTATCTTCAAAAGTCGACATGATAGTGTCATAAGAACTTCTTGTTAGCTAAAAATTGTAATAGGAAAAGGAAAAAATGGAAGATTTCACACTGAACCTTGACTCCGGTTGACATCTCAGCCTCGTTTCTTGATATCCTCTCTCTTTTCTTTCTGTATTTTGATGACTTTCTCACTCTAGAGACATCAATATCGCTCCATGTGGATTTTGAACCAATTGTCAAAGAATCCCCATCATCACCATTTCCAGTCATCAAACTGGACCTTCTTGCTTTCTTTTTCAGTTTCCTTCTCGAAGACACAAAGGAGTGCTCT
Source organism: Microthlaspi erraticum (assembly GCA_902728155.2). NCBI lineage: Eukaryota > Viridiplantae > Streptophyta > Magnoliopsida > Brassicales > Brassicaceae > Microthlaspi > Microthlaspi erraticum. Next base: position 356,502 of record CACVBM020001340.1, on the reverse strand, counting down.
TTTGGCGAAGTATCCACCAACTTTGTTTCTGTATCAGATAAGCATGACGCGGATGAAGAAGAGCCACGGGACCTAGATAGACAGGTCTTGAATAACTCGGCAGCTCCTAGTTTCCCCATTTGCAACATAATGTCTCTTTCCATTCCTAAAGAGTCCAAGGCCACAAAAGTTTCCTCTAGTGCCAAAAGGTTCTTCCCCAGTAAATTGTATTGCAACATGCTACGAGATAAATGAGCTTTCTCTGCAGAGGACATTGGTTCTCCAACAAAACCCACTCCTACATTTTCCTGGAAAATGGATACATTGGCAAAGAATTTCTCAAAACCAAACAACAAAACTGGAAAAAAAGGTGTGAACTTTTTAAATCTGCAGTGAACTCTCATAGCAACACCTTTGGATTTTTGAGCTCTACATAGACATTTTCTGCAGTGTAAGAAGTAGCAGATGCACAGCCACATACTTTCAGAGGATATTTCTGGTAAAATCTGGTTTCCTCTTTGATTGAGGATAAGAAGGACCACCTCGTTGCATTCATCGGAATTCTCACTGGAAACATCAAGTAAGTAAGTAAGTAACTGAGAAAGTCCTATTTAGGAAGAACATTGATCTATGCAAAGTGACTGAAATTCATCATTTTGGTCAATTAGAGGCAGCACAAATATGAAACTCGTAAAACCGAGATTAAGCAAGTAGTGAACATACACTTCAACTACTTAAAAGTTATCTGGGTGAATAATTCTCACAGGAAACAAAGACGGAGATGCAAAATGGATCAATAGTCTCCATTGATTTTGGCTAATTCGGAGTACTCACCGAGAATGGGGATAGAAGTTTGCTCACATCTCAATAGGGAGATCCAATGCTTGATCAAAGTATGCGGAGGTACAAAAACCTGAACGAAACGAATATCCAATTCAAATTTCAGTAACAAATGAAGAGAAGAAGATAAAATCATCATCGGGCTATAGTAATTCGTACCATCATACTATTGGTCGAGCTCATCGACGACGCCATACTCGATCGGACCAATACACGTGGCCGAGAAGAAGGAGAGGAAGACGAAGAAGAAGAAGACGAAGAACCCACAATCTATAAATCAGGAATCCAAAGGAACAATGACAAATCACAGAATCAGCTTAAGAGTGGACGCGCGTGTGTGTGTATATAAAGAGAGAGATAGAGAGAGAGAGAAGAAGTAAGCACAGACCTGTTTGGGGATGGGGAAAGAATTGAAGGACGCCATTGACGTGAAGAGAGATGGAAGCGTAGCGAGGATGGAGATAATAGTTTCTGTCTATTGTATGGTCTACGACTTCTCTCTCCTTTGTAATTTTTGCATAATTCCCCAACTTTTTTTGTTTGTGTGAATTTAGGCAACTTTTCTCACTGGGTTTTTTTATGGGAAATTGGCATAAATAGCCATCAAAAATTTAATAATTAAGGGAATGGCCATATGCTTCGTATGGCTACAATATATTGTGTGTAATGTGTAAAAATACCCAAAAAACCCTCTAGTAGAACATAATATGTTTTCGAAAGTAATTGGAAACAAAAACATCTTTTTACCACGTTAACAAAGCATAATCACTATTGTTCAAAACAATAAATATTTATTTAGAGTTTAGGATTTAATATTTAGAGTGTAGCTTTAGTTTTAAAGGTACACATTAAGTTTAGGTTTAGAATTTAGGGTTTAGATTTAGTATTTAGAGTTTAGGGTTTAGTTTTGAAGGTAAATGTTTGGGTTTAGAATTTAGGATTTAGGGTTTAGTATTTAAATTTTAGAGTTTAGTTTTGAAGCTAAATATTTGGGTTTGGGTTTAGAATTTGGAATTTAGGGTTTAGTTTTGAAAATTTATGGTTTGGGTTTAGAATTTGGGATTTAGGGTTTAGTTTTGAAAATTTATGGTTTGGGTTTAGAAATTTGAGATTTAGAGATTAGTATCTTGTTCTATATTTAATATTTATTAGTTTAAGGTTGGTATTAGTTTCAAATTTATTGTTAAAGTGATTGAATCCACTCCACATAGAATGGAACGACTGAACGAAATTTGAAGGGAATGGAACCAGTTTTGTTTTCGTACGAGGGTAAATTCGTCATTAAATTTATCTGATGGTTAGTTCTTTTATTTTTCATATAGCATGGCCATTTTCTTCATATCGTGGCGCAATATGGCCATTTGGCAAATTAACCATTTTTTTATGCGCCAATTTTTAACTTTTCTGAGTTTTCTCACAGTACTTTAGTTACTGGTTTACTTTTACTGCAGGTCTCTAAATTATTTTTACCTGTTTTTTTTTTAGAAAAAAACTACATTTTCAGTACTGTTATTAATGTTTGGAAAATCACTAAACAGTTTGGAACTTGTACTGACAATAAATCAGACAGTATATATAATTTTTGAGGACAAAAAAATTATTACGATTAGTTTACTCTCTAAAGTTTAATTTGACTCTATACTTTAAGCAAATGCAACACATCTTTCTTGTATGGTAACAACAATCAACCTGATTGACTTGTATATACAACTACTATACCCACTAGGACAAAAAAAGATAATAATATCAATTTATTTACATATTACGACGAAAACAGAATGCGTAAAAAGTATAAAACGTTTTCACTTGAACTAGACTCCAAACCAGAATCCAGAATCAACACCAAGTTAATCGGCTATCAAATAACCTTAAGGGTAAACTATTACGTGAAGTTCATATACCGGAAATGCAGGGTCAAACACTATGGCTTGTTTCTTTGTGTTTAACTTTGCGTTTAGTTTTGGTCCATTATAAAATTAATAATCATAAACCTTTTAACAAAAAAAATAATAATAATAATCATTCTAATATACATATAATATACAGACGCAAACACGTAAAAAATCATGGTCTATATTTTAAAGAAAACTTACAGAAAATGTTACGTGTAACTAGAGAATTATGAAAAAAGTTCAAGGATCGACGAATGTGCATACAACAAATCTACCAAAAAAACACCCTAGAACCAGAGGATTGGATAACAAAAGTGAATGAAAGAAACAGAGGACGGCTAAAAGGCAGTATGTCCTCCGTCGCAACCGGCACAGCTGGCATCATTATCGTTTCCTCTATTAGGTTTGGTGCTGATGCAGCAACACGCGAGACCCACCAGCAAGATGAATCCCCAAACAAATGCAAATGATTGCGCCAACTTCAAGTATTTCTCCATCTTATATATGCTGTATATATACTTCCTCTCTCCTTTGTCTTCAACACATCACTTAACCCAAAAACCTTGCAAATTTCATTTTAGTTCCTGCAAAAATTGAAAGAATGGAACATCGTAGATATGCATAGAGAGAGAGAGAGAGATGTGAAAGGGACTTTATATATATAGAGAGGGAAGAGAGGAATAAAAAAGACCAACATGGTTGAGAATTTGAGAGTATAAATGACCTGTTATTCTTTATATATGTTTAAGTTTTGATGGGATGTGTTGTTTCAGTGATCTGTGGGCATGTGGGGATTTTGTGTGTGTTTAATGACCTTTTGCCTTTCTTTCCTTTTGGCCAGATCGAATCATTTCGTTAGTTGAGTTTGTTCATAATCTAATACTTTATATTATGTAACTGGGATGCGTATGTAACTCTATTGGGCCGAAATAAGAAGAGCAAGGCCATGCAGAAACTAGATGTAGCCCAAGACAAGCTCATAACTGAAGTGGTTAAGCAAAACTAATCAAAGTAGTCTGAATTTTGCGGTGCATACAATATCAGTAGTATACTAGCTGAGCCGTATCATGGTCATGTAACAGGTACAAACTGGGAACAAAGGACCAAAATACTTAATAGGTCACATTCACGTGTAAGGTTAACCAAAATGTTATGGCCTGGATTCGAACCTAATACCTTTAGGCGATTCTTGTGTATTTCCCAGTTTCAAACTAAAACGTAAGGATTTTGGAAAGAAATCAACGGCTGGAAGTCACAATCAAGCAGAAAAGCTAGTAGGCTTTTTAGAACAGCACGTTATAGCGGCTTAGCTTTTAGCCAATAAATTCTTGTGTACTACCTACGCTATTTCTTATTTAATTATGTATATATAAGTATATAACCCATATTCATTTTTCAATATACACGTAATCCCATCTTCACACTTCATTATAATTCGTTTACACTTTCATCCTTCTGTCTACACTTTTTTTTTTGAGAGTTAAAAAATCGACACTTTAATCCAAAGAAACAACTTTGTTGACAGAACTCAGAAGTTTATTTTGGAAAATATCAATTAGATTTGTAACGGACAGCGTTAATTATTTACAAATTACGATGACCAATAAACATCAGTCTAGAAGATGATGATTGATGATGAATGCATTAGTTTTACAAGCAGCATTATCCATGATGTCTTGAATCATTTCGCAACGAAAGTTACCCATAATTTGTAACAAATATAAATATAATAGGTGTTGTTGATGTCTTAAGTCTTAACACTTTGCCAAATATATTGAAAAAAATCATATACCATAGAATTTGGGTTGTTGAAAAAAAAACGGTCCATAATCTGTAGTAACGCACATAGCAAACATGATTGAGGTGGTGATGAGTGAGTTAATTAAAAAAAAAAATGTATCTGGGTTTCATATTACTAATCCTCATGTCATAATTTTCTGTTAAGCCGTAATTTTAGATAAGTACAAATAATCTGGGATCTTTATTGTAGTATAATCAGATTCATGATTACAAGTTGATTCCATTTGTATATAATAAGATAAAACTTTCAATCAATTCAAATTAAAACTTCTCTCTTTGCTCTCATCATCATCATTTATCTGAATACGCCCAATTGAATCCTTTTTTTCAACTCAGAGCGGGTTTTGAATTCCCAAAGAAGATTCAATTTCTGTAACTTCAATCAGCTCAATTTCGGATCTCCGATAATTGCTCTTCTTCCCCCGTCGGATCCTCTAGATTTTCCGTTTCCTCGGAGGAAAATGGCGCAGTCGGCGGCGGCGGCGGGGAGGAGCGGGCGGGTTATCGGCAATTACGCGGTGGGTCGGCAAATCGGGTCGGGTTCGTTTTCGGTGGTTTGGGAAGGGAGGCATCTTGTCCATGGAACCGTGGTTGCCATCAAGGAGATCGCCATGGCTCGGCTTAACAAGAAGTTGCAAGATAGTCTCATGTCAGAGATTTTCATCTTGAAGAAGATCAATCATCCAAACATTATCCGCTTCATCGACATGATCGAGGTCTCTAAATTTTCTCTTGTTGATGGGTTTTTCGTTTTCTCCTGCTCTTAGTTTCTAGCTAGAAAAATCCGAATGCGATGAAGTTAGCTTAATTAGCTTCGCTTAAGGTTGGATTCTGGGGTTTAGCACTCTGTTTCTGAGTCTCTCGTGTTCTCATTGGTTGCTTGTAGTCAAATAGAATCAGAACAAGTCAGGATATGGAATGATGTAGCTCGTATAAACTGCCATTGCTGGTTGAAGAATCCAAATATTTAAGGTTGTTTTGTTTTCTTAATTTTCTTCCATTTGGTGGGATTCCAAAATGTGTTAGCTTTGTTGGAAACTACAGCGAAAAATATAGATCACGTTTATGGCCCTTGTTGAATTCAGATGCTTAACTTTCTTTTGAACTCCATAGATGATGCTGGAAATGGTAAATCTTATAGTACTTATGTGTCTGATTGTGAGAGGACGGTTTTCTGTTTTTGGAATTTGATTATAGGCTCCAGGGAAAATAAATTTGGTGTTGGAGTATTGCAAAGGGGGTGATCTGTCTATGTTTATTCAGAAACATGGAAGAATACCTGATGCTACTGCTAAGCATTTCATGAAGCAGTTAGGTAAATTCTGCAAAAAGACTTCTTCCTTATTCTCTGCGGTAGAATTGCATTCTCACTCTTCTACGATTTTCTGTGTGATAGCGGCTGGTTTACAAGTTCTTCGTGACAATAACATCATTCACCGAGATTTAAAGCCTCAGGTATGTCTGATTCTCGTGCCCTGGAATAATCTTCTCTTGTCAATTAGATCATGACAGCGTGAAAGGATGCCTTAGAAGCGTGATCTGTTAGGTTCCACTGAAACACGTTTTAGTCTTTCTCATAGGATATGCTTTCCGAGAGTTTATTTCCCTAGGAGAGATAGAGATTCTGTGTGAACTGAAATTCAGTTTCTAAGGCTCTTTCGTTCTTGAAACAGAATCTTCTTCTATCCACAGATGATAATGATGCAGCTCTGAAGATTGCTGATTTTGGATTTGCAAGGTATTCTCATCAGCTACTTTGTTACAACAATTGAGTGTAATGTGATGATCAGAGTTGGTCTTATATGGTTCTATTTGGTTTTCATGTATATATAGTATCTACTATCTAGTTTTACGTAATTACATTTCTTTTGACTGGGGTAGTAAGCTTATTACACCCCCTTCGAGTTTGAAATTTGCACTTACACATCACACATTCTTAGCTCAGATCGTTGCAGCCTAGGGGATTGGCAGAAACTTTATGTGGTTCCCCACTGTATATGGCCCCAGAGATTATGCAGCTTCAAAAGTATGATGCAAAGGTGCGACTTTGTTCTCTATCAGCCAACTATGACCTGCCTTTTACCATATCCTGCATAAACTTTCCTTGATATACAGGCAGATCTCTGGAGTGTTGGTGCGATATTATTTCAACTTGTAACAGGCAGACCCCCTTTTACCGGAAACAGCCAAGTTCAGGTTTTGTGTACCAAGGGTTGTAAATTCCTAAATGTTTGCTTTGGGTGAATTCAACATTAGCTAACGTGTTCCATCTAATGTCCACAGTTGTTCCAGAACATTATGAAATCAACCGAATTGCAATTTCCAGCAGACTGTAGAGAGTTGAGTACTGACTGTAAAGATCTATGTCAGAAGTTGTTGCGCCGTAATCCAGGTGAACATCTGTGCAAGTAAACCCCCTGATTTTATTAGCAGACCAATCAAATTCTAAAGAAAAAAGTAGATAAAATAGACAATTCAGACTATTTCTAACAGTCCACCGCTTTTGTTTTGTTAAAGTTACAACTAAAATTTGAATTTATCTTCATCTCCTTGTGTGTAAGTTACACTCGAGAGTTTTGATGGTCCTTATCTGTTTGTGTGTTAACACTTTATTTTTTTTTGTAAATCTTCCGTTTCACAGTGGAGCGTTTGACGTTTGAAGAGTTTTTCCATCATCCTTTTCTTTCAGACAGACAATCATATGATCTGCAAAGGTTGATGCAGATATAAACTATTTTCTTGTATCATTTGTGGTTAAAATTATTGTACTGACTATGATCTTATGTTGCATGAGTAGATTAGGTTCAAGAACGACGGATGGTTTCCATTCATCCGAAAGCAGTCCCTCAAGAAACATGGAAGAGGTTTCTCAAGAAGACAGTTTGCCGTTCTTTCTAGATGATGACTCTAGTGGACCTGAAGGAAGCCCTTCGTATGTTAGACGTACTTCTCCGATGAAGTCATCGTATGGATTTAGTGTTGAAACCAGAGGTGAGAGAAGGGAGGCAGCATCTAGTCCTTTGAAAAACATGGAACCTAATTCCAGATATAGTAGCCATAGAGCAGAAACCAATAACTTCAAGTTTGAAAGACATAGATTATCAGATAGAAATCAGTTCAGACCGTCAAGCTTGCCTGATTCCAGATCACTTAGTACTCAAGGAAGAGGTAATCAAATTTCTATCATCTGCTTAGCACTAGAAAGAGTTGTCTTTGGAAAAGGTGTATCTCTCGGTTTCTAATTTTCATCGGATCTGCAGTAGGGGATTTGCCAGACTCAATGGATCAAGATTATGTTCTGATATCTGGACCACCAGTGGATATACCATCATCTTCATCTGGTTCTCCGAAGCCGTTCAATTACCCATTTAAATCACATTGTCCTCCTGTAGAGTTCACTAAAAGAAACATAACTACTTCAACGGCTCCTATGCCAATAGCTGGTGCCACTGGAAACAACATTGGTCGGTTTGGAAGCTTGGAGAGTCATAATTCTCTCCCGGGTACTTCCCATGGGTCTCTGGACCTTGTGGATGCTTTTGAACAACCATCAACTAACAGCTTGACTAGAATCCGGTCTTTGCAAAAGTGTGCAGCAACGGTTGCAGAATTGGTTCGTGAAAGGGTAAGCTACTTCAAATAGTTGTATAAAGTTCCGCGCAAAACCTTGCCAACGTCACTTTCTAAGCCTTTGTCTTTTCACAGATTGAATTAGGTAAACAGTTAGAAGCTTTCTCGATCCAACTGGTGATTCTTGCAATCTGGAATCAAGCACTGCACATCTGTCATACTCAGGCGGTCTCGGGTGTAGAAGGAAGCCTGCGCCAAGACACTAACAGAGTAAAAAGAAATAACAGCCAAGAAGGACCAGAGAAGATATTGTCCCAGATTCAGAGAGAGTTTGTGCAAGAGGTTGAGCGTGCTGAAGAACTTTCCAAGTTTGTTGAACCTGGTATGCATTTTCTTGGAGTAACAAAGCTGCTGAGACAAAATCTCTTGTTTCGTTTCTTCGGTTTATCAGAATTGCTAGACTAACAGAGAACATGATTGTAGGCAATACAAAGATGCCGGATGCAATGGAGATAATATTCCAAGCAGCTCTTGCTCTCGGCGTACGTGGAGGAGTAAGTTTCTATTGCCTTGACGATCAAATCCTAAGCTGAAGTTGTTATTGTCTGTTAAAACTTTTTGAAAATGAGACTTGAGAGTTCGAGTTTTTGCAGGTAGATGAGGTGGTAATGGGAGATACAGAAAATGCAGGAAACCACTACTCAAAAGCGGTGCGTCTGCTAGTCTTCCTAGTAGTAGAGGCGCAAACGCTGATTCTAAATCCGCCTTTGACGCTCACAAACTCAGTCAGGTATAGAATCAGAGCATATATCGATGCCCTCGTAAGCAGATTAAAACATCTACAATCACATGAAAGAAGTACTTCAGGTCCTCAGAAACCATGAGAGGATGGAGGAACAAACAACATCCTAAATGTTCTTGTTTGTTTTTGTTCATTAGTGTTTGTAAAAGTAACCATTTGTTTGTACAGCCAAACAGAAAAAAAAAAACCCATATTCTTAATTCTTTTGGGTGTTAAATCCAAAGGGACTTGTACCATTCTCTTTGTTTGTGACGCTCATCAATTGTTTCTATATATATATATATAATTTGAGAGGATTTGTCTCTTAACTTTGTCTAAAATGCTGCCAAGGCAAAACTGTTATTTCGAGAGATACTAATGGAGGAGGAACAAATTGTAAATCTCAACACCTACACTAAACCTGCAACTACTATACACTGACGATAAAGAAAAAACTAGTAGCAAAGATTATGTGATTCTTCTTCTCCAAACTCTATAAAGCAGCTTACACTAAAGTATTATAAGACTCTATTAATTGGGGGCAGACGATAAAAGTTTCTTCAATCTGTCATATGCCATGAAGGCAATGCCAACACCTGGAGCCACTTTGTAGTATTCTGGTAAGATTCCTCTATATAGCCCTCTCATGCCTTCTGTCTTAAATATATATTTGAATGTTCCAAAGAGTCCTGTCTTATACACTCTCGCTCGCCCACCAGCTCCTTCCAACTGCATTCTTCTTCTCACCAAGTCCAACGGGAATGTCACTACAGAAGTTATAATTTGGCATAATATAGCAAACTTTCATACACCAAAAAAAAAAGCCATGACCCATTATCTTATTATTGACAAACCTGTCGAGGAAGCAATTCCGGAGAGACTTCCACAACCAAGACTAACCATAACTTGTGAATCACTAGGCCTGGAACATGTTTGAAGAAGAAACCATTTACGATAGGAGATGAGTTTAGAATCTTATTGAACGAAGAAACTCACTAGGCAATATTGTAAGTCAAATCCCAAAAACAAAGAGGCCCTTTACCTATGAGATAGCCATAATTTTTTCAGAGAGTCATACGCTGAGAAGCTGATTGCTAGGCTTGGACCGACACCCTGCAATACGAAAAGATGTACAAACACACATCTTTAGACACTTAGATCACCAAAGAGACTCCCATCTACGCTAACACTGCCAAGGAGGAGTTAACAATCAAACACAGATCGTTTCAGAAGCAAACAAAGCGTACCAACAATGTAGCACCAAGTCCTTTATACATGCCCCAAAATCCTTCTTCTCTGCAAATGGTACGGAAAGCATGCCCAACGCCCTGATAATACATTGAGCTTGTCTGGAAGAGATCAAACATAACGAACTCAGGCCAACGGAAGACAAGGAAACACTGCTTAGGTAAGAAAGTAGAAAACACACATGCATACCTGTGCAGAAAGCCGTGTCCTTACAAGATCGAGAGGGTAAGTAGCCGAAGCAGCTGTCATTCCAGCAAGGCCACCACTTACAAAGTTCACTAAAATGTCCAAACTTGCATTTCCTTTATACCTTTGCACCACTGGATTTGAGTAGAAAAGCTGCAATAAAAAATTAAAAAAAAGACTGATCAACAGTGAGCTACTACACAGACCACAGATCTTAATAGAGACTTGAATTAAACTCACAGTATTGAATTCTTCATATGCGTAGAAATTTACTGCAGAATAGGGAAGCCGGTGAGCTACAGTAACGAGGTTTCCTTTCCAAAAAGCTCTGAAACCTTCCTCGTTTACAATACGAGAAGCTTCACGCCAAATGTTCGGACTGCTCAAAATTGCAGCTTCCGACTGCATACCTTGTATCTGAGTATGGAAATAACAAACTTTGTCATGCGATTCCTCACCAACTCACGCATTATTCACGTTTGTGTGTATAAATAAATTAATATAGTCTTCAAATTTAGCTACAAGTACGAACTTTTTTTGGTAAACATTTCCCTTAGTTTTCAGCTTACTTTCACTAAAAAGTTCTCTGAAATGAAATCATCTGAAAAATGTTATTTTTAAATCCCAAAAAGCTTCAAATTTTCACAATTGACCTGTAAAAGGAACATAAACTTGATGATCCAGGAAGAAACAAATTGAATACCTGAAACAAGATGGTGAGTCGAGCGAGAGGAGCGGTGCACGTCTTACTGAATGCGCCGGAAATTCCGCCGGCGACTAAATGCGCAATGGAGCCGCCTTGCTTCTGATTCAGCGACTGTTTATTACTTTGGTTGTGTTGATTGTGGCAGCTTTTGGTCTGAGTCTGCGGTTGTTGCTGTAAGATTTTCCTGTTTCCGGCGTCTACGACGCTGTTATGCACGGCGGAGGCGGTGGCCGAATTAAGAGCTCTCTGACCTCCTTCCACCACAACACCGACTCGAGCTTCCATAGTCATTTCCGATATCACTTTGTGGGTGGGTCAGCAGAATAGGAAGCTGAGGTCGCATCAATTAAAGCGAAATGAGAATTCTGAATTTCGCGATTGAGATTTTGGAGAAATCTCGAAAAACCCTAGAGAAACCCCTTAAACCTGTAGTGAGAAGAGAGAAAGGGTTTATTGGTAAAAAAGAAAGGTGACGCACACACAGATGACAGACACATGTGTATATTCCTAAGTTTTGCTCATAGGAAAACAACACAATTTTTTTTTCTGTTTTGGTCGACAACACAAATTAATTTATAAAATATTCGAATTGTTAAGAAAATTGATTGAACAACGATGACTATAAACATTTAGTTTGTACACACACTCTGTTATCTACAAAAAATTTATAGAAAGAATGACTACAAAAACAGAGTCTGTGTAGACACACTAAAAGAGTATGGTTTGATATGGAACAAGACAAGTTTCTAGTCTGGTATAACAATCATTGTATATTTAACACATTTTCATTGTAAGAGCGAAAGCAATTGTAAATGGATGGTACTTTTAAAAATCAATAGCTGCGGACAGCACAACCCAAAAGCTTATCAACTAATCTAAATTAACGGATTAATAAATTAGTTTATCAACAAATCATGTAGAAGAACTGAAGAAGTATCATTTGTTTTTGTTGTCCATGTAGAAGAAGCACCAAGATAACGAAAGATATGATCATTAGAAAAAGGAGAAGTATGGAGAAAAAAAGATAGGAAAAAGAACACGTTAACCCCATTAACCAATAGGGACTAATCATTTTAGTGAACCCATCCTTGTAATGTACGGCTCTTATTTGGTTTATTGAGTTGTTTCTGTAGAGAGTGTAGAGACAAAGCTCGACCTTATAAAATTGGATCTTGATATACTTTCGGAAAGATCAAAAATCAACGGCTGCGATCAATTTACAGTGTACACTTATTCCCCACTTAATCCTCTTTAAGCAGAAAGCTTCCAAAGCTTAGCCGACAAAAATGGCAGAACTGGTTCCTTTTAACACTCCAGGGATCGTACTTGTACTTCTACCACTTCTTCTCTTCTCGACCACACGTGCCGATTTACCAGGCACGTGGGAACTCATTGTACAAGACGCCGGTATAGCCTCTATGCACACGGCGGTGACCCGGTTCAACACGGTGGTTCTTCTTGATCGCACGAATATTGGACCGTCGAGGAAAGCTCTTGGTCAGCACCGGTGCCGGAGAGACCCAAACGACGTCATTCTGAAACGCGATTGCTACGCTCACTCGGTTTTGTTCGACCTCGGTACAAATCAGATCAGACCGTTGATGATCCAAACCGACACGTGGTGCTCGTCGGGTCAGTTTTTATCCGACGGATCATTGCTTCAAACGGGTGGGGATAGAGACGGGTTTAAGAAGATTCGGAAATTCGAACCGTGTGAACCGAACGAGACGTGCGATTGGGTGGAGCTCCGAGATACCGAGTTAATAACCGGACGCTGGTACGCTACTAACCAGATATTACCGGATGGTTCGGTTATCATCGTCGGCGGGAGAGGAACCAATACGGTTGAGTACTACCCTCCTCGCGAAAATGGCGCGGTTCCGTTTCAGTTTCTTGCTGACGTGGAAGACAAACAGATGGATAATCTCTACCCTTACGTCCATCTCCTCCCCGACGACGGCGGAAATCTCTTTGTCTTCGCCAACAGTCGCGCCGTCAAATACGATCACCGGGTAAACGCCGTCGTGAAAGAGTATCCGCCGTTAGACGGCGGTCCGAGGAACTATCCGTCGGGTGGATCATCGGCGATGCTAGCGATCCAAGGGGATTTCTCTACAGCGGAGATACTAATCTGCGGCGGAGCTCAATCCGGTGCTTTCACCGCTCGGGCCGTCGACGCGCCGGCGCATGGGACCTGCGGCCGAATCGTCGCCACCTCGGCGGATCCGGTGTGGGTGACGGAGGAGATGCCATTCGGGAGGATCATGGGTGATATGGTAAATTTACCGACGGGAGAAATTCTGATCATAAACGGAGCTCAAGCCGGAAGTCAAGGATTCGAAATGGGATCGAATCCATGTCTTTACCCGCTTTTATACCGACCCGATCAGCCAATCGGATTGCGATTCATGACACTGAATCCAGGAACTGTACCGAGAATGTACCACTCGACGGCGAATCTGTTACCGGACGGTCGAATCCTTCTCGCCGGAAGTAACCCTCACTATTTCTACAAATTCAAAGCGGAATTTCCCACAGAGCTGCGGATCGAAGCGTTTTCGCCGGAGTATCTTTCACCGGATCGGGCCAATCTCCGACCCGAGATCCGAGAAATCCCGCAGATTGTGCGATACGGTGAGGTCTTCGACGTGTTCGTCACGGTCCCGTTGCCGGTTGTGGACATCATACAGATCAACTGGGGAAGTGCGCCTTTTGCGACTCACTCCTTCTCTCAAGGTCAACGGCTTGTGAAGTTGACCGTTGCGCCGTCAGTACCAGACGGAGACGGTCGTTACAGGATTCAGTGCACGGCCCCACTTAACGGCGCCGTTTCACCGCCAGGTTATTACATGGCGTTCGCCGTTAACCAGGGTGTTCCCAGCATCGCTCGCTGGATACGTATAGTTTCTTGATTAAACCAAGAAAAAATTTCAATTTTTAATCCTGATCACTCATGAGTGTTATTAAATATTAAAATATTTTCAAGTAAAATCTTAGTTTGATTCGGTTTAGGTAGTTGGAAGTTCACTTCAATACTACAAAATAATTGGTACAATAACATTCTTCAAAGGTACAACAACAACAAAGTTACAAAAAGGAACATAAAATGGTGAAATGACCAAACCAACAGCGAAGTTACGTAAACTTGGAGGCTGTCTCGACGTCATCACCAACGTCAGGAACAACAAGGCTTGGCTGCACAATCTTGTAAGTGTAGTTCTTGGCTACAATCACAAATAAGCAAACATTTGCAGCGGTCAAACCGGCTACCATCCAGTAAAAACGGTCCAAGCGGCTGCTGTTAAGGTCTTTACCGAACCAGGGCTTCCCGGAGATTGCCTCGGCTAAACGATCACCAATCGTTATCAACAGATTGTTGGCAAAGCTAGCCGCACCAAGCACACTAAGGTAAAACGCTATGCCTAAGGTTTTCATTGAATGAGGGACTTGGTCGTAGAAATACTCTTGAAGACCCACCAGGGTAAAAGCGTCCGCAATTCCTATGATTACGAATTGAGGGCTTAACCAAAAAACATTCATGGTCATGTTCTTGGGATTTTGCTTTGTATAGTCCAATCTTTTTCCCTCAACTAGAGCAGCAATGATCATGGCGACCAAAGAGAAAACCATACCGGTCCCGACTCTTTGTAGAATGCTCATACCTCTTTCGTTTCCCGTGGCGCGTCTCAAAAGAGGCACGAGGATTTTCTCGTAGATTGTTAGGAACATCATCATGGAGAACGCTACGATGGCGAACATGGAAGCTGGTGGAACTACGAAGCTGTGGCCGATGCGTCGGTCCATGATAAGGGCTTGTTTGATGAACAATGTTTGGCTTTGAGTGGCGCATACTCCAAAGGCCAATGAAAAGAACCAGATTGGAAGCATGTTGAGGAGTAGCTTCACTTCTTCTACTTTTGTTACCGTTGATAGTCTCCATGGACTCTCCTTCTCGGTCGTACCGTTCTCGCTTCCTCGGTCTTGGATAACCGCTGCTTTGTCTAGAAATCTGCAAAAGCGCATCATATAATCAATTATTTCATTCTGAATGCTAAATTAAAGAACATAACCGGAAGTCAACATATTATGTCTCTAGTTGTAATGCACTTACTTAAGATTTTTTGTGCGGGAAAGAAGCCGTCCTTTAGTATACTCTTCCCTAGACACCTCATGAAGAAGAGAAGAATCATTGGGACAAGGAAGATTTCTTTTGGCAATCGCAGCGACAAAGACTTGCAAGATCGGAGTCAACGGGCTACCGGAAGGTTTTATATAACGGTAAAACGGTTTACCAAAAAGGAAGACCAAAAGCGAAGTAGCCATGACTACTGAGAGTATGGCACCAGCCACACCCCAACCAATATGGTCTTCGATATAGACGATTACAGTCACAGAGAGTACCACACCAGCGCAAAGACCGAAGCTCCACCAGTTAAAGTAAGACAATTTCATCTTTTTTTCTTCGGGATGGCCTTCTTCGAATTGATCAGCTCCAAAGCTCTCAAGTGATGGCTTATGACCTCCAGTGGCTATGGAGATCATGTAGATTGCAATGAAGAAGGCTATTACGTGGGCTTTCCTTGGCTCAACACACGTTTCTTCATGACAAGGTTTCAATCCCGGTATAAACGAAGACATTGTTAACAGAAGCAAACCCTGTGAATTGAAATTCAAAAAAAGATAAGAACACCTAGAAAAACAAAAACATTAAGCTTGGACTCGTCTCAAAATAAATAATACTAGAAATTTAGGTATTTTTATTTAAAACGTGCTCAAAATACTTTAAAACTTCGTGCGAGTATTTTTTTTTTTTTTTTTTTTCTTAGAAATATTTTGATCGTTAAATGATTTTCTTAAGAATATCAAGGATCCCAAACATTTTAGAATTGGACTTTTGTTCAAATGCCTCTCTGTCTCATAAGATAACAGACAGTTTTGCATCACTCCTAACATTTTGGAGTACCAACTAATTCAGTTTTGAGAGTAGAGATGCACACATGGCCCGCAACAAAATAACTAAAAATATGTATGTAAATGTTAAGCCTTAATAAATTGTACATAGTACATAAATTTTCGTGTAGAAGTTATTACCATAAGGTAGATGACGGTTGATAGTAGAACGGTTGCATAACGACCGAGATAAGCATCAGCGACGAATCCTCCAAAAAGCGGCATCAAAGTAGTGACACCATACCAGTAGTTTGCATTTTTTACAGCCATCTTTAGATCTTGCTTAAGAATAATTGTTAAGTACACCACTAAGCTCGTAGCGATCCCAAAGAAACTTAGCCTCTCACTGAACTCGATTGCTGTACACATTATATCAAACCATAAGCATATATAATGTAAAGATTTAATACGCAAGAATTTCTTACAACGTTATACCAATGATGAAGAGTGCAGCTTTCCAAGCTCCGGTTCTACTCCGAAGCGGAACCTCTCCTTTACTATTGACAGAAGAATCAAGAACCCATTTTTGTTTATCATCGTATGAATCTTGAAGCTCTGTATTAATCTTGTTGTCCTCCATAATTTTCTGTGTTAATGATGGAGAGAGAGAGGACTGCTTATAAGTGCTGTGTTTGTGGAGAAGCCAGCTTCGTCCTCTTTATAGTAGATAACATTCGCTACTTTGACTCTTCCCGTTGAGTGCTTCAAGATTCTTTCAAGGAATTGTACCACGAAAAAAACACGTACCGTTGACATATTGATGCCAGGTAATATCTTAATATTTTAAGTACTATTTGAAGTTATATATCTTATAATATAAAGTGAGATATGCGTAACTTGGTCACACGTAGAATAATTATAGTATAAGTCACATGATCAATATATGTGTTTACTTTAACTAGTCTTATTCTGTTCGATCCCTGGTCTTATTCTATTCAACTAGCATGTTTTTTTAACTTGGCGTCTCCAACGTCTCCTTACAGGCTGGATTATTTAGCTTCGGTTTTTATAAAGACTAAAACGCTGTTCAAAAAAAATTCAAGTTGACTTTAAAACAAAAAAAAACTGAACTATTCTTTTTTTGTTTTGAACAGGTCTTTAGTCTTTTAAAAATATTTGAAGGCACTAGGACAAAAAAAGTTTCGTGCATTTGACTTTAGGTTGCACATTCGAGGTTTACATGTTGCAACCAAATATTAAGCTTACACTATAATTTCTTTTTTCTTTTATTAACAACACACTTTGTAGATAATTATCAGGTTATATGTTTTATAATTGTAAGCTTTTCTTTTCTGCATAAGGTTAAGAATTAGCTTAGAGTTGTTTAAATAGTTAAATACATAGGCCTAGGAATAACAAATCGACATTCATCAATCAAAACAATTTATTAATTTTTTTTTTGTTTAGTTCAGCAATCATAACTTGTCATACTATATGTACCCTAAAAAGCCATAATTTAATTTCGCCCGACTTTCAAATTTACGACTATATATAGCTTTTTGTCCTTTTGGAATATAAGGTTTAGGCAGCGTGTATGTAATGAAAGAAAATGATCGCTTTCAGATAAGTACAAATTTCGGCGTGACATGTACTCATATCGTTTTACAATCGGTAGGCAGAAGAAACCTCAAGTTACGTTGATTGATCGAAACTTTCTATGTCTAAGAAACCCCATAACTTCTCATGAATTAAGAAGATTTACTAAATCAACTAGATGTGATGACCAAATTTGATTCCTGTTCAACAACTTTGAGCTGTATATGAAACCAATATATGAACTTATTCCAACCGAAAGTGAAAGTGAAAGAAAAGATAAAGTTACACTCCTAGCTCAACAAAATTTAGCATGCATTTATCGTTGAGAAAATACTCACAAGAATCTTGTAGATCCCAAGGAACTTTCATAATATTATATATGAGTTTGATGCCTATAGAGAGTAAGGATGAGAAGAAAAACCTTAACTACTTATTCTTAATACTGCTCTAAAGCCACACTAAACAAATATTCGTACGAAAACGTTCTTCAAAAGTACAACAAAAAGAGCATATATAAAATGATGAGATGACCAAAACCAATAGCATAGTTATGTAAATTTGGATGTATCAGTCACGGAGACTGCCTCCACGTCATCACCAACGTCAGCAACAGCCAGGCTTGGCTGCACACTCTTGTAAGTGTATCTCTTGGCTACAATTACAAAGCAGCAAAGATTTGTAGCGGTCAAAGCGGCTAGCATCCAGTAAAAACGGTCCAAGCGGCTGCTATTAAGGTCTTTACCGAACCAGCTCTTCCCGGAGATTGCTTCAGCTAAACGATCACTAACCGTCATCAATATATTGTTGGCAAAGCTAGCCGCACCAAGCACACTAAGGTAAAACGCTATGCCTAAGCTTCTCATCGAATCAGGGACTTGGTCGTAGAAATACTCTTGAAGACCAACGAGGGTAAAAACGTCCGCAATTCCAATGACTACGAACTGAGGTGCTAACCAAAAAGCACTCATGGCCATGTGATGTTGCTTTGTATAATCCAATCTTTTTCTCTCAACTAGAGCAGAAATGATCATGGCGATTAAGGAGAAAACCATACCGGTCCCGATTCTTTGTAGAATGCTAATGCCTCTGTCGTTTCCCGTGGCGCGTCTCAAAAGAGGCACGAGGAGCTTCTCGTAGATTGTTAGGAATATGATCATGGAGAAAGCTACGATGGCGAACATGGAAGCTGGTGGAACTACGAAGCTGTGACCGATGTGTCGGTCCATGGCAAGGGATTGTTTGATGAACAATGTTGTGCCTTGAGTGGCGCATATCCCAAAGGCTAGTGAAAAAAACCAGATTGGAATCACGTTGATGAGTAGCTTCACTTCTTCTACTTTTGTTACCGTTGCTAGTCTCCATGGACTCTCCTTATTGGCCATACCGTTCTCGCTTCCTCGGTCTTCGATAACCGCTGCTTTGTCTAGAAATCTGCAAATCCGCATCATATTATCAATTATTTCATTTTCAATGCTAAAGAAACCAAAAAAATCTGGAGATTATGTGTTTAATCTTAATAAACCGATTTATTATAAAAAAAAATTGTATACCTAAATAAACGAAACCAGTCAAAACCAAAACGAAACCATCATAAAAATCATCCTTACTAATGACCAAAACCGGACATAACCGGAATTGCATGACATATGTCTCTAGTTGTAATGCACTTACTTAAGATTCTTTGTGCTGGAAAGAAGCCGTCCTTTAGTATACTCTTCTCTCGACAGCTCATGAAGAAGAGAAGAATCATTAGGACAAGGAAGATGTCTTTTGGCAGTGGCAGCAACAAAGACATGCAAGATCGGGGTCAACGGGCTACCGGAAGGCTTTCTATAACGGTAAAACGGTTTACCAATAAGGAAGATCAAAAGCGAAGTAGCCATGACTACTGAGAGTATGGCACCAGCCACACCCCAACCGATATTGTCTTCGATATAAACGATCACAGTCACAGCGGTTAACACACCAGCGCAAAGACCCGTGCTCCACCAGTTAAAGTAAGACATTTTCATCTTTCGTTCTTTGGGATGGCCATCTTCGAATTGATCAGCTCCAAAGCTCTCAAGTGATGGCTTGTGACCTCCAGTGCCTATGGAGATTAAGTAGAATGCAATGAAGAAAGCTATGACGTGGGCTTTCCTTGGCTCAACACACGTTTCTTCATGACAAGGTTTCAATCCCGGTATAAACCAAGACAGTGTTAACAGTAACAAACCCTGTGAATTGAAATTCAATAAAGATTAGAACACCTAGAGAAACATAAACATCAAGCTTTGACTCGTCTCAAAATAAAAAATACTATAATTTTAAGGTATATCTATTTAGAACGTGCTCAAATTACATAAAAACGTCGTACAGGTGTATTTTATTTTATTTTAAAGGATTTTATTAGGATTATTCTGATCCTTAAAGGATTTTCTTAAGATAATTAAGGATCCCAAATATTTGATAAATCGGAGTTGTTCAACTGGATCAGTCTCATGTGACAGACAGTTTTGATTAAAAATGTTGAATAACACTTATAACATTTTGGAGTACCACTAATTCGGTTTTGAGAAAAGAGATGCAACTACACATAAAAAATTGTATATAATATAAATTTGAAGCCTTAAAATACTGTACATAGTACATAAATTGTCGTGTAGAAGTTATTACCATAAGGTAGATGATGGTTGCGAGTAAAACAGTTGCATAACGACCGAGATAAGCATCGGCGACGAAGCCTCCAAGAAGAGGCATCAAAGTAGTGACACCAGACCAGTAATTTGCATTTCTTACAGCCGTCTTTAGATCTTGCTTAAGAATAAGTGTTAGGTAGACCACTAAGTTCGTCGCGAGCCCAAAGTAACTTAGTCTCTCACTGAACTCGATTGCTGTACACGTTTATGAAACCATAAGCTTATAATGTAAATTTTTAAATAATACGCAAGAATCTCTTTACAAAGTTTGATATTCATACCAATGATGAAGAGTGCAGCTTTCCAAGCTCCGGTTCTAGCCCGAAGCGGAAGATTTCCTTTACTATCGACAGAAGAATCAACAACCCATTTCTGTTGATCACCGGATGAATCTTTAAGCCCAATGATCATCCTGTGATGCTCCATAATATTGTGTTAATGATTGGGAGAGAGAGAGAGAGAGATATAGAGAGAGAATTGCTTATGAGTGCTGTATTTGTGGAGAGAAGCCAGCTTGGTCCTCTTTATAATGGATAACATTCCATATGTTGACTCTTCTTGCTTAGTGCTTCAAGGTTCTTTCAAAGGAATTGTACCACAAAATAGACACGTTATGTTGACAAATTGAAGCCACGTAAGAACTTAAGTACTATATGAGGATAAATATTTGATATCTTATATACATATAATTCCCTTGTGCATAATTACCATTTCTATATGTTTTCTGTTTATAAGCTTTTCTTTTCTTTTTTTTATTAAGTTGAATACTTATCTTAGAGTTGTATACAATACACTGACCTCAAGAGATAAAAAAACATAACAAGTTGATATTCAATAATTTACAACTTTTTACGGTATTGAAGCACGATGATCAGTTATTGTGATACATTGTTTGATAGTTTAGTCATATTCTATTTAACTAGCATGCCTTTTTACTAGTCGTTTCCTTACAGGCTGGATTATAGTACAACTTAATTCATCTTTGGTTTTTTATATAAAAGACTGATAAGCAGGATATTGTTTCGTGTTTATCTTCTGCTAAATATAGACTATTACAGCTGTTACTATAGAGGTTATGTATGTGACAAATTAAGTGGCTTCTTTGCAAGATGGGTGTTGATTATGATAAATCTATGACGATTTTGTGTAACAGTAAATCAGGAAGACACATTAGAGCTAATTAGTTTTTCATTAACGTACA
The DNA here is from genome assembly GCA_902728155.2 of Microthlaspi erraticum. NCBI lineage: Eukaryota > Viridiplantae > Streptophyta > Magnoliopsida > Brassicales > Brassicaceae > Microthlaspi > Microthlaspi erraticum. The sequence goes on along the minus strand of CACVBM020001340.1, from coordinate 335,135 downwards.
AAGTTTATCGAATTGGACAACAAACTATATATATTAGTTGATCTATGACGATTTTTTATTAATTTTTTGGTTTTATTCAGCAATCATAACTTGTCATACTATTCCAATTCATTGATAAACATGTACCTATAAAGCTAAATTTTAGTTTCACCCGATTTTCCATTTTACGACTAATAAAGCCTTTTGGTATATAAAAGTTTAAGCAGCGTGTATGTAATGAAGAAAATGATCGTGAAGTTTTTATTACGTTTTCAGATAAGTACAAATTTCGGTGTGACATGGTACTCATCTTTCTACAATCGGTCATTTTCTGATTATAACTTGTGTGGCATTGTGGACCTAAGGAGAGTAGGAGACCAATACACTGAAGTTGAAGTTTCACCAAATCCAAAGTTCAAAAGAGAGTTTTGTTGATTTACCAAATCAAAGAGAGACGTAGACAGAAGAAACCTCAAGTTACGTTGATTGATCGAATATTTCCATGTCTAAGAATTAGAAACCCCATAACTTCTCATGAATTAAGAAGATATACTAAATCCACTAGATGCGATGACAAAATTTGATTCTTGTTCAACAACTTTGAGCTGTATATGAAGCCAATAATGAACTTATTCCAACCGAAAGTGAAAGTGAAAGAAAAGATAAAGTTACACTCCTAGCTCAACAAAATTTAGCATGCATTTATCGTTGAGAAATACTTACAAGAATCTTGTAAATCCCAAGTAGCTTTCATAGTATTATATGAGTTTGATGCCTATAGAAGAAAAACTGTATACTCGGAAAATATATCAAACCAAAACATGAAACCGTAATTCGAAAGTAAATAGGTAGTCATTTAGAAAATTAAACAAAAACCTTAAACCAGATTGTTCATTGTTCCACCCTTGCAATAGAGTAAAAGATTCCCACTTTGAGGATATCCCCTTCTTAGCTAAAAGTCTACAGCCAAACCGAAGACCTTAAGAATTAGTTGATAACCACTAAAACATTAATGCACTTTCACAAAACTTCTTATACAAATGATTCCAAGGTACCAAAAGTCTAGGTCCAAATTTTCCAAGATTCTGGATTTACTCTCTTTGTAGCCCTCGGGGATCTGATCCTTAGTATCTACGAAGTACGAACTTTTGAGAGACTCTTAAATTTACTTTTAATTCAATAAAACCAATGAGGTTTTCTACGATTTATATAATCACCTTGTTTTACTTACAAATATTCCTTAAAAACACAACCTCAACTCCTAACTAAAAATACTCCTCAACTAGGTATATTACCAAAGAATAGGTCAGATCACTGATTGATGTAGCACCATTTCTGAAATCCCTTACGTATTTTCTTCAGATCATATACCTAAAATTCAGCAATGACCAAAAACATTCTGCCGCCGCATTTTATAATCACATGTTATTTCATCTATAAATGGTTTTTTAAATCACAACCACAATATATTACACGATCAGTATTGTACTATAGTGACACTATAATCACTCACTAAAAAGGAAAAGAAAGAAGAGACATACTTAAGCATAATCATGTAAGTCCAACAATAACAGTAATAATCACATGGTAATTAATTAAGGGGGTCATTTATGCTGAAAGACTGTAACCACTAACCAGTAACCACCATAAAAATTTCCAGATTAATGACATTCTACGATCTTGATCCTCTATTTCTACAGTGAATGAATGAATTCCTCTTATAGGTGTGGTTAGGGAGTCATCATACCAATTCAGAGATGTTAATTAATGAGATATAAGTGGTTGTTGCTAGCTTATTGGTGATCATTGCCAGGAGAAAGTTGTGAATCCTTTCCTTAGTGGATTTGCTATCAAAACCAAATTTAGACCATACCCAAATTTTGTATATTTTAATGAAAATGAAATAGTAATTAAAGACAAACTTTACGTTTGGATTAAGAGTCAACTCTTATCATGTATGAGCTAATGGAACTATGGGGCTAGCTAGCTGTGGTTGAGGAAAGTGGATCAACTTTTTCCCATAGTGCTGCTACCACCATTGACTGGTTCTCATCTATAAGCTATATTCCAACAAAAATAAATGGAGACAGCAATTAATGTTTCTAAAATTGAATCTGAATCAGATTATTTTTTGTACTACCTTGTGACACGAATCCGATCGTGGGTAATTTATATATCGGTGAGTTTTAGTTAATTTAATATATTTGTTCTAAGAGTCGTATACTCTACTCATTTTCTATTTAAGCTATAGTCTTCTTTTGAAAGAGACATAACAACTATGTAAAGCTATAGAACAAAAGAAGCGAAGTTACTAGCTCGATACTTCCTTCAGATAAACTAACAATTATGGAATGTGTTATTTTCTTTACTCGTAATACTTATAAATATATAAGCTACACTTTATAACAAATGACGTAAATATATAGCTGCAAGTAATCAATCATGATCAGTGTTAGCAAGAACTAAATTGGGCATCGTATGCTAATTATCAATATGTGTGTGTTGTAAAATCAAGCATCTGAGTTTATTGTCCTTTCTTCACCACCACATACAACAAACGTGATTGTGCTCTGGCAATAGGACCACAAAATAAGATTACTCGGCGAAGGGAACTCAATATATGTATATAGTCCCATGCTTGAACAAGAAGTCTCATTGAGGTCTCTATCAAGAACCTATGCCGTTTTGTCCGGGCGAAGAATAAACAGCACATGAAGCTCGTGCTCTCATTTTCTTGGTTTTTCTTTAATGGTTAACCAAAGAAATTCGGATAATTTTCTCACGTCGGAGACAAAAACATGTTAAATTGATTCTCTCTTGCGATGGCCGCCAATGCTTAAACATGTGATCTTTCCGACTCTCCCATTTTTTGAATAAAAGGTTAGGTAACACACTACTTAAACTACCTATAGTAGGTGGTATTTTTATCTTAGATTAGAGGTTTTGTTCTGTTTTCATTATCAAGCCGTTTTTGGTGTTCCATTTTTGTGATCAGATACTTTTAAAAGTCTTCCTTTATATTCTTGTTCGAAAATGATGGTTGAGAGAGATAAAGAGGACGAAGGCAGATTTCACATGATGTTTGATTGAAAAGACTAGTAACCTTCTTCCACTACGCGGTCTCCTGTTATGCACTGACAGAAATAGAAATTTTTTAAAATCAAATGGATCATAAGAAACACATGTTCCAACCAAAATGAAGCACCAAAGTGTATATTTGGTTGAAAGAGTCAAACATAGATCATCATTACCCTATAGATTCTACGTTTTTACGTATCAAACGGATCGAGCAGGTCTACGTTTTTACGTATCAAACGGTTGTTTCTCGTTGTAATTTCCTTGTCAAAAATTGTACTTTGTAATCGGTATCTCTTTCTTAAGCAATAAAATATGGTACTTAAAAAAAAAAAAAAAAAAAAAAAAACCCTTAATAGTTAATACTGTCACAGTGTCACTAACGGATAAATTCAGTGGTAGTATTGATGTAAACGTATGTGTGAAGTGAATACTAATTTTGATAATTTTTTTATTTGATAAAAATATTTTCGAATATGTTACATACACTAACGAACCTTTAAATTATTCCTAAAAACATATGCAACTCAAAACAAAAAAAAGAAGAAAAACACAATCCAAATGGCCATAATCTACGAGTTATAAAATAACCAAAGTGATTAAGATTAGATAATCTTGAGCAACAAGCACTAGTGGTCTAGTGGTAGAATAGTACCCTGCCACGGTACAGACCCGGGTTCGATTCCCGGCTGGTGCAGATTTTCAATGTCCTTTTTTTGTTTTAGTATTTGAGATTTTAGGCCTTTTTTCATATTTCACAAACGAGCCCGAAACTCTTCTAAGCCCAAAATATATATGAAAAAGTTATCGAAAATTTATTTGCTTCCCAAATCGATTTATCAGAAATCTTGCTAAAGGGGAAAAAACCTCTCGTCGAACTTGCAAGAGAACTTCAATGGCGACTTCTCAGGCGGTGATGGCTACGATCAAGTCGGCTAGGCCAACTTTCCGGAACAACCACGACAAGGTCGCATTCTCTGTCCACGCTTTTTTCCTCTCTTCCGGTTTCGACCTCACTGCCACCGGACGTCCTGCCTTCGCTGACGACGCTCTCTCTTCATCGTCTCCTACTCAGGGTCAGTATTACTTCATCTTCCATATGCTCATTTGTGAATTTTTCTAGGGTTTAGGATTCTGATTTGGTAGATTCTGGATTTTTCAATAGAGGTTGGGATCGACGGATGGAACGAATTCGACGGGGAATACGCGTTTGTCTATACGAATCCGGAGAAAGGATCGAAGAAAGTTCTGGTAAAGTGCTTGGCGATTGCTGATAAACTTGCTGTTGATGCCATAGCTGATGGTGAAACTGAACCTGCTCATCTCGAGATAGTGTATGTCATGGTTACTTTATTTGTCATTGATTATGATTCCTTTTGTGAAATTGGTTCTACAAGCTTCTGGATTTTTTCTCTTGCAGAGTTGGGAATTATGCTGAAGAGCCCTTAGAAGGGAATTACGCCGCACAGTACAAGAATTTGGGCAAACTAGTGACTGATTTGAAGAATGAGATTCTGGACAAGCTTTACGGTGGAGTCAAACCTGTTTCTTCGAGATGCCAGTCCAGGTAATTCCCTTATTGCTCATAAGCTGCTCACAGATGCCACTTAGTGTTTTAAGCTTAGTGTATGAGCATTGGTACTAGCAGCGAGCTTATGATTTCTGATGTAGTGTTACTAGACTCCCTTGGCACCGTAAAGGCAGCTTTGTTGACGGATTGATGTGACTTGATTTGCTTTCATAGAGTCGTTTGCGTTTAGTCAATGTTACGTGTAGCTCTCATTGTGAAACTTGAGTTTATGGAGGCATTTGCTAGTTGGACTTGGACTAGAGTGATATGTTGTTACCTTATTCTTGAAGTGCATTCTAAGACTTCCATTTTTATCATTGGTTTGCTTGCAGTTCTGAGACAAATGAAGAGCCTGGATGCTACGAAGAAAGGCCTGTTCCAACAAATGAAGAGCGTGGATACTACGACGAAAGGCCGCCTGTTCCATTAGGTCCTCAGATTCACCCCTCAGGGTAATACATTGACTACTTCTTCTGCTTACTCTTATGATCCAAGAAAATAGCTACAAGTTTTGTTCATATGATTTCTTAGTCACAATTGCAATGACAGAGTATAGGAGAAAGTTCATTGTGGCATGACAGTTTGTCCTGTAACAGATTAGAAAAAAAAAAACTAAAACTTATGTGCTTATTGACTTTATATCTTTCAGTGTGGTAGTTCCTCCGATACCCGTTGGTGGAGGTTACAGTGATCTCCTCCCTGGCCCAGGTGCTGGAGTGTACCCTGTCAGGTGTGTGTTACCATCTATAATACAAACGCATAGCTTCGTTTCACTTCCAATGTCATTCACCATCTTTAATATGTATCTTCTTGATTGTTTCTCTCCAGGGGTGGTTTTGGCGATGGTAGCATGCTTGTAGGTACGAACCATTCAATCTTCTCTATCATTCTTGAGTTAAGAGAAACTATCAGCTTACTTGATTGATTTATGAAACTGATTATGTTTGGTTGCAGGACCGGAGGATCCTCGCTTCTTCCCTCGATTTGGTAATCAACCTGACCACATGGGACCACCACAACCGTAAGATCTCTCTCTCTTTCTTGCATTATTTGTTCTCCGACTCAAATGGCACATACACGGCCATGTAGATTGAACAGAAGAATGTTTGTGACAAGTAAGCAATGGGGTTTTGTTGTTTTGGTGTTGACAGGGGTGTACCACCTCCTGGTGCTCGTTTTGATCCGTTTGGCCCGCCCGGTGTTCCAGGTTTTGAGCCAGGCCGTTTCGGAAGGTACTAGTCTTTTTACTGAACATGAATAAACTCCAGAATCAAAATCTGTTTGTATGACCCTTTGTTTATCTCTCAGAAGGCCAGGGGGAGGCGGGATGCATCCTGATCTTGAGCATTTTCCCGGCGGCGGTTCAGATTTTATATAGTCAAAAGCCTTAGAGAAGAAGATGTGGGCACAATAACTTTCACCTCTTTGTTTAAAAGTCTGGTAGTAATATTTGTAGGATCTCTTTGCTCTGCCTTTTTGTCAAGAACTTTCCAGCTGCTGTTTTTTTTTGTTTGTCTTTTTTCCCAGCTGATTGTTGATAAACTTCAAATATTATATATTATAAATAAAGTTTTGGTTTATTTCGCTTATGCAATTCAATTTGGCTAACGTCTGAATCGGTCGCCATGTAATCAGTTTATTAAGCAGAGCAAACCATGCAATTAGTGGTAAACTTACACATAAAACTGGAATTCGATTTGCTTTGAACAAACCTTTTCAACATCTCTCAAACATCAACACATTCCTTCTTCTAGTCGTCAAAAGATGGAGGTGGCTTATCGGTTAAGGGTGCATTGGACTGTTCAAGGTGTTGATGTTTGAGAGATCACTGAACAAACCTATTATAATGCTTACTTGACTTCTTATTCGAATTATCAAATGGGATGGTGGATTTGTGGGAGTTGTGTGTCATCACTGACCTTATCCCTTTTGAATTGGTATCAATTGTCAAATGTTAATCATAGTCTATTGATTATATAATGAGTTTTTATTTTTAATTATTAACTGGTTTAATGTTGAATTGAACGGATGAATACACAATCTTCATCTCTTTTGCACATTTTGAACTTGGTTGCTAAATAGTCACTAACTAAATACTGATTTCTGTGAACATGATGAATTAATTTCCACGTCAAATTCAAGGAGCAAACCGTAAAACCAGATCGGTTAAGGGTTAGTTAAGTTAGTTACGAGAAGCGGTGGCATTATTTGTAAATTTCATGCTCTCTATATAATCTAACAGAATAGCTAGGAACTTAAGAGTTAAGACTAGGATGTAGTTCTCTCTCTCTCTTTTTTTCTGAAATATGTTGTCAAAGACAGAGATGGAGGAAGATATGGAGGAAGATAGCGATGGCTTGATTCGTCTTTGTCATCATTGAGCTATGTAACAACACAATTCTCTTTCCATTTCATATATTATTACTGATATAGTGATATAGTTCCAGTTACAATCACACTAATACATATAAACATCATCATTATTCATACTGTAATATACGACGATACATGGATAGATATATCTTTTTGGGTGTAGTAAACTTCAAGCTTCCTCATATAGCCCAATAACCTTCTTCCTTCTTCTAGTCGTCAACACTTCATGGAAGTGTGTATGCTATATAACCAACACACACAAACAAACAAACAAAAACCATGCAATTAGTAGTACATTTCAACATAAAACTCAAAACTCGATTTGCTTTGGATATTTAGTCGTGTTGACAATGATTCAAATTAAATTCTAAGTTTGTACGTTTAAAGCTGATGGCTAAGAACATAGTATTATAGTACTTAATTATCTTTGAAATATATAAATGATAAGTTGATAACATAAAGTCACATTTCATATATAAAAACTTACGTCCGCACTTGTAACCGACAGGGCGGTTGGCGAAATTGCAGCGTTTTGGGATGGTTAGGGCAACCTCTGGGTCCACGCCAGAGGCTTTGGCCGTGTCGGAGAGAAGAATGGCGCAGAGGCATTTAGGGTTCTGAGAGTATCTTTTAATCTGAGTGCAGCAACCTCCTGGCACGGCGGCGGTAGAGTCCTGAGCTGCCCCTGCACATGGAGCCAGCCTCATCGCTTCATTGTCCGGCGAAGATCTACCGCACTCTCCGGCTCCGTCCACGACGGTTCCGATAAGGAGGATCAAACCAAGAGTGCAAAGAAATTTTTTGGAAGACGCCATTTTCGGGGGAATGAGATAAATTGAGTAAACTCGGAGATCTGAAATAAGACTGAGATTAGTTTTTTTCGATCTTGTGTTGTGTGGTTTCAACTGGATACGTGAAAGTGTGATTTATATAGCGAAGTTTTTGCTGGTCCAGTGTTGAGGCAGTGAAGGTAGTGGAGAAAGCACTTGAGAGTGAGAGGGAGGTAGTGTTCTTACCAACAACACAAGTTCCAGGTGTTGATGTCTTAGAGATCAACGAACATAACTTTAACTGCTTATCAAATGAGATGGTGGATTTGTGGGAGTTGTGTCATCACCGACCTTGTGGCTTTTGAATTGGTGTTAATTGTTAAATGTTAACGATAGGTTATATAATGAGTTTTTGATTGCTTTTTTTTTTTTTTTTAACTGGTTTAATGTAAACTGAATGGGTGCACAATCTTGATCTGTTTTTAACATTTTGAATTTGGTTGCTAATTACTGATTTCTGTGAACAAGTTGAAACTTTTTCCACTTTAATCTAAAATCCAAGTGATCTTACATAGGTATGTGCCAACTTATGAAGAAGCATAGATGATAAAAAAACAGAAAAATAAAAGAGGGAACTGTGAGATTTGACTCTGTCTATTGTGTTACAAACATCGGATTTGGATTTTAGGTGCAAATACATAATTTTCTTGTCCACTTGAAAATTATGTTCAAGTGTTTCACATTTGGGGAGAGGGTTTGGATATTAAATGCAAACCACTTGAATATAATTATCTACGTAAATAACCCTCCCCAAAAAATATATTTCATGATGGTAAATTGCTAAAAAGTTAAAAAAGACACCACGGTGAAATGAAATCTATATATGCAGCTAAAATACATCATAAGGGATGTTTCCAAAAGTTGTAATATTCTTCTATACATACTTTTTGAAAAACAATGAACTAATTAGTAACTTTTAATGTAATTTTTTTTAATAGAATTTTTCTTTATCAACATTTCTAATATTTGTTTCCATAGTCAATGATACTTGACAAAGGAATCCAACTGCCCGCCATGTGATTTCTGTATACAAAATTACAAATTAAACAATCGAGCCCACCACATTCATGTTCATGCCAAAATCACATGGAGTGATTCCAGCAAAATACAACGAAAATACTTGAAATGATTAGCAAGAAAGCCGAAAACTAGAACAAACAAACTCTTATTTATGTTGATATGATTTCAAATTCAAATACAAAATACAACGAGCAAAAGAGGGGTTTTATTATAGAGAAAACACACAAAAAGGGAAGAAATGCGATTATTGTTTTTGGAAAAAGATATGAGATAAAGACTGCTTTTTCCTTTTTTAGTGAGAATCGTTAATCCTTGACAACGGTGACAGGGCAAGGCGCATGTTGTATCACGAAGCTGCTCACGCTTCCCATTATTATCCTGTTTCAATATCAAAAGTAAACGAGTCATTTACATTTTCTGGAAGTAACTTCAGTTACACACAAACTAACGGTTCAAAATTAAGGAGTCAAAGGTAATCAATGATAAATGTTACCACTGAAAAAAATCACAAGGAATAGATAAAAAGACAAGTGTGTTAATACAAGGTGTAACCATAGATTAGATTCTTAAAACGTCTAAACAGTTTGTTTTTTTCTTATATGTGAGATGAAGACAAAAATTAAAGCTAAAATCTAAATTCTCATCCATTGTCGTTTTTCCGTGACCTTATCCACTTTCGGTGGGAAGTAATTGTCAATTTGTCAAAGACTATTGTTTTCATTTAAAGTGGTTCTCCCTCTAGAAAAGCAAATATATTAATTAACCAAAAAAGGAATTAAGGAATTGAAGTTTCATTTAGGAGACCAAATGTATATTCAATTCAAAATGAGATGGTATTAGATTGTTAAACCATAGACTTAACGCCATTGACATAGTGAGACATTTTTGGCATGAAGATTTCAATAAATAAAAGAGTAAGAAAAAAACCTTTGAAGGGCACTGAGTCCTCTGCTTCCCATGACAATAGAGTCAAGTTTGAGATCTTTAACAGCATCAACCAGCTTCTCTCTTGCATCTCCCCAGTACAATTTCGTCACTACATGCACCTGATTCCATTTTCATTTAACCAAACCACCATTAATAGGTCTAAATAACGAAATAAATGTATTTTCATTGGGATCAAGAAATATATTAGGAACCTCTTTCTGCCTCGAACCAGTGTCGAGCAAGTCAAGAACTGGGATGTCGATTTTGACACCGTATTTCACCATAATCTCCGGTTCCCTAAACTCCACCAACGGTATGAGAGCTGCAGCACCAAAACAAAACCAGATTCAAACCGTATGTTTCATTCGCAAGAATTCTAAAACCGGTGAAAGAGACTTACGAGAACCGGACTGGAGCCAGAGGGAGTTACGAGATTCAGCTTCAGAGGTTGGTAGTGTGTGGATGATGTAAAGTGTGTCTCCTTTGTCGGCTAAGTTATCGATCGCCCACTTCAGTGCGTTCTTGCTGCTCTCCGAGAAATCCATCGCGATCCCGATCTTCCTGTCTTTCGGCATCTTTTCTTGGTTTTCTTGATCAAACTTGAGACGAGTTTTTTTTTCAGACTTATTAGAGAGAGAGAGAGAGAGATGGTGAAGTAGTCGATGCTGAAGATATAGGATTTTAAAAGAGAGGGACAATGAATGAAGTTTCCTCTATTCTTCTTCCTTTGATTTCATCTAAACCGTCCATTTTTAAAATCCTACGCTGGTATGAAAACGTATGAGATATTTTTATTTCTTTTGATAAATTAATAAATTTATTAAAGATTTGCTAATAGCTGTTTTAGCTTTAGATGTTGTGCGTAAGTAACAAAAATCTGAGTCAACTTTATTATATAGAGTTAAATTTTAGCAAATTGTTTGAATGTATATATTTCAAATTCATTGTTGAGCTAATATAAGCAAATTTTGTTAAACTACTTTTATCTCTATTATATTTTATTTAGTTTATTAAGAAATATATACTTCTTTCTTTTTTTAAATATCTTCTGTACTATATACTCCATAAAAACATTATTACAGTGAAGACAGGAAATGTATAAAAAAACCTTCAATATGTCGAATATAAAGATAAAGAATAAAGATAGCATGTGTATATATATGTCGGAATCTATATAAATTTTGTTAAGAAAATAAGGGTCCCAAAAAACAATACCAGTACCACTGTACTGAATCTGAATACACAAATATATTCAACAGACTATAGCCAACCTTGTTCACGAGAAAGAAACGAAATTCCACAATAATTCCAAATCCCAAACAATTCACTTTCAATTTTCTAATACGGAAATACATTTCTTGTTATATTTTTTCGTATATATTTAATGAATTGTATGTTGACAAAAAAAAAGAACTGTATTACCGCTGAATTAGGATCGACATGTGATCGATGAGTTGTTAGCAAATGGTCATGAAAGTACACGTTCAGTAACTAGAATATTTTATTGACTTGTTAAACATCTATCAAATGGAATCTTATAATTATGTTCTGGTAAAACAAATCCTAGATAAAATGCATGCCTCCAGCACCAAAAGACGTTCTTCAGTCACATGAAATATATTAACACTGGTATGAACTAATCATACAGATAGGGCAACTAGTAGAAATGATAAAAGTCTTATGTTCATGAGCATCAGATTTTCTAATTGATTAAAGGGATTCTTATCCCCAGCACATTATTTAGATACTCGGGTGAGGATCATAGCAACTACGCTTTAAGAAGTAGCTTAGAGATGAGATTATCCCCTCAATTCATTTGTTTCAAAACAATCAGGTTTAGATTCATATAATCACGTTTTGATTCTAAATTTCTAGCTATCAGTACTGTATAAGTTTCAACCATCTTCAAGACCTACCAGCTTATACATTGTGAAATCATCTAATTAAGCCCGATCCTAATGGTTGATTTACTCTTGTCTGTTTATTGGGCTCACTACTTAAATGGTTTCCTGGAAATAAAGGATCTCACTTATCTTCTTCTATGGGCCTTTATTAGGGATTTGAATGATACTATACAGAAATGAGAAAGTTTGTTTGTTTTAACTTTTTTTTTCCATATGCATCTCAAAATTCTTTTAATTGATTAAATAAATGGACCCTTATCCAAAGTCCAAACTAATGTGAATATGTTCCTACACATGATAAATGCTTGGGTGAGGACTCTCTTACAAATGGAGACTATCTACAAAAAGTGTTGGAAAAGGTAAGTTCAGTAAATAAAACTTAATATGTGGTATTTTGGATTATCGTTTAGACTAGTAGGTGTTCAATCAACAAAATATGTACGTTGTACAAGAAGATGATTTGTGGAAATGTAGATGTTCGTAACTATGGTAGATCTCTTCGATGCGATAAAGTAGCTTACGTTACAAGCAAGCACATGCAAAGATCTATCACTACACTGTAGACTCTCTAGCGGAAGTTTGTGTGTAAAGAGGTTTGGAGAAATTTGGGCTTTGGTCCTTCGTGTATGGCATGTGAAGAGTGGAGCCTACGCACGTGACGGTAACATGTGCGATCCAACCAATCTAATTCTAGTTTGTCGCAATCAAAGCTGCAAAATTAGATACTTATTTCTTTGTATTCGTCTTTTTCTTTTAAGTTGAGTTCACCACTCATCATCATAGCGTGTTTTGCGCGACTCTCTCTAATCAAAAACATGGTTCGGAGTTCGTACCGGACATATATTCGGTTTAGCTGTCTGATTGAACGTGTGTGTGTTCATACTTTTATTCCTTTTGTCAATTTCGAATATTTTACCAGCCACAAATTAAAGTGGTATAAGAAATGGGAGATATTTACACTCATAGCACTTTATCACTTTCAATTTACAAGGAAAGGCACTTGTGACTCCTGATGCACTTTCAGCATAATGAATGATTATAATATCCTTATTCACAATTCACTCACCATTTCACCTTTTTTAACTTTCTGTTTTTTTACCATCATAACTCATTGGACATCTTCTTCTTCCTCATGCCTCTACCGTCGTATCAAATCTCATTTTCTCACTCCGACTAGAGTGTGGCTTAACACCAGAATCCCCTCCACTTTTCTCCACCAATAAAAATATCCCTTTTGGTTTAACTTTCTCACCGCCGCAAATCCCTAATTTTAGTTATTTACGCTCAATCCAAATTATAACGCTCAATCCAAATTATAACGGGGCTATTGTCGCGATCGATCGTCTGCCGTCATTCTCCGATTCTTACGTTTTATTCTACTCATTTTTTTCTCATCGATCGATGGACTTACGAAGTCTTTCGACCCAACACTTGCTTTCTCGTATCTCAATTGCAAGGAAAAACATGTTAAGCAACGATTTTCGGCAACCTCCGGAAACCAACCAAGATTTCAGACTCTAGTTTGGCTCTCTTAATCAAGGTTTTGTATGGGTTAACTATTAAATTTTCATCCTAATCTTCAATTTCTCTTTTAGTTTATGATCTTTGACAATTACTGAATGAAAACTCATCTCAGGTTTACTAATGTTCTCTAAAATCATGTACAAAAACATAATTACGTGTCCACACATATATATCCACACGTATAGGTCCATATATGGTTTCAAGTATCAAGTACTATGTCCATATATCTTTGCTTCTTTTAATGTTTTCTTATCCACACACTCTTGTCCACGTCAAATTCAAGAGTTTACCCTATTTCGACATATATCTGATATTAGTTTTGTATTCATGTGTCCACTATAACATGTCCACAGGAGTTTGTCCATATAGATGTGTCCATCTTGTTAAATGAATTGTAGTTACTTGTGTTAAAAGTTATCTGATAGGATGTGTCCTTTTTCAAATATTCTCTTAGATGCTAAGAACGTTGGACGACTCCAAAGTGTGCTAGGAGGAAGATATGCTAAGCATTGCCATGTACAACTACTAAAGAGCTTCTCAATTTCATTGTCATCTCGTTGGCATAGTCCATGGGAATGTGTACATACAACTGTCTCCATATTCTTTATATCCATATAAATATATAACACTTATATCCTATGGACATGTTTACATGGACATGTGATCATGTACATGATGTTGTGGATATCTTTTTGATCTTAATAGTTCTAATGGATCTTTGTGATTTTTGTAAACTCAAAATCCAAAAGTTATGGATTTATGGGATTTCATAGCTCTCTTTGTGATTTTAATAAACTCAAAATTATACAATATCTTGAATTATTTGCTAGAGACTGGTTCTCTTTGTATCAGAATATTGTTATTTTTGTTTATATGTGAGTTTAATATAAAGACTGTGATTCATATAATTGGAAACTGATTTCTCTTTGTAGTTATCGTTTTCTGTTTTTGTAATAAGTTCAAGCCAAAACCAAATGAGATAATAAGCCAACTAATTTGAATATGGTTAAAAAGATAGCAAACTTGGAATCAAAAATCCAATTTTATGTAAATCCAAAAAACTTTTTAAGAGTTTAGGATGCAAAGAGAACATTATAAACCACTAATAAACAAGAACAAAGGTTTCACTAATAACTTCTAGTCTCAAATCCATTTAGCTGTATTCGGAAATGTATATATTCATGCATAAGTATTTGTCCATACCATCCACTCCAATCTATCCATTTTACTGTCTCCATATGGTTTACAATATAATGTTTCGAGTTTACTAGTTTTGGTGTCGTGTAGATTTTTGTTGATCATTTTTATCCATTCCGTTAATATCCATACCATCGCATCCATGTGGATACTGATGTGTTGGTCATCTCGTTAGCATAGTCTATGGGAATGTGTTCATAGCACTGTCTCCATACTCTTTATATCCATATGAATATATAACACTTATATCCCATGGACATGTTTGCATGGACATGTGATCATGTACATGATGTTGTGGATATCTTCTTGATCTTAATAGTTCTGATGGATCTTTGTGATTTTTGTAAACTCAAAATCCAAAAGTCATGCATTTCTGGGATTCCATAGCCTTCTATGTGATTTTAATAAACTCAAAATTATACAATATCGCGAATTATTTGCATTGTCATTAAATTGTTCTTATTCACTCAAAATTCTATACTAGCTTCATACATGTATCACACGAACACATATTAAGAGACTGAGATACATCAAAGTTGTAATTCTTCTTTTTTGGCTCACCATGTAGGAGCTTGTTTGCTCACCAAAATACCAGAGAAAATCATCATCTCTATTACCTTGTGTCTCTTCTTTAGTAAACAATCCTCTTCAATATCTTTTTGCTAATCGTCTTATGCTTCATGTCTACAAATTATTGCATCATCGGACCCACAAACATCTAAACTTATGATGGATAGCTTCAATTAAAATAGTGGTCATTGCTAAAAATAGCTTTACCTCGCTCCGTCCATGTAAAAATAGAGCCAAAAACCTTGAAAACATTTCATGTGTTTGCAATCGTCCATTATCTTCTATCCATATAGATATATCCACGCACATACCATTTGAATGGTAATCTTATAACTCTAGTTCACACAGCTAATTTGTATACCCAACCTATACAATACACTATTACATGTCCATAATAACATATCCACAAATCAGTAAGAAGCTGCGTTTGTAATGTCATATGAAAAAAAAAATCCCAAAATCATACCTCTGAAAAAAAAATAACAGCCATTCAATGATATTCACAGAATTTCCAGTGTGATTATCACCGACTGCCTCCACATTAATACACATGATTTGATCTCCCTCATAACTCTTCATCTATGGAAATGAATTTAGAGACTTTGTGTTCTAATATCTAAAGTAGGGGTGGGCATTTTATCCGGATCCGAAAATCCGACCCGATATTTACCCGAAAATATCCGATCCGGATCCGATCCGATTTTGAAAAATACCCATTTGGATCCTTTTCTTCTCTCCATTCGGGTACCGGGTAATACCCGATAATACCCGAGACCCGTAAACGTACCCGAAATATCCGCACAATCTAAACTGACCCTTACCTGCATTAGTCGATTCGATTCCACTATCTCCATTCCCCGCTATTTTCGTTTACATGATCTTCAATATCAAATCCCAAACTGAAAATCTGGAAACCCTCATTCGATTTTCTCATCCGTCTCCTCCATCAGAGACGTCAAGAAATCATTCAAAGGTGATCTCAAATTCTTTTCTCTTAATTCTTTTGATTAAGTCTGCTTTGATTTGCTTTCCGAATCCTGAGTTCATAATTTGTTTTTGAAAAATGTATTGTCATGTTTCTGGTTTTTATGTTCAGTTACTTAGCTTTTGTTTCTTTGATTCAATTCAGTTTGCATTGTCGATACTCGATGTTATTGGATTTATTTCTCAGCTTAGCTTATAATTTTTAGTTTAATTCCAAGTCTTCTTATGCTTAGTTAGTTTAGATCTTCTTCTCGTTCTGTCTCTGTACTTACTAATCTTGTTAACCCTTGTGATTTATTTTCTTGCTTAATTATGAGATGAGATTCAAAGTGATGTATCTGTTTGAGTTAATATGTGACGTTGATGTCTTGTCTTGTTCGAGTGAATATGTGAATTTAATACTTCTTAGTTTAAGGTTTTGGTTCTTAGTTCTTAAGACACGAACAAGTAACTAGTTATTAAAATAATCAACATTTTTGAACAATGTTTATTTCTTGATCGGTTTGTTTCTGTTTTTGTCTTGTCTTGTTCTTAAGTTTTTTTTTTTTTAGCGTTATTGTGTCTTATCTCTCTGTAACTGTGTTTGTTTTTCTGGTTATTAGCTTATGTTTCTTAGTTTTTTTTTCTAATTGTCTTCATGTTTCTGTTATTTATCAGTTCGATATTGAGTATTATCTATCTGAATTATTATTTATGCTAACTGATTTTGTTTTATTGTAGATGGATTCTTCATCATTTCCCGATGGTGAAACTCAAGATACAGCAGAAACCTTTACCACACAGTCCACACCTAATCAAGGGAAAAGGAAGGAGACAAATGGAGATACTTCTGGTCAACCCAATGAAAAGAAAACAGCGGGTAAAAGGTCTAAAGTGTGGAAACATTTTGATCCACTTGAGGAGGACAAGGACAAATGCATTTGTCGTCATTGTAAAAGAGTTTACGGTTGTGCATCATCCAAAGGGACTTCTAACTTGGGGAAGCATATGTTAACCTGCAAGAAGTTGTTGGCATTTGAAGCAAGTAAGTCTGCAGATACGAGAGCTGTTACTAAGGATGGACGATTGGTGGAAGCAAAGGTTTCAGAGGATATCTTCAAAGTGGCGACTGATGAGTTGCTAGTGTTAGGAGAATTGCCACTTGCCTTCATTGAAAGCATGGCTTGGAGACACTTCTGTAGTCGAGTTAATCTCTACACACCGCATTCAAGAAGAACTGCTACCAGAAACATTGTGAAGATGTATGAGGAGAGGAGAGCGGGTCTTAAAGTTTGGATTGCAGCTAACAAGCAGCGAGTGTCACTTACTACTGACATATGGGTGGCTCAAGCAACAGGTGCTAGCTATATGGTGATTACAGCACATTTCATTGATGCAAATTGGGAAATGAGGAAGCTAATCATCGGGTTCAAGTACATCACGGATCATAAAGGGACCACTATAACAAGAGTCCTTATGGAGTGTTTGGCTGAATGGGGAATACAGAAGATATTCACCATCACGGTGGACAACGCCACCGCCAATACATCTGCCCTAAAGAGGTTTCAGACCCAATTCAGCTTAGTGAGCGATGAGGCATTGGTTTTAGATGGAGAGTTTATGCATATGAGGTGTTGTGCACATATTATCAACTTAATTGTCAAGGAAGGATTGCTAGAGTTAGTTGATAATGTGTGTGCCATTAGGAATGCCGTGACGTATGTGAGGGCGTCTACTAATAGGATCGACACTTTTGATAGCCGTGCTGATAATGCCAAGGTGACTAGAGGGAGTTTGCCTTTGGATATAAAAACTAGGTGGAACTCAACATACTTGATGCTGCTACAAGCTATTAAGTTCAGGAAGGCATTTGATAAAATGGAAGCTGAAGATCGGCTATACAATGATTACTTTCTCGAACAAGAGAATGGTCAAAAAAGGATTGGTCCGCCTACTGAAGTTGATTGGAATGCAGTGGAGAGGTTAGTAAGGTTTCTGATCATCTTCTACAATTCTACGTTGATCGTCTCAGCGTCTAATTCGGTTAGCTCCTACAAGTGCTATACTGAGATAGTTACTATAGAGAAGAATCTGATGAACTTGAGCAATAGTTTAGACAGAGAGTTGAGTGAAAAGGCTGACGACATGAGAGGAAAGTTTGACAAATATTGGGATGGAGTGAAGAACATCAATAGGCTTCTGATTGTTGCTAGTGTCCTTGATCCGAGCAAGAAAATGCAGTTTGCTAAGATATGCTTTGAAAGACTTTACGGCAAAGATACTGCACAAGCTAAATGGATGTATACTTCAGTCACTGAAGTTATGAAATCTCTGTTTGCTGAGTATAGCACTCGGTCTAAGAAGGAGGCCATTGTCACACCATCACAGACGGATCAAGCATCAACTTCCGGTGGCCATGGTTCATGCTCTGAGAACATGGATTTTGTGAATGATGAACAGGGGTATGAAAGGATGGATCAAGTTTATAAGGATATGATCAGTGGTTTAGGCGTTGAAGATGAACGGTCTGAGTTGGATATTTATCTGAGTGACAAAGTTGAAAATCCTAATACTTTGCTTGGAACAGAGTACGATGTCTTATCTTGGTGGAAGGTAAATGCAGGGAAGTTCCCAATTTTATCAGAAATGGCTCGAGATGTTCTTGCTATGCAAGTGTCCTCTGTTGCATCTGAAAGTGCTTTTAGCACTAGTGGCCGAATCATTGATCCGTATCGAAGTTGTTTAACTCATTACATGGTTGAGGTCTTGATGTGTACTGAGCAGTGGATGAAGGCTGAGATTAAGTTAGGCGAGAAAACATTTGTTTCAAACACGGAGATGCTTGCTGATGTTACATTGCAGGATGAACTCCAGAAAAGTAAGTTCATTTTACGGTTTTCCATTTCATGATTGATGTTTATATCCTAACATTCTGATTTTATATATCTTTTTCAGTGTATCCTAGACCCAACTAGAACTAGAAGTGGATATGGTCCTCAAAGTTCAAAGGTAACATGATTAATAACAACTTAAGTTATTGGGTTTCTATATTGTGCCGTGTTTTTGACTTGATTTGTTTCTGTTGTAACAGGCAATCAAAGATGTCAATGAGACATGGACACGGAGAAACAACGCGTTTTGGACTTTGAGACTCACCACTCTTCTTTCTTTTCATTTGATTGCTTTGAATTTCTTTCTTTATTTTCATTTGGTTGTGTTATGGAATGATATCACTTTGGTAATGACTTTTGTGTTGCTGGTTTTTAGTGTTTGGACGAGAATGATTTGTATTTTGTTCTTAGGTTGAATCAAGTTGAATGGTTGTTTTTTTATTTGTTCGGATTTCATTTGAAGTAACAGGTTATCAGGTCAATTTTTGTTTAAAACAAAGGAACTTACTCCAAACCGAAAGTATTTTTAGATCCGAAAAGTATATCCGGTAATACCCGAATCCGAAGAGAACCGAACCGAACCCGACCCGAATTTTATAATTATCCGAACGGATCCTTTTCTCTTAGGACCGAAATACCCGAAACCCGAAATACCCGATCCGAACCCGACCCGATAATCCGAATGCCCACCCCTAATCTAAAGCATCTGCCAAATAGGAATCTGGGTTTTTGTGAGTTCATCGTTTAAAGTTTTTAAATCAAACGCTGGAAACTGAAATTGGGAACTCTGTTTTGCAAAGACAACTGCAAACAAGTAGACAGCTCATTCATAGACTATGTTTTATTTTTTCACGGCAACAACCGTCGATGACTTATCAGATCTGTGGAATTGGCGGTGGCTGAACAGATCTACTTTTGCAGGTCAACTTACGGTCATTTTGTTTTTCACCTTTTAACTGCCATATGTTATAATTTTAAAATAGTGTAAGAGAGGGTTATATTGGGTTATAATGGGTCAAAATATGTTGGAAAGTCCTTAAAGTGTCTTCTAGTGTAATACACTCTAAGAAATGGGCAGAAATTATAAAGTTCATACAACTTATTTAGATTTGGATAATTGGATATATATTCGTCTTTCCGGGCCATAGTATTAGGTTGGTCTTAAGCATATATATTGGCTAAGTATTGTAGTCTCTACAAAAAAACACAATTATACCGAAACGACCTATAACTAAAACAATTACATTCGAACGAAGGTGACTAGTCGTTAGATTACTTAGATATATGTAAGCAACAACATACGAATGTGATGTAACTTAGTAGATAGGGTTATGTATGTAATTAGAAAGTAAGGATTGCAGGTTCTGAGCAACTTATTGGGTCAACTAACTATTTTTTTAAGTCAAACTTATAAACAAATAATTGAATATACGAGGAAACAAGAGAAGGTCCCATATGGTTGTATGGTTGGGAATAGAAGCTGCAGCCATTTATATATAAATTTTCCGAAACAAACAAAAGAGAGAAACGAGACAAAAAAGCAAACAAGAGGAAATTATGGAAACAAACAAGCCTAAGTCACCACCCCAAAATACTACTATATATGTCGTTAAAGCATTTTATAATTCTTTGATATTTCTTATCGTGGTATTGTTATTGTCACCGAAATCAAAGTGGACTCCACCACCACCCCCACTCATAAAAACAAGATTCAGAGAAGCAAACCAAGTAATGATAATCAAATAATACTTGTTAAAATTGTATGTAGTCAACATTTTTGTGTCCAATTCAGACTGTCTCGTGGAGTCCATGTGAGACATGTCTCATTTCTGATGTCAAATAACATCAAATCTGATTTAAATTCTTCTTCGCCATGCTGTTTTATACTATTCATGAATAAACATTCGAACGTTTTCATGCCCTGTAGGAAAAAAGTGTTTTCAAGTTTTATTGGAAAGTAAATGTCATTTATCGGTACGAGTTCGCCAACAAATGTTTTTAAGAAAAAATTGCGAGACTTGTATGTCCATCTTTAACTCTTAGTTACAAGTTCGTTAACAATAGTTTTTGTCAATCACTATTAATTGATGAAATGTTGCAAGGAAAATTATTAGCCAAATCTGGCAAGTCAGCTTTACTGAGCTAAGATTATGTTAATAAGTTAATTAATTTATTTGTGATCGACGGCCTCTTCGACATTGATTAGTCTTATCAGCAGACAAAGACAGGAAAGCATGGCATGCACGTATTCTGGACCGGGAATAAAGATCCATCCACAATTGTATATCGTGGTCATACATAACGGTGTACATTTTAATATTTTTTGTTATCAAAGGTACGAAAATTGGTTTAAACTTTAAAGGTAGCATAATTCATATTAGACTAAGTTAAAAAGCTCTCTCTTGTTTAAGGCTATACCAACAACTATAATGGAGTAGGAGTCTTCACACTAGTTAAAAGCTTGGTCAATAATACAGTGGTTGCTATAAGTGTCCAGTGGTTAATTAATTTGAGTTGGTTGGTACAAGTATCTAGTGGTCAATTAATTTCTTATCGTGATAAGTCAAATAAGTAGAAAACGATGTTCTAATAACTTCGTTTCATCTTTCGGCGGAAAAGAGAGATTGTTGATAGTTAGGGGAAAAAATTAGGATCGAAGTACTTCTCTTTCTGCTTCCCTTTTTTTCATTTTGCGGAAAATATGTGGTTTGATTTCGGAAAGTTTGTGAGAGCCCAATCAATCATAGTAAACCATTCATTCTCCCATCACCAATCATGCATCTTCTTTGAGCTTTAATTACTAAGTAATGAAGAATTTGAGTCTACACTATGCAAAATTAAGTGTTGTATTTGGATTATCGATAGCAAGACCCACATAAATAACAAAAATACAATGTCTGTTAGTATGTCGTAACCTTTAGATATTATTAATGCATATTAAGACATGCAAGCGTAAAACGTGGATAAATCTCTTTTTTAAACTATAGACTGAAACCTATGTACATACATACACCACCATCTAATTAGATAAATACGAGAACATTTTGTTGTCATTTTTGTGACAACATCGCAAGTTAATTCATGTAACCTTTTAAGAACCGCCGTTATAATTTCCGAAAGTTATTTTAGAAGAAACCTTTATCATAAAGATGTAATTAAAAAAGCAGTGGGAATTGGGGTGGGATAACTTGTAAGCGAAGAATCAAGAAGAATCACATCGCGTTCTCTTTTCTTGCCAAGTGGATATGAGATGGAGCCAAATGTCACCTTGAGTAACCCAACTAATTAAATGATGACACGTGTATTTGCCATGTCACACCGTCGTGCAGATGTTTGGTTCCAGTTTGTTTCGGCACCGTTATAAAACCCCAACGGGAAACTGAACAACTTTTCCGCATGGGCTAAACCGTTATCATAAAACATCTCGAGTGTTACGATTATAACCCTCTCTCTCACTAGTACCAATAATTAATCATCATCATTATTAATTTATTATTCAGTTTTTTGTTGTTGTAACGTTTTTTATTTAATAAATCACGAAAATGTTCGATGCACCCAAGGAAGAGACGCGACTTGTGTGTGTACCTTAAATGGAAAAAGAAAACAATAACATCGTTACAGGAATCTATCTACACTCGCATCAAAAAACGTCTAATACACGCTTTCACATTCAATGCGTTATACACAAAAGGGATAAAATCATTCATAATTGAATCTGGACCCCCAACTTGAAGGGGGTAATTATGTAAATCACAAAGACACGTGCCTAGAGAATGACGGTTTTAGCCCTATCACGTGATAGTCAACCCCACTTTACAGATATTCCGAGAGTAGGTCCCACAAAGTTACTTGCCATTACCCCGCGTAGTAGCCTAGTAGTAGGCCCACACTCGCTCTCTCCCCTGTACGCTGTATCACAGGCGCGTGTTATACCTTTTCAAACTGTAGGCGCGTGAAAGGCGCGTGAAAGGTTGAGACCCTCTCCTCCCACCACCACCACTTCTTCTTCTTCCTTCTACAAATACCTCTCACTCTCTTTCCCTCCTCTTCCAGAGTTGCTTTATATTTTTTTGTTTTCGCCTGAAACTGGGTCCCTTTGATTTTCTGAAGCTTATTATTGAAACTTAACGAAGCAGCAACTTTCCCTTTCCTCGATATTCGTGAAAAAAAAAATCTGTTCGAAATCCCATGGAGCCTACTTCCGTTATCGACGATGCTGAGTTCTGGCTTCCGCCGGAGTTTCTCACCGACGAGGATTTTCTCGTTGAGAAGGAGAATAACGGTGGTGAGATCGAAAAGTCTAACGAAAAACGTCATGGATTTGACTCGTTTGGGTTGGACTCGGGTTTTGGCTCTGCCTTTAAGCCAATCGGTGACGAGGATAATTTCTTAGCCGGATTGACCAAGCAGATGGTCCAGTCTACTCTGGAAGACGATTTCTCCACTGGATTTTCCGGTAACGGCGCTTTTCCGGCCGCGAATGACAACAAGGTAACTCGATTTAGAACCATTTCTTCTCTGAACTTCTCTCTGCTTTCCGTCGATTTCCGATTTTGGGTGTTATTGATTTCTAACTTTTTTTCTTATGGTCCTTCAGGCGTGGGGTACGACTCGTTCGCCTCTCTGTACAGCCGGAATCGAATGCGGCTGCCGGAATCAGCGGTCAATCCAGAACTGCCAGTCGCGAGTTTCTTCTCAGGCGACATGGGATCTGTACTGCGCCGCGGCGGAGGAAATGGCGAAGATGAATATCAAAGACGAATCGTACGGTCACAACAACCAGATTGACAGAGGATTTCTAAATCTTCCTCGGAAACATCCCCTCGCCGCCGCTAAAATCCCTAACAACGGCTCTGCTTACCACAACCACCAGTCTCTCTCATACCAGAAGCTACAAGCTATCCAAGTAATCAATCAATCACACGACTCCCACCTCCGATTCAACATTTCAGTTCTGAGTTTTTTTGGATAATATTATGCTGATTTCATTTCTGCTTCATTTTGTCTTCTTCCGCAGTTTCAGCAGCTTAAGCACCAACAAATGATGAAACACCATCGCCAATTGCTGCAGAGCAGATGTAAAATTATTAGCAACAAAAACGGTGGTGGTCCAGTGGGTTTGTCGCCATCTGCATGGGCTAATCAGCTTCCGAGACGCGACGGTTCGGGTATGCGGGCTGTTTTCCTCGGAGGCCACGCCGGAAAACGTGGCTCAACCGGAACCGGCGTCTTCTTGCCCCGTAGCGTTAACCATACTTCCCCTGCAACCTCTGAGAAGCTTAATAAGTCCCGTAAGTGTTTTAAAAGATTTCCAAATTCCCTAATGTCAATTTCTGGGTTTTTTTTACTGATGAGGAATGTTTGGGTTTAGCTCCTGCGGCGGTTTTGGTTCCGGCGAGAGTGGCGGAGTTCCTGAACCTAGACGATTCGGTGGTCCACCCAGTGGTTCGTTCTTCAACAGCTCTCAACGGTATAACTAATCTCAAACAACCCACCACGAGCGATTATTCAGATTAATTGAATTTTATAATCATTTTGTTAACTTTTTTTCTGTTGTTATTTAGCAGATGTGCCGTGGAGACAGCGGAGCAACAATGGCGGATTATCGAGGCAGATTCACAGTGGCGTGAGGTCGGAGCAGACAGTGAACGAGCTTCAGTTACCTTCGGAATGGGCTTACTGACCGATTTAGTTTCCTCCGTAGCTTTTAGGGTGATGATTTTGGGGGTTTTGAAGAAAGAAAAAGGAAATTAGATTTGATGACAGGTAGTGGAATAGTGGAGAAAGTATGGTTAATAATATACAGATTAAGTAGAAGATTTGAAGGAGGAAGATAATAAAGAAAGGAGATGTGGAGAAGACGAGGTTTTGGATCGTTTAACCACCATTGATCAAAGCTGATAAGAGGAAGAAAAATGGATTGAGAGAGAGGCGACTTTTGTTTTGGTTTCGTTTGTTCTTGGAAATTAAATAACGGTCTATCACCGGGTTGTTGCTTTAGCTTTCCCCGCCTTCTCTCTCTTTTGTTCTCACAGCTCTTACGCAGTGGATAAGTGTTTGTAATAAAAATGATTTGTTAAAATAATTTTGTTTGCCATTTACTAATGTTTATTTACTAGTACTAATTTCTGTGATCTATGCATGCGGAATCATATAAGATTTTTGTAAAAACAAATTACAAGACGTGTTACAGCGGGATTGTCCCAATCACTTAGTTTGATTTATTCCAAAGCTTAAAAGATTTTGTGGGGTTTGTCTGCCAAAAAAACTATGGTTCCATATGGTTTTCATTATTTGGCTAATAATTGGATAAGAAAATCTAACGAACGGAGATGTAAAACAATCCATAAGGAGGTAACATACACCGTCTTAAATAAAACATAGTAGTTTCTTATAAATTAGTTTTATACGCAAGTATAATTCATACACAAAAAAACACAAGTATATAGATTTCAATCAGAATAATAAGGCAGCAGTTTGTACAGATGAAATCCACTTGGGCTGTGAGTCTTTGCGACCACGATTGACAAATATTAGCTACTGATACTGTTAAAAAAAGTGATTTTATCATGGGCGAAAATACTAAACTTTTTTGGTCTTGTTATTAGCAAGCTAACATATGTCCTGCAAAATTCTTGATGTACCCAAACCTAAAGTTTCATTTGGAGCAGTCTCGTTAGAATAAGCAAATAGTTGCTTGTGGGTACGTAGATGAAGAATTCATCAATAAAGTTCCAATTCCCATAACGTGCAACAATGTTTAGCGAGACTGGTTTTTGGTGGGTTTGCGCTAGACCACATATCGCAAATTCATGTAAACTTTGCGCTAGACTGATTTTTGGTGGGTTTGGATTACAGTTTTGTTTTGTGCTAAAGTTTGGATTTTGTAGGTTAATGTTAGTTCTTTTGTTTATTTGTCGTTAGATTTCTCATGGTTTGGATTAAAGTTTTGCTTTTGTGCTATAGATTGAATTGTTTTTGGTCATTTTAATTCTTTTGTTTATTTATGTTAGATTTATATTTGAGAAGTTTACTAGAGTAGCATAAATTTTCATGTTAATTACTAGATTAACTCAAATTATTTTAAAATTACTAATTTTTATATTATACCTATATTACCCCTAAATGATTTGATAAGAAAAAAATGTAATTACATAATTGCCATTATTATTTATTTATACGTCATCAATTTTTTTTTTTTACGGAATTGCCAAAATCCAATCTGATAAATCTGTTAATTTATTGACGACAGAGTTTTTAATTTTCGACAGATTTAGTTCGAATGGCAGATTTTTCATTTAGATGACAGATTTATCTTATGTGACGAAGCGACAGATTTACCATGTCTCACAGTTTTGTTTACTATGTCAGACTTATTTGATAGATTTGTGGCTATTGATGCAACAGAGTTATTAATGTCTGCCAGATTTAAATTACGGTGACAGACTTTCTTCACTTATTTGATTAACCTCTGACAGACTTCCGTAACATGAAGAGCCAGATTTTATTTTGTAGTGTTAATAACGACAGACTTATGGTACATGTAATATAAATCTGTCATCACAATGAGTTCAAAGTTCAATCACGGTACTAATTTTTACGTTGTCACAGACTTTCTTTACATGGTGGCAGTTTTAGTTTTTGAAGCACAAATCTGTCTTTGACAGCAGTCTTTTATTGTGTATATTGTGTCAGATTTATCATTTAGTAAGATAGGGGATCTATGGCAGCAGACTTTCCTCGACAGATTTATGCCTATATTTGGTAACAGATTTACTATGACGACTAATTATTTGATAACCACAGATTTATTGAACTCATGACAATGACCTTTTTAACCTTTTAAAATGTGAGTCCACCTAGGGTTAGCCGTCAGTTTTTGTTTTCTCCTTTGAGTTACGCATGGCAATAACTTCTTCTTCTTGGATCTAATTTTTTTCCTTCTTAGATCATCACAATAATCATCTTCCATGGAAAAGATTATCCTTGTATGTGGAAAATGGATGTTCCAAAAAGGCAGATGGTTGTTTGAGGTTGATCAAAAAAGAGGGTGCAAAATCCTCTCAGTAAATGATAGTACAAGTTTCGATTATTTCGTTACAATGGTATTCGAAGATTTTAAGGTTGATAGAAACATCTATGAGGTGGAATTGAGTTACATGTTCTCAAAGCTGATGCGACTAAAATTACCTCAAGATACACCACCGGTGAGTGTCGGAACTTCTCGACAACTCCATGAGTTTCTAAATCAACAGAAGACTGAGAATGCTCGTCTTTGTGTCGAAATTAAGAAGAAAGATGTTAAGACAAGGTCGTCACTTCCGAAGCGGAAAAAAATAGATGATGATCTTGAAGAAAATCTCGCAGATCAAGAAGAAGATGATGATGATGATGATGACGAGGACATCGGTGACATATTTGATTACTGTGACGATTCGGTTGGAGCATCATCAGATGATGAGAATTTCACTTTGTATGGAAAGCTTCCGCAACCCGATGAGCATGTTGAGGAAAAGAAAACTCCCCTGGAAATGAATCCCACACCAGTGACAAAGAAAGCAAAGGGAATTCCTCCAACTGTTAAGTTAGAGTTGAGTTCACTTACTCTAACAGTTGGGCAGCAGTATGAGACAAAAGACGAATTAGAGATGCGGTGTAAGATTTTGTCAGTTTTACATCATTTTGATTTCAATGTCGACAGATCAGACCCAGAGATGTTAGTGATTAAGTGCTGGATAGAAGGCTGCAGTTGGCGAGTTCGAGCTACACCTGTTGGTGATTCTACACAATTTACTATTCGCAAGTATGTTGCAGAACATACATGCTCTGTTACAGAACGGTCTGCTAGTGCTCGAAAAGCAACTCCAAATATACTAGGCGTATTGTATAAAGATTTTGTTGGTAGTGTTGATTCAATGGTTAAGCCAAAGCATGTTTCTCATGCGATGAATTTGAGATTTGGTATTAAAGTAAGTGGTTACATTTTCACATATTACTATCTTCTTCGTTTTTGTATTGATTACTAATACACTTTTTACTCTAGATGGACTACTCGAAAGCGCATCGCACACTTAAAGAAGCACGGAAGTTGGTTAGGGGTTCTGCTGAAAGCGGATACGCAGAGTTACCTACGTACTTACACATGATAAGAAGGACTAATCCGGGAACACTTACTCGTCTCGAAGTTGATGAGAATCAACGCTTTAAATATCTTTTCCTTGCATTTGGAGCAAGCATCAATGGTTTTCCCTACATGAGGAAAGTGATTGTGGTTGACGGAACGTTTTTGAAAGAAAAGTACAAAGGAACGCTGTTAACTGCATCAGCACAGGATGGTAATTTCCAAATATTCCCTATCGCTTTTGCAGTAGTTGATACAGAGAACAACAAGTCTTGGGAATGGTTCTTTAGGCAGCTTAGCAACGTGATTCCAGATGACGAAGGGCTTGCAATTATCTCTGATAGACATAAAGCTATTGCGAAAGCGATTGGGAAGGTTTACCCTATGGCTAGTCGTGGAGTTTGCACATATCATCTTTATAAGAATATTCTGCAACGCTTTAGAGGTCGTTGAGCCACGTTGTAATGGGCACTTGAGTTGACGACGTCGTTGTTGTCACGGGCACTTGAGTTGACGACGTCATTGTTGTAACGGGCACTTGAGTTGACGACGTCGTTGTTGTCACGGGCTTGTAAAAGATCTTTTAGTGTTTGGATATCTTTCTCTATAGTGGCCATCTTCTCCTCAACGGGTTTTACTCGCACGTCGACCCTAACGTCGATAGCACCATCCAAACCGACCAACACCTTTTTAGGAAGATTGTTGTCCATGTTGTCCATTTTTTCCGTTAGCTTTTTCATCATATCCACGATCCCACTTATCCTCAAGAGCTCAAAAAATGACATTCATTGATCACCACCTTCACCGTGACGGTTTTCTACCGCCTCTGCCTCTTTAGCTAGAACCTAAAATGTCAAAGAACAACAGAATTCTTGAAACAATATTCACCTCTTAAATGTAATAGTTGCCTAGGGAGAAAAACAGAAAAAGACGAGTGCAATGAAACGAAAAAAAAAACAATGTGTCGAGAAAAATAGAATACCTTTGGAGCGTCTTCCTCATTTGGACATTTTGCACCTTTTTCTTCATGTTTCTAGACTTGTCAGCTGCACTAACTCCATAAAAGTCTTTGCGTTTTTTGGCCTGTTTCGTGATCTTTTTTTCCACGGTTTCATTTTTGTCACTGTCATTGTCCCACGCATTTTCATCAAGCCGATTGTGTTTTAAGTCTTCGAGCAAATTGTCAACCTCTTCATCAGTGACCTCGTCATCCCACTCAGGATTTAATTCGTCACTTAACTGTGGGAAAAAATGCCTAACACGAATCTGAAAACAAAATGAAACAGTATCCAAAAACTGAGTTAGTACCAAAAAAATGCAAAGATTTCAGAAAACAGAAATACGTGTATGTACACAATAAGTAAAAGATATTTACAGAAATAGTCAAATAAAGAATACAATGCTCAATTAGGCATTAACATAACAAATGGTGATAGTTAAAGAGAATATTTTATCTAAATAATGAGACATACCTTCGAATGAGTTTTTTTCTCAGTGGCTATGAAGTCCTTGAACTCAAATCTTGGACGACCCCCACCCCATGAAAGAAGTGGAATTTCTTTTTCTTCGTCTTCTTCTTCTTCTCCTTCTTCTTCCTCATTGTCTTCTTTTGCTTCTCCAAATCTTTTTTTATTTCCATACAATTCTCCAACACCAACAATGGCCTCATATGCCCAAATAAGCAACACATGGACTAAACCACATAACGTATATGACTTCTTCCCAGTATAACTTGCTATCTTTATCGAGTTCATCAAACTCTTGCAAGCAACCCGACCCCAGGGATAGCTCTCAAATGCTTCTGGATCAAGTACTCTCTTGGCACACTCAAGAGGAATTCGAGTCTCCGGAGAAACGCCAAAGATACCTATGGACAGAAGACACAACCATCCAACCATTCTCCTCTTCTCGAAACTCCAGTTCGTGCATCTGTCTAGTACCAATCGCAACTGATTCAAGCAAGGTCCTCTCGATGTAGGAACTTCCATTTCACCCCAAAATGGTGTATGGTCGAACTCAAAGCTGACAGAAGTTTTAAACGGCTCACAATTCAGGCCTGTAATATTCCCAAATTCCAACAAAGACAAACGAATTGGCTGGCAATCGATCAACGACCACAACTCATAATTCTTCTTTGTAGCCAACTGATGCGTTAGTAGATAGTGGACAACCTTGGCAGACCATATAAACTTAACATCTTTCAGTTTAGCTATAACTCCAATAGAAGAGTTCTTCACGGCATCCCAAGCATCTATTCCAATTTTTTCTTCCACTGTTTTTATGTTGGACACATAGCAATTATAATTCACGCTATGCTCTTGGAGAGGAGCTCTTCCCTTTCTGAAGAGAAGTGGGGGATATTTCCCTCTACCACTTGATGCAGCCCTTTCTAGCAAGACAGAAAATAAAAAGAAATCACCTTCCAATCAAAATTAGGCCACAAATACAAACTAGGAACACCAAATCTTTACTATATAATCAAGTCTGTTATGTATGAAGTTTAATGTTCTGAATTTCTAAGTTATATCAAGTCCGTTCCCTCTGTTTCATGAATTTCTTACACAAATCAGACAATTTGGAAAAAATGATCTCAATCTCGAAGCTATTCTCAGAAAATATGAAAATTTGGTTTTGAAATGCAGATAATTTGAAATGCAGATAATTTGAAGCTACTCTGAGAACAATCCAAAGCTACCATCTCGAAATTACGTTCGTTCAATGAAATAAAAACACAAGTCCGAGAAGTTTACACTGATTGGGGAGACGGAGTCGACGAGGTGAAGAACACTTGACTGAAATTGAATAGAGGGAACTGAAATTAAGAGGAGAAGAATAGGCGGCAGGCGGAGGCGGCGGGCGGAGGTGAAGAGATGACGTGAGAGAGGCGACTTCGTAATCGACGTCGGAGACGGCGACGGAGTTTAGGTTTTTTTTTTGGTAAAAGACAAAGTACAGAATTTTAATACGAATTTTAATTGTACAGATTTTAAACTTAATAATAATAATAAAAGTAAATGGCATAATTATTTGAGTCTCCTAGGGGTATTATGTCATTTCAAATAAAATCAGTGTTAATCTAGTAAGTTATGTTTTGGGTATGTTTACTAGGTGTTAGTCCAGTAATTTAAGGAAAAAATAGTGTTAGTCTGAGTAATTTCTCTTACTTTTATTATTATTATTATTAAGGTCATTGTCATGAGTTCAATAAATCTGTGGTTATCAAATAATTAGTCGTCATAGTAAATCTGTTACCAAATATAGGCATAAATCTGTCGAGGAAAGTCTGCTGCCATAGATCCCCTATCTTACTAAATGATAAATCTGACACAATATACACAATAAAAGACTGCTGTCAAAGACAGATTTGTGCTTCAAAAACTAAAACTGCCACCATGTAAAGAAAGTCTGTGACAACGTAAAAATTAGTACCGTGATTGAACTTTGAACTCATTGTGATGACAGATTTATATTACATGTACCATAAGTCTGTCGTTATTAACACTACAAAATAAAATCTGGCTCTTCATGTTACGGAAGTCTGTCAGAGGTTAATCAAATAAGTGAAGAAAGTCTGTCACCGTAATTTAAATCTGGCAGACATTAATAACTCTGTTGCATCAATAGCCACAAATCTATCAAATAAGTCTGACATAGTAAACAAAACTGTGAGACATGGTAAATCTGTCGCTTCGTCACATAAGATAAATCTGTCATCTAAATGAAAAATCTGCCATTCGAACTAAATCTGTCGAAAATTAAAAACTCTGTCGTCAATAAATTAACAGATTTATCAGATTGGATTTTGGCAATTCCGTAAAAAAAAAAAATTGATGACGTATAAATAAATAATAATGGCAATTATGTAATTACATTTTTTTCTTATCAAATCATTTAGGGGTAATATAGGTATAATATAAAAATTAGTAATTTTAAAATAATTTGAGTTAATCTAGTAATTAACATGAAAATTTATGCTACTCTAGTAAACTTCTCTAAAAGTAAATGGCATAATTATTTGAGTCTCCTAGGAGTATTATGTCATTTCAAATAAAATCAGTGTTAATCTAGTAAGTTATGTTTTGGGTATGTTTACTAGGTGTTAGTCCAGTAATTTAAGAAAAAAATAGTGTTAGTCTGAGTAATTTCTCTTTATATTTTTGTGTGGATTAATGTTTGTTTTTTTGAGGTAAAGTTTGGATTTTCTTTTGGACAAGGTAAACAAATTTCACACCAACACCACCACAATCATCATTCCTGGAGCTCATATCAGAAACATCGTTTAGGGAAAAATTCTATTTTAGTTTGGAGAAATATCAATTGTGCACAGAAAACAAACAACTTTTAAATTCGAATTGGATATCCCAAAACATTGAACAAATATTAGAAAAAATGCTATATAGATGGATTTTTTTCTCAAAATGATCCAATTAAAAAAATGAATCACCAATCATGACCGATTTGGGGTAGGCAAATAGAGGAAATCACATACGTAAATCTGTAATCAAACATTTATATAATTTTATATGATTGATGTTTCATATTTAAGGTTGCTGTAGGGAGACAATTCACATCTGTGCTCCGATACCGTTGGAACGGTCCTGATGGAGGGCGTTATTTTGAACAATTTATGTCCGTTAACCTTTGATATACGCTCTAGAAATCTCATAGGGGATATCCAGGAGGGCAAAACGTTTTCAGCGGAGATGCATGTGCACAAACGTGAAGATTATGTCTGTAAGTTTTTAATTACAATTTGAATTTTTAATTATGATTTGAACTTTTATTTACTTACACTTATGTCCGTTTTAACGTTGCTATTTCGGAATTAAGGAGGAGGACATGCAGTGCCAGCCCGAAGTCTTACGGCGTTAAACTGTTAAAGGACACACAATTTTTTTTGCCCCATTTACCACAACAATTAATATTTTTTTTCAACTGCAGACAATTATTTACAAATCACTAAAAACCTAATTTGTTTGAGTTTTGACCACTTCATCTTCTCTTTGTTCGTTCTCTTCCTATTTGCACATCCACCTTTTTTTTTGATAAAATATTTGCACATCCACCTTGGTTCAGTTCTGTTTAGTTCTTCAATTTTCCAAATATGAGAGAGTATGATATAGAATTAGAACACAATGATAAATTTCATGTTTGTTCATAAGGTTTAATGTAAGAGAAGAAGATGAAACGAAGATAAAAATTAGGTTGCTTTGGTCGTTTCGTGTCAGTTACGGAAAGGGAAAAAACGAAGATCTCTTTATTCAATAATTAAAGAGTCAATAACTCAGCCGATCGATATCTAGACAGATCGATCCATTTAGATGGGTCCATCACATGGCGGTCGGACCACCAATTCCGCCTTCATGGTCATACTCTCACTAAGCCATGGTACCATAGGCAAACAGATCTTAATCATATTTCTTGAATCTCTTAATATATGATCTTGATAACGTTTGGCATATATACAATCAAGTTAATATTTCAATGTATATACAGCAAAATATAACAAATCTCGGTGGTTTACCAAACCAAAAAGGAAAACGAAGAGCAACAAACCTACTAATTTTCAGGAAATGTGTTTGAGTTGTATGTTAACCAGTAAAGTGTTTGTTGAGACTCTAAGGTTGATGACTTTTGGGCACTGAGAGGTTAGACCATCAAAGAAGACAAACATAGTAGGTTTCTATTGTCTTAAATGCAGTGATGGAATTGTGAGGGCTTGGAACCAAAAAAAGAAAAGAAAAATGTTGCAAACAAAAACGCAAGTAACTCAGGCTTCCAAATACATGATGCTCTCAGAAAGATCGCAATAACTCATGTGCAAAGACTCGGGCTCTAAAGGGTGGCCCCGAAATTCGGAGGATAACACAACCTGTCGTATCGTCTCACTAGTCTCCAAATCGAAAAGGATGTGCATTGACGAGAACCTATTAACGAAGCACCTAATGGTACCCTCACGACTGGTGCCCTGTATGAACAAGTCACCCCTTGGGAGTAAAGCGATGCCTCTGATAGGTGGAACAAGAGTCGTCTTGTTCGACCATTGACTCTTCCCGGCATGCTCCACAACCCACAGGTCTATACTACCTTCACTCGAGAGACGGGTGTAGTCAAAAACAGCAATTTTTCCTCTGTACTTCATTAGATTGGTGGCACGAGTGTCCCACGTGATGCCAGCTTCAAGGGGTAATTCAATCAGATTAAAATCCTCAGAGCTCATGTCAAAACTCACAAGCACACATGTACTCTCCTCACCAGCCCATGCACCGTAATACAAAACGCCGTCCATAGAGATACCTTGTGAGTAAGGACGATGAGGAGCAACGCTCTGGGTGGTGTTGCTTCTCCTCCAAGAAGCTCCAGGACCAAGCACCAGCACCTGATGCTCCCATCTCATTACCTTGTCTTGTGTGATCCCCCAAACTAGGCTAAGCACTTTGTATGCGTCCTGAATAGGGTCGTATCCAAAGTGGCTCCACGTATTGGAACCATCTTCCAAAACAAGGCTCGATTTAACTAATGGCAATTCCACCTGCTGCTTGGTGGTCACGTTACAGATCCGATATCTTCTCCCTCCAATTCTGAAACACATCAAGCCGCGAAGAGCGTTCACGAGGCAGCCTCCCACTTCCGGTACGGTTACCTCTATGTGGAGTCCACAGAATTTCTCGGCCGCATACTGAGGCGCTGCTGTGAGCAGCAATGCATGGCCGTACTTGTCCGTTAGATACATGAAACGTAGCGGCGATGAAGCTCTAAGGAAAAGATTAGTTAAATAACGAGAGGAGATGATGGAGGACCAGAGCTTTGAGACGCACTTGAACCTCATCAATGATTTCGCTGGCAATCTCGCCAGGATCTCCATCAACACATCCTCAGGGAACCCCGGAACGGCGGTGGCGGTGGCGGCGGCGGCGGCGACGGCTGGTCTTGGAACGGGCTTTAAGAGGGATCTTCTCTTCCTTTTGGCTCTTCCTTCCACCTTCGACCTTTTCATCTTCTTCGTCAATACTTTCACGGCGGCCAAACGAAAAGACATTCCCATAGTTCCAAAGTCTCTTTTCTTTTCTTTTACCTTTTTTTTTTTATATATATTTTGGCTCCTAGGCATTATTGATTGATTGTACTTAATAAAAAAACAGAACATAACTCGTTTCGTCCTACTCAAGGCAGACCTGCGTCACCCCCATACGGCCCAAGCCCATGTTGTAACACAGTGTCAATCATTTAATCCTCCTTGGGAATCCTCCTTTTTAATGCTTCACACTGCTAAGTGCCATAAATCTATCAATTGTCAAACTTGCAAGCTTGTATTTATCAAAAGAAACATTTCTTTTACTCGGGATATTGCTCTTCTTGGGCCTTTATAGTTTAAACCGATTTTTGGTTATATGATTCAGCTTTTACAATGTCTATGTATCTCATTTTTCTTCTTATTTCGAAGTTACATCGTCAGTTTAAATCTGAAGTATGTAACATGAAGTATTTAACCTGAAGTTGTCCTTTGGGATGTTTATTTTTGGAACAAAATGCTACCATACTCTTGATTTAAGAAAAAGGAAAGAAAATGTTGTAGTGCTACTGCTTTCTCTATGAATCCATCTCTCCTGCCAAAAACAGTTTTTAGTCAATTAACACTTAAGTCTTGTTTCTGATTGGATAACAGTGTTTACACTATTTGTGCACAAGTAGAACACTTACTCAGACACTTTCAAAGCCATATTTGTGTGTGGGTGCATAAGAAGAAACTGTCAACGACTTTCCAATCGCCCTGACGCGTTCTGTTGAGCAACACTGATTTGCGGAGTCTAGCAGGAATTGGTACTGAAGAAGGGACTGAAACCCAAGGCTTTGTCTGATATATGTTGGCATAATCATTCTCAGACAAGGTGATGATGAATTGCCCTTGGAGAATATATGGTAGAATTTAGCAATATGTTCTGTTAGAACAAAGAATAAGCTCCTCGTGGGCTGCAAATCTTAAGGTCAAAAAGCTTTTATGTGATGTTTTGAACCTCAAACCTCCTAGGAATAGGTGGCGCCCATGGTCGACAGCGAGAGCGACAGCTAGTCGTTTCCCTTTCGATATCTCCGTTCCTCTGATTGGCTCTTGTATTCCATGTGGTTAACTTTGATTTGTTTGATTTATTGATTTCAATGTAAAACTTGTCATGAATTCGTTTGATGTATGCAGGTCATTGTATCTTTTTGCGGCGGAGATCAATGAGAAGGTCATGGCTTTCAAAAAGACGAGGGGGCTGGTGTAGAACTCTCGACTAAGAAGCTCTTTGGTGTTGTTCAATAATGCTATAGTAACCTTTGTCTTTGTCTTTCTACTACTTGGGTCTTTCTTATGCTTTGTGTTTGTGTTTTTTCCCTAAGTAAACCTCAATGCCGTTTGTGTGTCGACGGTTTTTAAAAGCTCAAAATGTATGAGCCGTTTGTTAATTTGTGGATGCTTAAGCTCAATAACCATTGTCCTAGTATTTACTAATTCGTTTCATTGGGTAGACGAAAGCATCATCTCTACACTGTCTAAAACCATATTAGCAGACCAGTAAACACGGTTTTTAAAAGCCGTTTGTTAATTTGTGGATGCTTAAGCTCAATAACCATTATCCTAGTATTTACTAATTCGTTTCATTAGGTAGACGAAAGCATCATCTCTACACTGTCCAAAATCATATTAGCAGACAAGCACGGTTTTTTCCCCCGTTTAAGATAAGTAAACGTTTTCAGTGAAATTAAAATTATACGTGAGAAAATTTCATGATGCATAATAATAATTTAACATTCAGCAAAAGCTTTTACAAATTGGATTCTCTTGTCACACGCTCCACACTTCTCAGTGTACTTAAAAGTGAAGCAGGTGTGTTTTCGAAGTTGCCTCATACTGAGGCATGCATGAACCCAACAACTCAAAAAACTTTGGAAGCGCTTGCCATTGCTGAAATGACCATATTATCCAGCGGGAGACACCAAGACGGAGTTTGCTTCCCGGATCCTCCAAGATCACCCTTAACACTTGAAGCACAGATGAAGAGAGCACTTATCCACCGATCGATATCTTAAGGATAGAGCTCATGAGGAAGCTACAGGAAGCTAACGAGCACTTATGCAAAAACGCTTCTTTGATGCCACACACAGTAGCACAAGCCAATAAAACAGTAACGAAAGTCTCTTCCTTTGGTTTCAACCCTTGTTTAGTCGTCATTTCCTCGAACAGATGCAACCGCATCAACTCCCAATCCGTTATCATCCGTGATCAAACACTCTTTTAGCATCAGAGACACTCCCACACTCTCCAAACATAGTGATCACCGCATTGTTTAGTCTCTGGTCAGCTCTAAACTTAGACTGCAAGAAACGATCGTGTGCCTTCTTTGGAATGCTCACGTGATTTCAGATTCGCACACGACTCAAACAGCAAAGAGAAACATTCTCCATCAGGTATAGCTCCCTTATCAATCAATTCGATGGCATCGTTATAACTTATATCTCCTGAGCTTGCACAATCACAATCGTTATATCTCAGTTTTTGGAGTAGTAATGGTAAAAGGTGGACTTTTTACCCAAAAAAGGTCAGACTTTTGAGTGTTGACCATTTTTAATTTTTCAAGGAGATATCTCAAACAAGCCTTTTTTTTTGTTGAATTTACTTCATTTGCTCTCAGTTGTTGAACTACCCCGATATCAATAGAGGAAGGTAGAGAGACCAAATTCAGCGTTGGGTTTTTGCTTCAGGTGTAGATCTTCCACTCTGGGTTTGCCCCTAACTCGGAATCGCTGCGGAGCTCCAGATTTGATCGGCGATGGATGCGACGCAGCAGAATCACTTGCCGAAGAAGAAGAAATCCGAAACTGAAGACGAGAAGAGGTTCATGTGTTTCCATTTCCTTATCTCAGCTGATTTAGTCGATTTCTAGCTGTATTTGAACTAGGTTATTTGTCGTTTGATGTATCATCTGAGAATTGTATCTGGAATAGGAGGAAGAAAATCGTTCCCGGGAGCTTGTTGAAAGCAGTGGTGAGACCCGGAGGAGGCGAGTCGAGCCCCGTCGATGGTGATCAGGTACTAATTTCGATTTCAATTCTTGTCGTTAACATAAACGAGACGATCTGGGTATCGAGAAAGAGTGGTCATTTCGGATGCTTATGAGTGTTTTTTTACCTCAGGTTATTTATCACTGCACTGTAAGGACACTGGAGGGTGTAGTAGTGGAATCTACGAGGTCAGAATGTGGAGGTGAAGACTGACGAACATTTCTCAGTTGAATCTTTTAGCTGGAAGTTGCTCTAAGGGTTTTTTTTTGTTGGGGACTCATCGAATGTGTTTGGTGTTCTATCAGGGAAAGGTTTACCGGTAAGAGATGTATTGGGGAAGAGCAAAATGATACTTGGATTGCTTGAAGGAATCCCCACAATGCACAAGGCTGAAATTGCAATGGTAACTCTTAAACTTTTCGAAGATAACATTTGCTAGATTGCTTTATCATTTGAGTTACTTGAAATCCAATGAGTTCGTGGGTCAAATCTTCCATTAGCTGTTTCAGATTACTGTCTTGGTTCTTCACGGCTTAAGAAGTCTT
Organism: Microthlaspi erraticum; assembly: GCA_902728155.2. NCBI lineage: Eukaryota > Viridiplantae > Streptophyta > Magnoliopsida > Brassicales > Brassicaceae > Microthlaspi > Microthlaspi erraticum. The sequence goes on along the minus strand of CACVBM020001340.1, from coordinate 296,602 downwards.
CCATCTTTATTTCTTTCAGTTCAAGATGAAACCTGAAATGCATTATGCGGAGAGGGATTGTCCAGTCTCAGCTCCAGACAGTTTTCCTAAAGACGATGAGCTTCATTTTGAGATTGAGTTGCTGGATTTCTCTAAAGCCAAGGCAAGTTCTCATCACTGACCATTACGACAGTGCTTTAGTTCTGAAAACTTGCGTTTTGTCTGTTCTGACTTTAAGCTTTCACTTCCTTTGTGTTAATGTTTCAGATTGCAAGTGACGATCTGGGGGTTGTCAAGAAGGTAAGACCTGATTTTCCATATTTATAGACATTTTAGATAAGTTTGGGGATGATGTATTATCTATAGAGTCTTGGGGTAAGGGTAGTGTAAGGAAGAATAAGCATATGTAGAATGATATGATTCAAGTCTTTCTTGTTCTTCCTGATGCCTCATGTATTGCAATCCTTTTATATGAAAGATTATAAATGAAGGTGAAGGTTGGGAATCTCCCAGAGAACCCTATGAAGTAAAAGCCAGGTAATTTTTAATTCTTGATTATCTGATTCCCCTTCCCTTGTGGGCTTCAATGTTAATTCAAGTTCTACTGCATTTTTGTGGTGTTTATTAGGATATCGGCTAAATCCGGTGATGGACAAGTGATCTTCTCTCACACAGAAGAACCTTATTTCTTCACCATTGGAAAATCTGAGGTGATTGTTAAGTTTATGGGGCATTTTTAGCTTATTACTCTGTCCATGCATATCCGGTCTTGGGGAATACATTTCTGACTATTGCTTGTCAATTAGGTAGGTGCCTAAAGGTCTTGAAATCGGAATTGGAACAATGGCTCGGAAGGAGAAAGCAGTGATATATGTTCGGAAGCAGTACTTGACTGAATCTTCTTTAATGCATATAGCTCAAGATCTTGAGGAGGTTCATTTTGAGGTTGAACTGGTCCATTTCATTCAGGTATAAGATTGTCGAAACTTATATAATCATGTTTCCTTTTGTAATTTTGTGCCTTAAGAATTAGGAGATTGAGTGATTGACATTCATCTCAATTTGAAGGTGCGAGATATGCTTGGAGATGGACGTCTCATGAAACGTCGGATTCAAGATGGAAGAGGTATGTTTCACACTTTCTTTTTAATAGTTTCTGCTAGACTCCAGTTTTGTTGCCCTACACTACTCTAATCTGCAATGATTCACCAACTTATTAGGCGAGTTTCCAATGGACTGTCCTCTCCAAGACAGTCGCTTAAGCGTTCACTACAAAGGCATGCTTCTTAATGAAGAGAAGACCATCTTCTATGATAGCAGGGTTGACAATAATGATCAGCCATTAGAGTTCAGTTCAGGAGAAGGAACGGTCAGTTACTCCAACATTTAGAAACCTAGTGTAGTTACTTACGCTTTTCATTTCAAATATATGTCTAGGTATGTGGTTGCTTAAGATTATAATGTCGCAACGGCAGGTGCCTGAGGGGTTTGAGATGTGTACTCGTTTGATGCTGCCTGGGGAAATTGCTCTTGTTACATGCCCCCCTGATTATGCATATGACAAATTTCCGAGGTTACACTCGTAAACTGTGTAAATCACGCTGAACATGATGATAGCTTATAATCTCTTGCTGGAGAAATAAGCGCTTTTTAATTGTTTCCTCTCCTGATAGACCGCCTGGCGTTCCTGAAGGTGCACATGTTCAGTGGGAGATTGAACTCCTTAGCTTCGAAACACCAAGGGTAAGTTGATCTAGTGTTGATGCTTACCATAGGAATTGTAAACAGCAGCTTCCATTTCTAATGAATCTGGAGATTCGTGTCACAGGACTGGACTGGTTTGAACTTCCAGAGCATCATGAATGAGGCAGAAAATATCAGAAGCACGGTATGCATCAAATGCCTGCTATTACATACATTTGGCATACACTCTTAAAATGTACCACTACAGAGCAGATCTTGTAACTTACCACTCTTCTCTGCTTTTGGTTAAAAACTTTGAATTTCAGGGTAATAGGCTTTTCAAAGAAGGAAAATTTGAGCTTGCAAAAGCAAAGTACGAAAAGGTAAGAGTCCAAAATGCCATAGCCAATTCAGTTTCCTTTCTTTCTCAGTGTGTTTTAAGTCCAGTATTAGCATTTGTTTCCTTGTTCCTGAGCGGTGAACCCATAACCAGGTGCTCCGGGAATTTAATCACGTAAACCCACAAGATGACGAGGAAGGAAAAGTTTTTGGTGACACAAGGGTGAGTTTATCTTTCCTCATTACGCTTCTAGTTATAGATTTGATATTAAGTATTAACCAACACTTGTATCCTTGTTCTGCTGGTATTTGAAGAATATGTTACATCTGAATGTTGCGGCTTGCTTGCTTAAAATGGGAGAGTGGAGGAAATCTGTAGAGACATGTAATAAGGTAACATATAGTAATAAACAAACCTCTTAATAGTTTCTTCACGAATCATAAAGTTTTGAGATTTCTGAAACATTTTGTGTACCAATTTCCAAAAAAGGTTCTAGAAGGAAAGCCTAGTCATGTGAAAGGTCTCTTCCGCCGTGGAATGGCTTACATGGCCGGTGCAGAGTATGAGGACGCTAGAAACGACTTCAATACGGTATGTTATGCGAAAACTTATTATTTTATATAATCCAATCCGTAGGTGTGGAAATCTGTTTATGAGAAGATGACTTTTATGTGGCTCTGTTTTAGATGATCAAAGTGGATAAATCATCAGAAGCTGATGCAACAGCTGCTCTTTTGAAACTGAAGCAGAAGGAACAGGTTAGTGTTTGAGAAAACTATCTCAGTTAGTTCATTAAAGCGACTTATGGTGATTTCGACATGTTTTTGCCTAATTCGACTTGACAGGAAGCGGAGAGCAAGGCGAGGAAACAGTTCAAAGGATTATTCGACAAGAAACCTGGGGAGATAACTGAAGTGGGTTCAGAGATAAGAGAGGAGTCTAAAACTATAGAAGAAGTAGATGAGACAAAGGATATTGATGATGATGATGATGATGATGATGATGATGAAACACAGGAAGAAGAGAGAACGGTGAGCACTGAAAGGAAGAGAAAGTGGTCGGAGAAAGCCTGGCCGTTTCTGAAGAATGTGATGCTTCAGATCGGAATCCAGCTCGGTGTTGCGCTCTTAGGGGTTTTGATTTTCCAGTTTTTTAGCTCCAGATTTACATGATAGATGAAACGACAGCACTATACTCACTTCTCCTATCAAAGTGTCTATCTAAAGTACTCTAATACTCTGAAAATATAAAACTAATGGATTATTTAAGCTTAATTATATAGATTCTTTAAATTCTTTACCAATCAGAGACTGAATTTGAAAGAAAATAAGATTGAATAATAATCTGATTAATTTGCTTTCCATGATGATAAACTAAATTATCATTAAAATGTTGCAAAAAAAAAAAAAACAGGTGATGTGATTGAAAATAAAACAGACAGTAAAGTTAAAGTTATAGATGTTCAAAAATATTTCCAACCATCGCTAATGTTTTTAAATATAAAATTAAATGCTCTCATAAAAGTCGGAAAAACACCCAAAAAAATCCCCAACTTTTTCAATTAGAACGTTTTATTCATGAACTGTCGATTGTACGTTTAATTCCTCAACCTATTGATTGTCTGAAATTGGGTTTAACCTAGTTAGGCTTTAAACCTCTTAGACGTTGGGATTATATTTTCCGACACAAAATCTTCAATTTAAGAACCCTAAAACGATTGCCGACAAACTAAAGATAATTTCAGCGAAAGTCTGCAAATTTCATAAGATTTTAGTGTATCTGAAGTCGGAAATCACAATCACAGAGTCGAAGCTGAGTGTGGTGAAAACCATGTGGAGAAGAGGTGGGAGGAGGGATAAACTCCCAATTACCCAACTCTTCTTCGAATTGGGAGTTTATCCCTCCTCCCACCTCTTCTCCACATGGTTTTCACCATACTCAGCTTTGACTCTGTGATTTCCGACTTCAGATACGCTAAAATCTTATGAAATTTGCAGACTTTCGCCGAAATTATCTTTAGTTTGTCGGCAATCGTTTTAGGGTTCTTAAATTGAAGATTTTGTGTCGGAAAATATAATCCCGACGTCTAAGAGGTTTAAAGCCTAACTAGGTTAAACCCAATTTCAGACAATCTGCAATAGGTTGAGGAATTAAACGTGCAATCGACAGTTCATGAATAAAACGTTCTAATTGAAAAAGTTGAGGATTTTTTTGGGCCTTTTCCCATAAAAGTCGCCATTTTTATAAAAGGGACCCAAAAAAAAATAATGATTCAACCGTTTTCTCCGTGTTGAACTCGCGTTTTATCGTACACCCAAACGATGGTTAAATTGTTTCTGAAAAAACGCAGATTTTTCCAGAGATTTCTGGGGGCAACGAATAAATTGTTTAAGGGCTTTACTTTTCATCATCGTTCTCTCAGATCCTGCTAAAGAAATCCTTTTCTATCCTAAAAAAAAAAACTTTTTGTTTCGATTCTTTTTTCCGGTTCCACAGAAAATTTAAAATGAGGTGGGAAAAATTAAACTTGTTGGGTTGTGTTACTTTGGTTTGATGATGCTGACACTAATTGTTGGAGTCTCAAGTATTATGGAAGTTTAAAAACATCAATTAAAGAAGGAGATAATGACGTTTTACATTCGCCGCGAAGCTTCTAAGGTTCTCTTCGTTTTATCTGATTTACGTTTTCTGCGATTTAATTTTGGGTAATTTGGCTGATTTTGGTCATTTGCTCAATGTTCGCAGCTATGGAAGAGGTTTTGTTCGGAGCTAACGACGGAGATTGGTCTCCTCGCTGAGAACTGGAAATACCTTCTTGCTGGTCTCATCTGTCAGGTTTCTTCATCTTTTCAAATTCTGTTTTTTTTTTTTTTTTACAACTTCAAATTGTAATTGAATACTAGAGCTCCGTATATAAGATCCAATGACTCCTCCTGTGATTTGAATTCGACAGCTTTAAGCCTGAAACTGAAAAACGTAACTTTGTTATAGCTATAGTAACTTTAGGCCTTGGAAGATATTAAAGCACAAGACTTGAAGTTACCCTTTTTGGCTAGAGTGTATTTTTGTACATACCTTTATGGCTTTATGTCTCTTGGTTTCTTTGGTTCAATTTATGGTTAATTTGTGTTTGTTTGACACTTTTGTGAATGCATCTGTTATCTGCAGTATGTTCATGGTTTAGCAGCTAGGGGAGTTCATTATATTCACCGGCCAGGACCAACGCTTCAAGATCTTGGCTTTCTTCTTCTTCCGGTTAGTCTTCGGATGTTTCAGCTGATTCTTCTTCAGAACAGATTTCATATTTTAAGCTCTTCTTTGGTTAATTTTTTATTATATCAGGAGCTTGGTCAAGATAAAGGCTACATAAGTGAAACTGTGTTCACTTGTGTGTTTCTTTCGTATTTCCTGGTGAGTTTCCTAAAAGATTCTATGATTCTGGTTCTGTTCTGAGTTCTGATTTCTGACCAAGAAGACGTTAAATGAAAATTGCAGTGGACTTTCCATCCTTTCATCGTAAAAAGCAAGAAGATATACACTGTGTTGATATGGTGCAGAGTCCTCGCTTTCTTAGTTGTATGTAACCCTGTTACCCTTTACTTCGTTAATGCAATGATTTCTCTTCTTGAAGTTTGTTTTCCTATGAACAGGCTTGTCAGTTTCTCCGAGTAGTAACATTCTATTCGACTCAGCTTCCAGGCCCTAACTATCACTGTCGAGAGGTCTAAGATCGCTATACACAAAGTGGCCTATCATCACATATAATTCATGTGTTTTGATTCTGGTGAGACTCTCTCTTGTATAACTTACAGGGCTCTGAGCTTGCTACTTTGCCACGGCCAAAGAGCGTTCTTGAAGTTCTCTTGATCAACTGTGAGTTTATAACATTGTACCTTCATGCTTCTTCTCTTTCTTATGTGATGATAATACGATGATCTTTTTCAGTTCCTCGTGGGGTGATATATGGATGTGGAGACTTGATTTTCTCGTCGCATATGATCTTCACACTAGTCTTCGTCCTCACTTACCAGAAATACGGTTCCAAAAGGTACAAATTTACTCTAGGAATGTCACAAAGTATGTCATAGCTTACAATTACAAATATGTCTCTCTCTTTCTTTTTTCTTAGGTTCGTAAAGCTGTTAGGTTGGGTCATTGCCATATTGCAAAGCCTCTTGATAGTCTCGTCACGTAAACATTACACAGTAGATGTTGTGGTTGCGTGGTATACAGTGAACTTGGTTGTGTTCTTCCTCGACAAGAAGTTACCAGGTATTGTATGAGCTTTTTACTTATCAGAAACCACTTGCAGAGACCGCCATATTCTCATTGTGATGAGATTGTTTGTAAACAGAGTTGCCTGATCGGACAACAACGGCGTTGCTCCCTATGAGCTCGAAAGACAAGACGAAAGAAGAGAATCACAAACTCATGAACGGGAATGGTGTTGATCCTGCAGATTGGGTACGAATCTGAAATTAGTTCACAGATTGAGAACACAATAAACTGAATCCTCCTAATGTGTTTGATTTCGTTTTTGGTGTTCCAGAGACAGAGGGGTCAAGTGAATGGCAGGGTTTATGAAGACAGCAATGGAGGTCACACCGATAACGCTACCAATGGCTCATGAGAACTCAGCTCGAGTTTAGGTTTTTGGTAAATTTGATTATAGGTCCAGAAAAGAGAGGGAAGCAAACAGAAATGCAGTTTGTACATTTTCAAGTATCTTGCTCCTCAAGTAACCTAATGTTTGTAATTGTATGGTGGCTTTGAGGAATTTACCGCTTAACAAAGTAAATTTAGTATTCAAGGTAACACGAAACAATTATACATTATATAACCAATCACATTTTCATCATTCTTTCCTGTGTGTTCAGTGTTCATGATCAATCTAATCCTCTTCAACACCATGTTTTCAACATAAATTTATTCGTCATTTTAGAACGATGAGTATCAACATTCCCTAATAAATTCATACCAGAACACACAAATTTAGTAAAGCACGTCTCCAAAATAATATTTTTTTTAGACTAAGCTAGACCTTTTTAATTATATTTACATTGACCTCGTTCTTAAAACAAAATGTGGTGCTCTTCAATCAAGCTGTTTTCTATTTATCTTCCACCATTCGTCTAATTCTTATAACCTTACACGAGCTTAGTCGCACCATCGTAAATTTTGTTAAAAAGAATCAAAATGTAAATAGTAAATATTATAATGGGACTGGAGATTCATATAGCTGGGCGTGAAGATTAACAAAAGGTGACAAAATGAGAAAAATTGTTGTAACGGTGGGAAGAGGGAACGTGGAGTATGTCGGTAAGGAATGTGGTCAAAGGCACATCCCATGTGGGCTCACATGTTTACATCTTCTCAGGACACAACTTTCTCACTAAAAACTCTCTGTCTCTGGCCCTTTTTTTTTTCTTTCCCTTTCACATTTTCGGTGCTCAAAAGTAAAATAAAAGAACAAATTTCGAACAAGTCCAAACGTATATATTCTCGAATACTTCGATAATTTCTAGTCGATTTCTTTTAGTGTGAATATTTATGAGTCCTAACCGATGTTTTATATGGATGACAACTTCATATAGATCATGTTGACTGAACGTAATTAAACACAAAAACATGTGAGAGCCAAGATTTATTTTGGTATGTGTTTAGAAATGCTAAGATGTTCTGGTGGTAGATCATTGAATAGGTTATAAAAATACTCTACTTGTTCTTTAATGACATCAAAAAACGATAACACTATTGGGTCATAAAAGACCCTACCAATCGAATCTAATATTTTGGACCCACTACTTGAATGCAAATATTTTTGATAAAGTAATGCTGTCTTTCTTTTTATTCTTTGTGATTAAATATTGTTTCTTAGGATTCGATTGTCACATTCTCAAGATCATTAGCGTTATGACGAACGGCTAATATTCGTTTGCTAGAAGATACAATCACAGTGAGATGCACATAGTATATGATAACATACCTATGGTTGGTATGAGTAAAATGATAATCATCATTGTTTCATGTCTACAAACGATCAATTTCATTTTTCCGTTGGGTCTTGATGCCCTTTTCTTTCATTTATTTGCTGGAAAATCGTTTGCTTTATATAATTTGTTATTTTTTGTCGACTTCTTCTTCTTATTATTATTGTAGCTATAGTATTCGAGTGATAATGAGAAAGAGGGTCCTATATGCTACCATATGTGGGTAGTAAAATCATTATTTCAAACGCAGAAAGAAAGATAGAAACATTATCATTATACCAACTGTCTGGATATGGTGTGTTTTATGAAGTTCTTGATTACAATTTTGTTTTTGTTTATTTATGTTTTTCTTTTGCAGTATCTAACTACCTATAATACTTTTTTTTTGGAGGACCCTTATCTTATATATTTGGCGAGTATCATATAAAGTCACTTTTTATGAGTTATATTATCAGTTGTGTTCTGCGAGAACATTTTATCACATGTGTTTGGACAAGGATGGCTACGTATCAAAATAATGGGCTTTTAATTCTATATTCCTAATTTAAACTGTATCATAAAAAAACGAAACACAAATTAAGACCAATCGAAATTGAGAAGTGTAACGTGGAAATGATTTAACGGCCACTTTACCAACACAAACATTCAGTAACAAGTTGTTACTAACAAAGCCCCTGCCATATCTGATTATATTGTGGCCTAAAGAAATCGTTTTTTGTATACCTTAGACTGGATATACTTAAGCATACCAAGTATGGTGAGTAAAAAAATGTTTCGTTTTCTGAAATGTGGTATTTTGTGAAACTCTTTCTCCACACGATGTTCATCGAGACTGCTGTGTTTGTCTTGGCAAGCAAAGCATCTCTCTATGCCATTTATGTTCCAAATTGTCTTCATGTTAAATCTCACCCGATTGAAGATCGTAAAGTTTTGAGTGTTTATATCAATGCGAAGAGAAGAGAAGGAAGATATATTATGTCAAGTTATCAACCATTCGTGCTTTTTTAGGTAAACGTACTAAATCCTTCTAATCCTTTTTGAAGCATTGTTAAACTTGATTAATACCCTTTTATCGACACAGTTCTTTGTAATTCAACATTTTAGGTCGATTAGAAATAAAAAAAACCATGTTTAGTATATTTTCAGTCTTTCTTATTTGAAATCTTTAACTTAACATCTGTAATATTATTACAAGTGTGAATATAAAATCAGAACAGCATAATACTTCAAAAGTCAGCGAAAAAAAAAACCTGGAAAGTCAATGACCAACGAATGTTTAATGATGAAGTTCACGCGGTTTCAACATGCATAAAGTGTTTCTGCTTTTTGCGCCTTATTTTCACCGGTTAAAAAGTGAAATTCACTATTCAAAATTTTCACCCTACGATTTTGATTTGACATCAGAAGAGAAGATCAATAATACTTTCACTAAATTTTCATATTATATCATGACTACAATTTTTTCTCCATTTTTTATTTATTTGGCTTCTCAATTTCAATAAAAATTAGGGTAAATTTAGGCAATATACATAAGAAAAAATAATAATGTAGCATTTCAAAAAGTTTTAAAAGGAAGAGAGGCGCAAAGTTTTGTCGCAAAAAGTAACGTCAGGTAAAAAACATTTAAATATTAAAACGAAAATAAATAAAACGAATACAGTCTCCTTCTTTAGTCTGAAAACGCCGAGAAGAAGAAGGAAGAAGAAAGTCAGAAACCTTTCTTATCGGAAAAAGACGAACTTTGTTTCTCTCTCTCTCTCTCTCTCTCTCTCTGTGCTCTTCACTTGAACTTTTCCGGGCAACACATTGACAACCGTCGTATAATTTGATTTACCTTCGGAATCTCCGATCACCTGATTCCCATCGCCGACGTTAAGTCACCAAATGGGAGCTCGTTGCTCAAAGCTCTCTTTCTGCTTGTTCCATTCTCACTTCAAATCCGCTTCAGTCCTCGAATCTCCCGATCTCGGTATGCTTCTCTGTTCCTCCTCCTCTCGTATCTTCAAATCCGCGTTTCGTTTCTCCGTTTGTCGATTTTGAGGGTTTTCCGATTTTAGAAAACGGAGGGAAAGTGTGGCCGAATTTCAAGGAGTTCCGATTGGAGCAGCTGAAATCAGCAACCGGAGGCTTCTCCTCAGATAACATAGTATCGGAGCACGGCGAGAAAGCGCCCAACATTGTTTACAGAGGAAGGCTCGACGACGGCCGCTTGATCGCCGTCAAACGCTTTAACCGCCTCGCCTGGGCCGACCACCGACAGTTCCTGGTACGTTTTTTCGCTTCCCGTCGAAATCTCTTAACAGAAGATTTCAGCCGAATCATCCCAAAATCTGAAAATTTCGAGTCGAAATCGATTGATTTAGGATGAAGCGAAATCTGTTGGGAGCTTGAGGAGTGATCGATTGGCGAATCTGATTGGATGCTGCTGCGAAGGCGAGGAGCGATTGCTCGTCGCTGAGTTTATGCCTCACGAGACTCTTGCAAAGCATCTCTTCCACTGTGCGTTACTTACTTACTTGCTCCTGATTCTCTCTAATGGCTATTCAAATTTGTTGCAATTTGATTGAAGATATTCGTTTTGTATGTTTTCAGGGGAGAACAATCCGATGAAATGGGCGATGAGGTTAAGAGTTGCTCTGTGTTTAGCGCAAGCGTTGGAATATTGTAGTAACAAAGGGAGAGCCTTGTATCATGATCTCAACGCTTACAGAGTTTTGTTTGACAAGGTGTGAGAATATTTTGATTGAATTCTTTTGCTTTGATCCTTGAAGTTGTTGTTTTTTCAATCCTTTTGCGGTTTTACAGAATGGGAATCCAAGGCTGTCTTGCTTTGGACTTATGAAGAATAGTAGAGATGGGAAGAGTTATAGTACAAACTTGGCATTTACTCCTCCTGAGTACTTGCGAACTGGTAAAGCCTTTGTCTACTTCATGCTCATATGTAACTATTTAGCTAAGTCCACTCAAGAATGTATATATTTTGTTGTTGCCAGGTAGAGTGACACCAGAGAGTGTAGTATTCAGTTTTGGAACCGTTTTGCTTGACCTCATGAGTGGAAAACATATCCCACCAAGCCATGTAAGTCCTCTCCTAAGTTTTGACCTGTCTCACTGTGTCTTGCTGAGCTGGCTTTTTCGTTATATAGGCGCTTGACCTGATCAAGGGAAAGAATTGTGCAATGTTAATGGATTCTGCTCTAGAGGGTCATTTCTCAAACGAAGATGGAACGGAGCTAGTACGGTTAGCTACACGTTGTCTTCAGTACGAAGCTCGAGAGAGGCCAAACGTGAGATCTCTCGTCACTTCACTCGCCACGCTCCAGAAGGAATCTGATGTACCTTCGTATGATCTTATGGGGATACCACACGAAACAGAGGCTGAGGAAGAAGAGCAGACGCTTTCGTTGACGCCGTTTGGTGACGCATGCTTGAGACTGGATCTTACGGCCATTCATGAAATACTTAATAAGATTGGTTACAAGGATGATGAAGGCATCGCCAACGAGGTCTGCTTTTATTTTTTTGCTCACATCACAGCTTAGTCTTTCTTGGAACTTGTTTATGTATATGTATCTTCGTGTGCAGCTCTCGTTTCAAATGTGGACTAACCAGATGCAAGAGTCTCTCAACTCGAAGAAGCAAGGCGACTTAGCTTTCCGTTCCAAGGATTTTACAACCGCAGTCGATTGCTACACTCAGGTAATAAGATGCAATCATACAAATGCAAATTCTCCGTTTAGTCATTGAAACTGAAACTGAAACTGAAACTTGGCTGGTTTTGTTTTGGCATTAGTTCATAGAGGGAGGAACAATGGTGTCACCAACAGTTCACGCGAGACGGTGCCTGTCGTATCTGATGAACGAGAACGCACAAGAGGCTCTAACCGATGCATTGCAAGCGCAGGTTGTGTCTCCAGAGTGGGCAACGGCTTTGTATCTGCAAGCGGCTTGCTTGTTCAAGCTCGGTATGGAAGCCGATGCTCAGCAAGCTCTCAAGGACGGGACTACTTTGGAAGCCAAGAAGACTAATAGACGCTGATAATTCTAAAAAAAAAGAAAAAGCTTTGTATAGGCTTGTTTTGTTCCCTCAAGTCTCCATCTGGTGTATATCTATATATATGCATATACTTTTGATGCTTCTTCTTCTTCTTCTTCTTCTTTGTATTTATTCTGAATTATGATGATGATGATGATTGTGATTTCTGGTGTGCCTTAAGGCAAGATCTCTTTTGAGAATTTTTTTATAGGATTTGTCAATTTATCAATCAGTAATTTTCCATCAAACATTCTTATGAAATTTTGTAACAGAACAACTTGTAAGAAACTTGGTTGTATATTGAAGAAAAAGACTGTATGAGAGATTTAATCAAAGTTTATCTCCAACAAAACAAACTAACAATTAACAACACTTTCAAGTACAGAATTAACCAAGCCCTGAGGACTTTCCATAATTAGCTTCACATCCTCTACGTAATCTTGAAATGTATGAAGTACAGAATTCGTTAACTTTAGCCCGTGTCCTTGTATTTCAATTCTTACCAAAGTCTTCCTCTCCACGTTGTAGTAAAAAACATAAAGACGGTCTTGTAAACTGCACGGCGACAAGACAATATCACACGTACCAGCAGTCGTTCCAACAATGTCGTAAGAGCAACGGGAATCCATATCTTGCCACCAAAGAGGAAACTCACATATATGCTTTGAGAATTCATGTTTCTCAGCATCTTCTAGCAACCACAAACAAAGACTTCTTTGATCGCTGTCTTTAAACTGAACCAAACCTAATTTACCTTTGTAGTTGATCAAAGTAGAGTCTAAAGTCATGCTTCCATCATCTATATTGATAAAGCTAAACTTCTCACTTGTAACATCAAAGCACACTAGTACACTCTCTTTATGAACGCGAGCGCAATAATACAAAACCCCATCTATGCATATCCCATGACCATATAACCAAGGATCATGTCGTTTGCATACTATCCATCTCCATCTAATAATTCTTCTTGTATCCACTGTCAGAACTTGATGTTGAACCGACTTCGCAGATATACACAACACTTTGAATACTTTGTCCATCGGATCATACCCAAAATAAGTTCTTGCAAAAGTCCAATTCGTTTTGGGTAATGCAAGAATCTCTCCAGTGGCGGGATTACAAATCACCGGAGTATCTTCCTTTTCCCGACCTCGATAACAGAGCCATCCACGGGTCGGGGGACATATTCCATGGCGGTAACGTTCGAGGGAAAACGTACGATATCGGGTGGCTACAAGAGATGAGTCAGCTTCAGGGCTTCGAGCCTGAGGTGAAGAGAAGAAGAATAACTTGCCATTAACTTGGACGGTGAACAAGAGCCGTGGATGACTCGTGGAATTCTTCAGAAACATATCAGTGAAATCTTGACGGCCAAGTGTGGATGCCCATTGTTTCGAAAGGTAGTGAAACCTAGCTATAGACTCTGATGGGAGTCTCACGAACATATCGATAAGTAGATCATGTGGGATTTGATCTCCTTCTGAGGTTGAAGCTCTTTTGAGCTGCTTGAGTTTTTTTCATGGCGGATCAGAGAGCTTTAAAGCCTAGTGTAAGGGTTTTTAACTCTGCCTTTGCTTAAATATGAACCTTCTTGAACACTCTTTCTCTCTTATTATTCTCTCTCTCTCTATTGTTTCTCTTGCTCTTTGATGCTTGGGAGTTGGGATGATCCTGAATGGGAAGAGACGTGGTTGTTATATAGCCAAAGATGTCATGAATTTTCCTTTTAGCTTCTGGATATCATAATTCCTTGTTCCTTTTTCTTGCAGAAACGGTCATGGAGAGAAGAAAGGAAATAACACCAAGTTTAGCTTTCTTGTGATTTACATAAACCTAAAGCAAATGCAAACACAAATAATAATCGAGGAAATAGTGTGTTAATATAGATTTGTAAGTGTGGAAAGGTAAATATACGATTTGGTCACTTTGGGAGAATAACTAAAGTTCGGATTGCAAGAGGTACATGAGAAATGGTGACACCCAACAAATTAACACAATGATCCACACAAGCCGCCGCTTCCACCACCAGCTCTCTCCGTCTTCCCCCACCGTCTCATTTCCTCCTCCTCCCTCCTTCACCACCACCTCCAAATTACAATTTGTTTCCGAATGAATTTTTCCATGAATACTTATGTATAGTCTGTATTTTTAAATGGGATTGTTATATGAAAAAGATGTACAAACAACCAATTTAAAAAAAAAGAAAAAAAAAAAAACAGAAAAAATCAAAAGGAGAGAACAACACATATATTGTCTCAAAAAGTGTGGGGGGGGAAAAAACTAAGCCCTGAGGACTTTTACATAATTAGTTTCACATCCTCAACGTAATCTTGAAAGGTATGAAGTATAGAATTCGTAAACGTTAACCCTTGTCCTTGTATTTCAACTCTTACCAAAGTCTCCCTCTCGACGTTGTAGTAAAAAACATAAAGACGGTCTGGTAATTTGTACGGCGACAAGAGAATATCACACGTACCAGCAGTGGTTCCAACAATGTCGTAATAGGGACGAGAATCCATCTCTTCCCACCAAAGAGGAAATTCACATATATGCTTTGAGAATTCATGTTTCTCAGCATCTTCTAGCAACCACAAACAAAGACTACTTTGATCGCTGTCTGTAAACTGAACCACGCCTGGTTTACCTTTGTAGTTGATCAAAGTAGACTCTAAAGTCATGCTTTCATCATCTATATTGAGAAAGCTAAACTTCTCACTTCTAACATCAAAGCAAACTAGTTTAGACACTAGTAGTACATTCTCTTTATGAACGCGAGTGCAATAATACAAAACCCCATCTATGCATATCCCATGACCACATAACGAAGGATCATGTGGTTTGCATTCGATCGTTCTCCATGTAAGATCTTTTCTTGTCTCCACTGTTAGAACTTGATGGTGATTCGAAATCACAGATATACACAACACTTTGGATACTTTGTCGATCGGATCATACCCACAATAAATTCTTGCAAAAGTCGTTTTGGGTAATGCAAGATACTCTCCAGTGGCGGGATTAAAAATCACCGGAGTATCTTGGAATGCCCGACCTCGAAAACATAACCATCCACGGGTCGGGGGACAGATTCCATGGTGGTGACTGTTGAGGGAAAACGTACGATATCGGGTGGCTACAAGAGACGAGTCAGCTTCAGGGTTTTGAGCCTGAGGTGAAGAGAAGAAGAATAACTTGCCATTCTCATGGACGGTGAACAAGAGCCGTGGATGACTCGTGGAATTCTTCAGAAACATATCAGTGAAATCTTGACGGCCAAGTATGGATGCCCATTGTTTCGATACGCAGCGAAACCTAGCTATAGACTCTGATGGGACTCTCAAGAATATATCGATAAGGAGATCATGTGGGATTGGATCTCCTTCTGAGGTTGAAGATTGTTGTGTATTAGATATTTTGAGCTGCTCGAGTTTTTCCATGGCGGATCAGAGAGCTTGAAACCCTAGATTGAAAGTGGTTCTTTTTCTTTCGTAAATTTATATACGTAACGATCTCATTGATGGGCTTTTATACAGCCCAAGATCTGAAAGTATTTACGAAAGCTTTGAATATATAGGCTGGATTTATCTTATGAAATTTGGTATTAGACTATTAGTGTACCTCTTCACAAGTCTATCAATAAAAGATGGTTCAAATTTAACATGCATTTCTTGTGATTTACATAAACCTGAAGCAAATGCAAACACAAATAATAATCGAGGAAATAGTGTGTTAATATAGATTTGTAAGTGTGGAAAGGTAAATATACGATTTGGTCACTTGGAGAATAACTAAAGTTCGGATTGCAAGAGGTACATGAGAAATGCTGACACCCAACAAATTAACACAATGATCAACACAAGCCGCCGCTTCCACCACCAGCTCTCTCTGTCTTCCCCCACCGTCTCATTTCCTCCTCCTCCCTCCACCACCTCCACGTCCACATCCTCCTCCCCCTCTATCATCTCATTCCCGCCGGCCACGTTCCTCGCCACCGAGTGGCAAATCTCACATACTCTACAACCATAATTTACTTTATGCATAAGTTTTCGTTTTTTTTTCATTTTCAATGATATATACATTATTAGTATCTTTGACAAAATTAATAGCCTATCATATGCTAGTTAGAACAAAAAAATATAATTAATCACACCAAAACAAAACTAGTTAGAATTTGCTTTTCAACAACTAATAATAAATAGTACTATTGATAATAGAGAAAACTAATTAAACATGAATCAAAGAGATGACATAGCAAGAAAAAAACATACTCGTCTCCTTTGAGTTTGAACCAAGTCTCAGCACATTGTCGATGAGCAAACGACAAATCATCCTTACACGAACATCCCAACTCAATCAAGCCCTGACCATACGATCCAACCTCCAATTTACAAATCCTACACTCTCTCTCCTCTGACTTACTCACCGGAGACTCGCTCCTCGAATACTCGTCGTTGTCGGAGTCATAATATTCGAACACATTCAAGAAGAAGCATGAAACGACATCTTCACCGTCAGCGAACGAAAGCCGTCCATCTCCGATTGTTCCGTGTTCTAATTCGGTGTGGGACATTGTATTATACGACTATTATACTAGGAAGAAGCGACACTGTCCAAGAATTAATAAAGATTTGTCCCATAATAAATAAATAAAAGGAAATAAGCGTCTATGCATCTGTCAAACTGAGAGATCTTTAACTACTCTCTTAAGCAGATTCTGTACATTCGATTTGTACCCTTTTTTCTTGCTAAGCTTGAGAAAATTTAACCACATCCAACGCCCCATAATCTTTGATCGATCGGCTAGTATAGTTGTATTTTAGTATTTCACCTTTGAAATTTTGAAAAACATTTCCTAAAGCGTATACAGTCATTTATTATATAAGATGATGAATTACAAAAGGCAATTTATAACGAGACGACGCTTCCCTTCGCCGTTTTTATATTTTTAATTTTAAAAATAGGTATGGACCGTATGGTAGTCGAGATTGCAAGAATCGCCTATAAGTTGCGATTGCACAGGAAATATAAATATCCTATTATATAAAGCTGGATGCGCACGACGTGGTTGCGACACGTAGGATTTTTATAAAATTCAGGATCGCGACATGTGTCACTTTTAAGTTTATGTCCGTTAAGATCGTGACACGTGTCTTAGGAAAAAAAAGAACTTAAAAAAAAATTCCAGAAAAATGTTAATTAAAAAAACGAAATTTAATTTAATATATTATATCAAAAAGGAAAAAATAATATTTGTTATATCCAAACAGAAAAAGGTTTCCCATTCATCAATTTTTTATTATATAAAGTTGGATGCACGACGTGGTTGCGACACATAGGATTTTTATAATTTATAAGATCGCGACATGTGTCACTTTTAATGTTACGTCCGTTAAGATCGTGACACATGTCTTAGAGAAAAAAAAAAATAAAAAATTAGATAAAGGAAATTGTTTTTAAAAAATTAATCCATTACAGTTAAAAGAAATAAAAATATATTTGTCATATCCTAATAGAGAAAGGTTTCCCATTCATCAAATTAATATTATCCAAACAAATAATAAAATCAAAATAATGTAATAAATAAAATCCTATTTGTACATGGAATATGTTATGTAAACTAAATTTCCTATAACTGCATGTAATAGGTTACTTGAACCCCTATAAAAGAGAGTCAAGATTTCTCAATCATAAATTCATCAAAACAAATTCATCAAATCCCTTTGATTATATTTCTCCAATTTAAAAATCATGTTTTTGAAAGTTTTGCGATACATAGGATTTTTATAACTGACAAAATTGCGACATGTGTTTTAGAAAAAAAAAATTCTGGAAGTATGAAGATCGTAACATGTGTCATGGAATAAAAAATTAATATGTATAAGACTAACTAAAAATTAGAAAAACAGATAACAAATAATTAAAATGAAAAAATAATATCCATTAAAAGTAATAAAAAAACAGGAAACAAATAATTTAAATTCTTTTGTTACATCTATTAAGAAAAGGAAAAAAAATCCATTTCGAAAAGGAAAAATACCAATATATAGTATTTATAATGGTCGAGGCAAAAAAAAATTGAGAAAGAAAAATATAAATAAAAACTAACAAAATAATTATCAAGCAATTAACTAATATTAAAAAATTATAATTGATATTCTAATTTTAAATAGTTTGATTTTCAATTTTTGTTAGGTAAAAAAATTGAAATAAAGATTTCATCAATTAAAATCTCTTGAATGGAATAATAAAAGTTTGATTAATTAATCATTGATCAGATTTAGACATGTGTAAGTCTTTCTGTATTGGATAAAAATAATAGTAAAACAAATTAATTCATTTTGTCATATCATAAATTCAAAAGAAAAATCAATTACAATAAAAATGTAAAAGTATTACCAATCTTATTTTATTTAAATATTTTTTATCGGGTTTTCAATATTATTTTGTTTATGTTTAAAAATGATCAAATTTTGTTTAATATTTTCCATGCTTTTATTATAAAATCTTAAAATATACCCGCGTATACGCGGGCCTTAATCTATATTTATCGAACAAGAAAACAAAACAACGTGGTTTTACAAAGTCATTAGTCATTATTGTAAGGGGAAAATGTCAAGAAACAGAACAAAAAATCAAACTCACTCTGTATCCTCTTCTCTCATAAGATACGGTATTCCATTATATCATCAATCGAATATTCAAAACATAAATCATGATTCATGACACAAACGTGAAAATTAATAACATTAATTTTACATAGCAGCCGGAGCTAGAGCAGGGGATAAAACGTTGGAGACGGAGACAGGGCCAGGGGCGACGTCGGAGACAGGTCCTGGAGCGGCGCCTGAGCTGAGGATTTCCAACATCGAACGGTGAGGATTAATCCGTTGAGCATCGCACAGATCAGGTAAAAATGCACCTGCATGTCGTCAATGGGTACGTTAATACGTCAAATTCACACTCTAAATCATTGATTTATATATAACCGACGTAAAACCATAGTCCATAGGATGCAAACTTGCAGTATTATTCGAATAATAATTAAGGTAAGTGAAGCATAACAATCTAGCTCCTACCGAAATTTCTTGCTTTGACAATAAGAAACCCCAAAACAATATGATAGTGAATTTCTTTCATGCTTTATAAAAAAAAAATGAATTTCTTGCATGTCTTAGAAATCAGAACTCGAGTGCAATTTGAAAACTTTCTTATTTGGGTAAAGTCATTTTTTTCCAACTTTTGCTCAATGTATTGTACTATCGTTTTAGCTAAAATCAGTTTCTCATATATACCATCCAAATTTAACATACCTTATTGTATTTATAATTGTGAAATATACACACGCCAAAGAAATTAAAGAGGCCGATGCATGAAAGAGTTAAGGGAATATCGTACCTTCACCGGCGGCGAGATTGAAATAGAGATCAAGAATGTTAGGGCAATAGTCCAAACAAGCCGGCGAGCAAAGCTTAGAGGCGAAGCCAGCCTCCATCATTGAGTCCGACGAGATCCCTACGGTTTTCCGATCAACCCCACAAGCGGCTACACACTCATCGCTCTCCACGTGGTTTACAATCCCGTCCACCTCCACTGTGGAAGTCCGACAAGTGTATTCTCCGGCGACATTAGCGGTCTCCAGTAAGCATCTTTTCCCGGAAGCAGATATTGAGAACGCGCACATATTCGTTGGCAGATTCTCGCAAACAATTTCTTCCCCTACAATATAGGAACAACAAATAGAAAGAAAAAAAAGGAAATGAAGAGAAAAGAAGAAAAATCAAAGATGATCACATTGAGGAGATTAACGCTTTCTTAAATATTTCCTATTCAAAATGGGAATTCTAGGGTTCGTTTTTTTTTTAATATAATCTAGGGTTCTTCCTATGATGTGAAAACTGATTATTTTCTAACCAAGAATTATATCCTAGAAACACATTTTGGAATCTGTCATGAAATAGCTAGATCTTGGGTTCTAACGACTGGGGATTTATGTACAATAGTCAATAGATATATACCTAAAGCGGCATGGAGAAGAGACGAGAGAATGAGAAAGATTGGCAATTTGAGGGAAGAATAAGACATTGCTCCTTGGAATATTTTCCTCTTGCTTCTTCTCTTTCTCCTTTATTAATTGTATGGGTTAATGATTTGATGATGTTTTCAAGGGAAAGAGTAATATAGAGAGAACCTGGAAATAGAAGGTATGTATTGGGAGATGTTGTGGGGGTGGTTTGTCCGTGTATTATATATATACAGGATGTTATTGATGAATGATTTGTATTTACTAATTATTTATTTTTCCTTATACCATTCTCTATATATGAAAGTAAAAAAAAAAACTCTATAAATGGTGTTATTATAATAGTAAGGATTGTAATTTTGTCAATAGTAAAGATTGCATATTATGCAGTAGTTGCAAGCCCTTTTACTTGCGTGATGCGCTTGATCGTTTATTTAAAAAAAAAAACTTAAATGATTTGATTCCTTACGAGTTCAGGGGGTAACGCAGGGATATACGTTTCTATAATTTAAATCGATACTCAAATAGTTTAATTGAAATTATAAGATGGTTCTGTTAATTATGTTTTTAAAGTTTTATGTAATTGTGTTTCTTTTTGTACAGATTGATTCTGTATTGATTTTTACCTTTTTACTATTTTAGAGCTTCATCATTTTGGATCTAGACTTCTGCTCGGGTTTCTTTAAGTTTCCTACATGAACACATATATGGTATACTACTGTTTCGGCGAATTTAATCAAAGATTTTTTATTATTATTGTAATATATTGTATTAGTTGAATCATCTTTTTCATTCGTTAACTTATAAAGACTTTCGGTTGCGTGGCTTTCTTGAAAACAACGCAACGTGCGTACATGTGTTCACGTCCGTATTTGACTCAACGCGTAAGATCACAGATATGTAGTCACATTTTCTAGGGAGAGTTTATAAAATCACGTATTATAATAAAATGCTAGAATAAACGTGCTTATCACTTCGAAAATATTATTTTATAACTGGATCTAGCTTTTAAATCCCAAGTTCAAACTTCTAAGAGTTATAACTGTTTTTGCTTCTATATAAGTACTAATATTGTGTGTTCATAGATATGTACATTGTTGTATATATGTAAAAACCCCTAGCTATTCTCAAGATACGTAAATAATGTTATATATATTGTTCTGGTTGAACTAGTAACTTTGAAACCCTTCAGAAACTCGTCCTAGTAAACAAATATCACAGTGTGACTCAAGTCTGATTAATCAAACTACTAATATGTATTGGTTGTCGTTCATCTGTGACAAGTCTAATTAATCATGCTAAACTCGTCCTAATGTACTCTAGCGACTAGCGTAAAAAGAATACTAACGATTGACGCAGCATTCACGCCACAAAACTTTTTGTTTTTTGTTTTTTTAGAACACATACAATTTTCCTACTATTACATACATATTAATTACATGATCCACACAGCCAGATGTCTTCTACTTTTCTGAAATTGCATTAGTCAATTCTACAAGATTGACATTCGTAAAATTGTACATCATCTCTTTTTGCCAAATTTGTTTTTACTTAAGGTATAATTGATAATTTCATTGTCATTTTAATCATGGTTAACCATTAATTGTACTGTGGTATATATACTTTCAATTAACGACAACAATTTCCATTTCTTTCACATGCATCGGAAATAATTTTGTGATTCGGTTAATCAAAACTTGTTTTGCTTTGGCCCAACTCTTTTTAACATCACAAATATTACTTGCTTTTGCCCACACAGATGGAGGAGATATGTGGTTGCGCACAGAGAACAAGATGGAAAAATATGTGGTTTACTTCATTTCTATTCTTTTGACTATTTTACAACACTATTCATAGACTTTTTTCTTTCTTTCTTTATTTAGAAAACAAAAAAAAGTATATATACAAGCATTTAGATGCTTTGACGTAACATAGTATAAGTATTCAATTTAAAAGAAGAAAAAAAAGCAAATATGGTAAAAGGAGTAAATGTTGCGGGTTTCTTCACTATTTTGACGATATTCTTGTTGACTTCAACAGGTAATGCACATTATGATAAATGAATCTCACAAAATACTACATTTCTTGTTTGTGTTTAATTTTTAACTTTAGGATAGGTTTATATTATTTTTCTCAAATGAACTCCATAACTTATAATTTTTCTGTTAAAAGTTTTTTTGGTAATTAAAAATAGGAAACACAAACAAATTATTAGCTTTTGTTTGTTTTTGAAAATTTCTTGAAGATTGAAAATATGTAGTAAATTTTCAAAAACCAAAATCTCTTATAACTCCTAACTAGAACTGACATATTATGCATCATAGTTGATGTGATTTTAAATATTTCATACCTATTGGTTATCAACTGATTAACTCCATGAAAAAAATATCAGGAGAAGCTATTAATGAAGGTGATACTCCCAAAAATAAAGAGGAAATGATAACTTATTGTAATAAGTTTTGTTGGAGTTTTCCAAAGCCCAAGTATGAGCCAGAAGGAACATGTTCTAAAACAAATGGTACCGAAATATGCGATAAGGCTTGCAAAGCTGAGAAAATTGGATTAAGATCTGGAAATTGTTTAAAGGGTGCGACGACAAGACAATTACGTTGCTTTTGTCAGGATACGCGTGCAACTTGTGCAAAGGCTTGTTCCGGAGCCGGTTTTAAGCAAATGTGACATGAGACACACAACACATTACACATGGTTCAATTTCGAATTTTTCTTTATGTGTTAGGGCATTATTATTTTTTAAACATCTTCTCACATTATATGAAACTAAAATTATGTAATCCTGGAGTAATACAAGAAGGAATATATAATACTAATACGATACAAAAGAAAAAGTTTTGATTGGGATCTTTTGCCAAACGATCAAGCTATTTGATTACATCTTCTTGGAACCCAGTTTACTTGTGCTTCCGCAAACTTATGGTCTTTCTAATCCAATTGCGAAAGAGCAAATTTAATATCATCACCATTATTTAACTTCGAAAATGTATTGTCACCTCCTTCAAAGATAATCTGTCGAGAGCATTGACATAAATAGGCTTTAAAGTTTAGCTTACAATACTTGGATCACAAGTCTCACCTAAAGCCATCTGAATCTTTGATAACGCAAGCCGTTCCATAGAAACTGACGTATTATTGGACTGACTTGTTTTTAAGTCTCCAAATAACAACACTACCTAATCCATATTTATGTTTGGTTTAGGTCCGTAGGAGCAAAGCCACGTGTCATCTCAAATTGGCTTGAAAGATAAGTGGGACCCACTTTGTTAAAATGAAAGCATGAATCGAATCCTTCGTCCACCTCACATTCCGATCCTCTCTTCCTACTCCTTCTAAAAAAACAAAACACAAAACTTTTCAAACACAAACGCAGAAAAATGGCAGCAACCGCCGCAACGACGTCGTCGTCGTCTCATCTTCTTCTATCAAGCTCTCGCCACGTGGCATCCGCATCTCAGCCGCGAATCCTTTTCCCCGGCGTGAAACGAGCAGCAGCTGGGAGAAATCATCATTCTGGTGGCGGAGTGAGATGTATGGCGGTGGCGGCGGATGCTGCAGCGTCGGCGGAGACGAAACCGGCGGCGAGGAAGAAGAGTGGATACGAGCTACAGACGCTGACGAGCTGGTTGCTGAGACAGGAGCAGAAAGGAGAGATAGACACGGAGCTGACGATAGTGCTGTCGAGCATAGCGATGGCTTGTAAGCAGATCGCTTCCCTTGTCCAGCGTGCCGGAATCTCTAATCTTACCGGCGTTCAAGGCGCCGTTAACATTCAGGGAGAGGATCAGAAGAAGCTCGACGTCGTCTCCAATGAGGTCAAATCTTAATTTCATACACACGTTGACTGAATATTCTTCAAAGCAATAATGACTTTGGAATTAGTATATACAGAATCATGACATTACACTCAACAAACATTTTTCTACTTTAATATATACAATACATACATACATATATATGCGTGTAGAAACTATATAGTGGAAACAGAACAAGTTCTAGAGTCTCCAATAAAGTTTGTAACTGTTAAAAACCGTTTTTTAAAAAATTTATTTGATTTACTCCTTTGTAATAGACCACTTGATTTTAATACCATAATAAATAGATTTGAGGATGGTGCAGGTGTTTTCAAACTGTTTGAGATCAAGCGGAAGAACAGGAATCATAGCGTCAGAGGAAGAGGACGTTCCAGTTGCTGTGGAAGAGAGTTACTCCGGCAATTACATCGTCGTCTTCGACCCTCTTGACGGTTCCTCCAACATTGACGCCGCCGTCTCCACCGGTTCCATCTTCGGCATCTACAGCCCCAATGACGAGTGTCTCGCTGACGACTCCGACGATATCGCCGCCGTAAACACTACCTTCTCTCCCTTTCACTTCCACATTACATGTTTTATTTTGGTTTATGAATTAAGTTGAGTTATTGTGTGTTGCATGTGTAGCTTGGGACAGCAGAAGAAAGGTGTATAGTAAACGTGTGCCAACCAGGGAACAACTTGCTAGCAGCTGGCTACTGTATGTACTCGAGCTCAGTCATCTTCGTTCTTACTTTAGGCAAAGGCGTTTTCGCCTTCACGCTCGACCCAATGTACGGCGAGTTCGTCCTCACGCAAGAGAACATTGAGATCCCGAAAGCAGGGAAGATCTACTCTTTCAACGAAGGCAACTACCAGATGTGGGACGAGAATCTCAAGAAGTACATTGATGATCTCAAGGACCCTGGTCCGAGTCAAAAGCCTTACTCTGCAAGGTACATTGGCAGTTTGGTCGGAGATTTCCACAGGACTTTGTTGTACGGTGGGATTTACGGGTACCCTCGTGACGCCAAGAGCAAGAACGGAAAGCTTAGGCTTTTGTATGAGTGTGCACCGATGAGCTTCATCGTTGAACAAGCCGGAGGAAAAGGCTCTGATGGTCACCAGAGAGTGCTTGATATCCAACCGACAGAGGTAAAACTTAAACACATTTCTTGATCAACTTTATTACTAGAGTTTATGTACTAATACTTTGCTTTGGGATACCTGACAGATACATCAGAGGGTTCCACTTTACATTGGAAGCAAAGAAGAAGTGGAGAAGCTGGAGAAGTACTTGGCTTGACTCTCTTGTACCAAAACATAAGCCGTTTAATTTCTTTTGTAAGCCAATATATATATGACTATACGGTATATGCAAATACATGCATAAATGGTGAAAAGTCATGTTTTGTTGTTGATATCAATAGAGAGAAATATAAGCTGTTAAAACTATCGAGCCGAAACCAAGTTTAATTTATACAACGCTTAGCACTAGTTAAATTAGGAACGACCTTAAGGGATAGTTAGGCAAAAGCAGAGGATCTGTCAATGGAAGTCTTCAAAGTCATTTCAATCCGTCTGCTGTATATTCCGACATGGCTTGGTCATGCTCTATATCCCCATTCCCTGATTCAGGAGACGACCTGTGATTAAAGATAGCGTAATGAGCAGAGAGCAAGAGATAATAGCCAATTTACAGAAACTAATCCTATCATATACTAAAGCACCTACCCTGAAACAGTTTCAGTAGGTGCATTTGGGGTACTTCCCTTAAAACCAAGATCAAAATCAACTAGTAGCTCCGAGAATGAGAAGTCTTCACCCAAGATAGAAAAATCAATGTCAGATAAATCAACTTCCGGCTCAGACTGAGATGGAGAAGTTGAAGCCAAATCTGCAGTTCCAGCAGGTGCCTCTAAGCACATATCTGTATCAGTAGTGTCATCGAAGTTGAGCTTTCCTTTCACATGGTCTCTCTTACTTGACGTCTTGAGCGGTGAAGAAGAAGAAGAAGAGGAAATAAGACGGCTCCTTTCCACTGTATAAGAAGTAATTTCCTTGAGAGGGCTGATTGTGAATCTCTCCTTTGTAACAATTGTGCAGTTCGTAGGAGTAACTTCTTTCTGAGAACTGTTACATTTATCACTCCCAGGAGAAGCATGCTTTCATTCGTGTTTTTTTTTACTTTTGCCGGGAGATTCTGCGTTTGTTTGTGGCGGTCAGACCAATGCTTTGAAAGTCAAAACTGGAGATTTTTTACCAAATAATTACATTTACTGTTGTACTATCTTTTTAAAAAAGAGGAAAATCATACTCCAAGACAAAAGGTATCATTTAAAACAAAAAATGAGACACGAATAAACCAATTATGAAAGACTATTTTAAACATGGAGTAGAAAATTGAACACTAAAAAAAACTAAATGCCGCATAAACTATACAAAATTACTTGATTTTTGAGGTAAAGTAGGTGTCCGGCTGGTTAATAAACCAGTTAAAATTGTGCTGAATGTAGGCCCATTAGCTCAGTTGGTTAGAGCGTCGTGCTAATAACGCGAAGGTCGCAGGTTCGAAACCTGCATGGGCCATAAACTGTCTCTTATTTTTTCTCTAGAAAATTTCAGCTAACGAGAAGACAGTTGAAAATATAAATAAAAGTCAACATAAAAAAAAGCATTTCCAGGTAAATGAACATTTGTATGAAGCATTTTTTGGGTTTACCACACGGTGACAATGTAGAAAGCACAAAAAAAAAAATCTGATTTTTTAACAGAAACGAGGAGACAAAAGTTGCTACCTTTAACGCCACTGTCCAAGTGCTTTAAGCCCATCACTCTCTGTTCTAATTCTCTCTCTTCCCCGCACCACACTTTACTCTCTCCTTCCCTTATGAGATCTCACCTTCTCCATCTCAAGCCCTAGAAATCAATCACTAATTCCACAACCAATAATCCAATCTCTCAAATAGCTTTTGCTTCATTAATGGCGAGCTTCACTCTCTCCAAGTCACTCCTCGTTCTGTTCCTGATTGTCATCGCTCTGTTCTCGATTTCGGAAGCTAAATCATCATCCTTCTCGTTCACAAGTCTCGGTAAAAATGCAAGCTTTGAGTCCCAAGACATTGCTCTTTACGGCGACGCCAAGCTCGTCGACAACAGATCTTCGATTTCGATTCAGCTGAATGATGACTCAGTGAGTCACGGTGGTGGGCGAGTCGTCTACAAGAAACCTCTTGAGTACACGGAGACTAAATCCGAGATTGACGCCGGATTTCATACTTCCTTCTCTTTCTCGATTTCTCCTAATCGTGGTGGGAGGCTCGGATTCGTCGTGTTCCCTGTTAACGGAACATTTGATCACTCTTTCTTCGAAGTCAAGTTCGAGATTCCTGAAAATTTCACCAAGTTCAAAGACTCGAATGTCACGGTAATTGTCGATGGTACTACGGATTCCAAGAAGATGCGCAATCTGACGGTTGCAAACGTGGACAAGGAGAAGGAGAAGTTGGTATTGTACGCTTATATTAATTACATAGGAGGTGGCAAGTTCATAGAAGTCCGGTTAAGCAAATCAGAGAGCTATAACTATCTTGATCCTATGGTCTTGTATCGGGTTGATTTGTCGAAAATGTTGAAAGATGAGGATGAGTTCATGGTCGGTCTGAATTCGGATAGTGGGAGCATTAGTCTCCATTCTTGGAGCTTGAGAGTGAGACGCGTCTCCAAGTCTGTGCACTCTTACGTGCCGCTTCTTCTCGAAAACCTTCGTAAGGAGGAGGAAGCGAAGAGGAAGAGAAGAGAGAAGATGTGGGAAACTGTGACTTGCTTCGTCATGACCTTTGGATCTACAGGGCTTGTGTTCTTCGCCATGATGCATATATGGGCAGCTTTCAAAAGGAACAATCTCGTCGTGGTGTCGCCGGAGGAATGTGGGCTCAAGGCTAAAGAGTTTGACTACGAGAAGATGGAGAAAATGGAAGTTGTGATGAGTAAAGCTGAAGTGCAACAGGCAAAGAAGTGAAGTCAAGTTTGGTGGTGATTCTTGTGTTTAGGATAAGTGAACTTTTATGTAATCAAGTAGATTTCTCGAGTGTGTAATGGTGTTCTTGCAACATTGTTACTCTTTGGCACTTATAGTTTGTTTCCGCAATTCAATATGTGACAAGAATGTTACCGAATCCAAACCAAATTCCACCTCGCTACATAGTCAATAGTAGATATGTATAGGTACACAAACGTAGTTTATCTTCCATCTAGTTAAAAAATCTTCAGCCAAAGATGATCTTCATCAAGATGACTACCAAGTTAATGAGTAGGAGGGGAAGTCTCATGTACTGGCAGGCATTGATTAGACCGACGATTTGGCCTTTGGGAGAGTTTCTTCTACCGGTTTGGTGGAGTTTCTCGAGTGTCCATCCTCTTGGAGCAAGGAAACGATCTTCGTTCAGGACTGCAAATGCATTCGCAAACAGCAGCAGACCTTTCATCAATGTCCAGAAGGCCATCGTTCTCTGTGATGCATTGAGTTATAAAATAATCAGACTTAGAGTATAGAGAGTGACTGATTCATGGCACACAGTATCAAGTCACCAATTACTTTGAAGGGACTCGGCTTAGAACTCTATGATTAGACACTAAGCACGTGCAGGTATATAAATTTACATTGTTCAAGGAATCACTGTGACATGATGAATCTAAGCGATTAAGGAAGAGAACCATGAAAACAGCAAGACAAAATCTTGATTATAACACATTAAGAGCAATGCTATAAAGGTACAAGCCACAAGTGTAAAGAGCCTTAAGCTACGCATGGTGGAGATAGATAAATATGAGTACTGACAATTTTCAGGATCAAAAAGCAGCCCTAGAAAACCACCAAGCTAGATAAACTCAAGAACACTAGAAGAGGTTTTCTTAAGGAGTTGGTTCGAGAACACTACATTTCAATCAACCGCAAACATTATGAAAGCACAGAATGATTTCAAAAAGGCATAAGGAGTTAATATTTGATCAAATACATCTTAGACATCGTGATAAATCTAAGCTATGTCCAATCAAAAATCACTTTCTCACATAGTGGGGTAACGAATTTCCGCAGGAACTAATAAACCGTACAATTCTGATCTAAAGCGTGAGATCGAGACTGTAATCGAAGATCTAAGTAAGCAGCCAAACTGATCGATCGATTCCCATAAATCAGTGAAAAACTCAAAATTTAGCAACCAGTGAGTGAAGTTTAGATAGAGATACTTACCGGCGGGAAGAAATTGACGATGAGGACGGCGTGAGGAGGAGATAATCAAATCGTCTGCGAGATCTTGTCGCCGGAAACCAAAACGGGGTTTTTTTTCTTCTTCTTCTTCTTCTTCTTAGAGAATCGGAACTGTTTTTTCTTAAAAAATAAACACGGTTTGTTTTTCAAGGGTTGACCCGGTTTAAGTAATTGTCGGGTCAGGACCCGATATGGTTTATTTCAAAGAGGAAGGAAGATTTGGATAAACCCCTTGAATCGAAGTAAAAACCCTCCATGGCTTCACTTCTCAGTTTTCCTCATCTTCACCATTTTGATTCTTCACATTGGATCATCAATCGTAGAGAGATAGTAGCTCTCAATGGAAGACATCGAAATTCACCAACAACAAGGCAATTAATCTCTCCGAGAGCTTCAATTAATGGCGGCGTCACAATCGGAGCAGCAGCGGAAACCGCTAAGCCCAGTCGCAAAGGGAGGAAGAAGAAGCAAACCTCGACGGTTGTTGAGAAAGAAGATACTGTAGAGACGAATCCTGAATCGGATCCGGCGCTAGTGGATTACGACGACGGAATTGAGTTTCCGTACGACGATCCGCCTCTCGTGTGCTGCTTCGGAGCCGTGCAGAAGGAATTCGTTCCGGTGGTGCGAGTCCACGATAATCCGATGCATCCTGACATGTACTCTCAGTGGAAAATGCTACAGTGGGATCCGCCGGAGTTTGGGAGAGCTCCGGGAGGTCCGCCGTCGAACGTGGCGATCTCGCACGTTCGGTTAGGAGGTAGAGCGGCGTTTATGGGGAAAGTCGGCGAAGATGATTTTGGGGAAGAGCTGGTCCTGATGATGAACAAGGAGAGAGTTCAGACGAGAGCTGTGAAATTCGCTGAGAATTCAAAAACTGCTTGCACTCGCGTCAAAATCAAGTTCGACGACGGGAAAATGACGGCGGAGACGGTGGAAGAGCCGCCTGAGGACTCGCTTCTTGCTTCGGAACTTAATCTAGCTGTGCTGAAAGAGGTAAAATCTTTCAATTAAGGAGTTTAGGAGTAACAATTTGGCTCCTTCACTTAGCTTCAGTGAAATGACATGATAGCTTGAGCATAGTTCTTATGGAAATTCTCTTCCTTGAGCATGAATCATACTCCAATAATGAAATTGAATTTTAAGCTTTTTGTTACATCTGCTTTTGATGCAGGCAAGGATTTTCCATTTCAACTCAGAAGTGTTGACGTCTCCTACAATGCAGTCAACTCTTTTTAAGGCAATACAATGGTCCAAGAAGTTTGGAGGGCTTATTTTCTTTGACTTGAATCTTCCATTGCCGCTATGGAGATCACGCAATGAGACTAGGAAGTTGATCAAGAAAGCATGGGATGAAGCGAACATCATAGAAGTTTCACAGCAAGAGCTTGAGTTTCTACTTGATGAAGATTACTACGAGAGGAGAAGAAACTACACACCACAGTACTTTGCTGAGGATTTTGAGCAGACGAAAAACCGAAGAGACTATTACCATTACAAACCAGAGGAAATCAAACCATTGTGGCACGACGGGCTGAAGCTATTGGTTGTGACTGATGGAACACTTCGGCTACATTACTATACTCCTTCCTTCGATGGTGTTGTGATTGGAACCGAGGATGTGCTTATCACTCCTTTCACTTGTGATAGGACAGGTTCTGGTGATGCTGTTGTTGCAGGGATGATGAGAAAGCTAACGACTTGTCCTGAGATGTTTGAGGACCAAGATGTGTTGGAGCGACAGCTCCGGTTTGCAGTTGCTGCTGGGATCATTTCGCAGTGGACGATTGGCGCAGTCAGAGGTTTCCCTACTGAAAGTGCGACTCAGAACTTGAAAGAACAGGTTTATGTTCCATCAATGTGGTAGGTAGAACCGTAGAAGATCATGAACATGTTTTTGAACAATGTGTAAGATGTATACTGATTCAAAATTGTAATCCAATGTACAATCAGATTTTTTTTGTCTTAGTTCACTGATTACAACCATGTAAGAGAATGATGAACACATGTCCCTATCAAATCTTTCTTTTGATCTACTCAGCCTCCTGTGCAGAGTCACAAAAATGCTCTAGCTGATCCAAGTCTTGATGCTCCTCCTCCTGTAAGGAGAATCGATTCTACAAGCTGACTGAATCGATTCTAACCTCTTTTACCTATATTGTACAAAACCACTGTAAACTCGAAGCAGATTGTTCTATGTCCTGATCCACTGCAGCATTCTTCAGTGTTTGACATCTGAATCTTGTCAGTTTTCGATTACTGTATGGCCGCTATCTTAAAGCACTCTTCTTCCATGTCTTTGACTCCGTTCTTAGACTTGATTTTTTCCAGAGTTGTTCAGGATGAGACTTGTCACAGATGCAATCAGGTTGTGGGTTTGCATAAAAATTCTCCTCTAGCCTTGGAAATGCAGCAGGCAGTCTCGCATACGCCGCTCCAATCCTGCCTCTATTTAATCTCTTAACCTCCGAAGCAAACTCTTCCCATGATATGACATTCTCGTCAAAATGATCTATCAGTCTAACAAAATTCAGCCTGAAACAATCACACATCATAACAAATCAGTAAAAACCAGTGAAAGAAATTACAAATTCTGGGAAAAATAAATCTTTTTCTCCATGCTACCATACCTGTCTGGGTTTATCGACTTCCTAAACCCTTCAAACCTCCTGTGTCCTTGTACCGCCTTAGCCATATTGCCATCATATGTATACATGAAAACATCGCTTTCAAGGGCCAAAATGTAGTCCAAAGCAGCAAGGCGGTTTTGGTATTGACTGAAAGGTTCCAACTCTTCTTCAGTGGCAAGAGTTGAATGAGAGAAGACATTTGGGTACTCTTCACGGAAGGCATCCATACTCTTGCTTCCAAAGATTTCACCAGCAACTATATATATAGTCGTGGACGACGGATATCCCATTGCCTTGAGGAATATGGCCGCTTCTCGCGGAGTCATTGGACATCCCCCTTGAACCCGTCTCTCTCGGCTGTCAATCTCTTTCTCCTTCCAATGTTTGACACTGTACCTCATGATTTTCAGATCTTCGGCTTCCTCAGCAGTAAGATTGTGGTTGCATCCTGTAAAGGCAAGCATGTCCTTCTCATATCTGCATTATCCAAAACTCATCTGAATCAAGACAGAGATCCAAATAATTTAATTTCCCTGGCTGATGAAAAAGAATGTCGGATTTACCTCAGATGCAGAGCGATATATGGCTCACTGTTGTTTCTTAACCGGTTAACCAAAACCTTTCCAAGGTCCTCGATCTCTTCGCTGTACACTAGTGCCTGGTAATTAGCACGACATCTCAGTCGTTGGATCGAAGGTGGCAAGCCATTGTTAGCAAGACGTGAGTCAGTAAGCGTGAACTTTAACACCTTGTGGCGCTTCAACAGTGGCACCATTTCGCTTCTGTAGTAACTAGCCTGCACATCAATAACGAAACTGAGAATTACTTCTCAAGGGGGAAAAAACTCACATCTTCATCACGTTAACCAAAAAACCCTTAGTAATATGAACAAATCACGGACCTTTGACCAAGAAATAGGTGCCTTGAGAAGAGGCTTCATGGCGGCATACTGAGGAGGCAAGTACTCAACAATGTCCACATCATGTTTCAGTACGTTCATGAAGTTTCTCCAGTCAAATATATCTTTGAACGTGCTGCATACAGCATATAATTATTGGCATTCAGCTTATTTTCTAGGAATATCTTGTGGTATCAGGTGAATAAGAGTGACAAGATATAGAGACGAGACCTTGGATCAGTCCAGAAGGATTCGTGGTCAAGAAGAGGAAGAACGAGAGTTGCATTCATAATCTTGGCAACAGCAACCATGTCACATATCTGCATTTTGGTCAAAACCAACAAAGAACAGTCAAATGTGGAGGAACCGGAGATGAAAACCCTCTAAAACAGTCTTGGAAGTGAACTCACCCCGGTTCTCATCTGATTCAATCCTCCATTTGCGTGTACTATAAGATACCCATTGGTCTTCCGGTATAGTCCTAGACAAAGACATATTTCAATTTACTCAATCTTGAAAATTCAAAGCTCTAAATGTGCATGAAGAAGAACTAGGAGATGCCAGAAAGTAACATACTTGTCTGGTTCTTAGGACGCGCCACACATTGACGATAATTCCCGCTTTCAGGTTTCTGCCAAATTTCCGGAATCTGTAAAAAGCAACAGTCAAACATGAAATCAATGAGTAGATCCTCGGAGAACAATTCAATGCAGATTTTCTCCTCCTTACATTGCAAAAACAGAGGAAATGATAAAGAGTTGGTTCATTTTCAATCTGGTACCTCAAATCTATTACTTGGAAAATTCAAGTCAAGTTACTCAAAGTCTTTAACATTTACAGAGATCAATTTTTTAAGAACTCAGAGGGTACATCTACTCAACGATGCCATGAATTGTTAAACAAAACCAATATCAACTGGATTATATTGGAACTTTAAAATTAAAAGGTTTTCATTTGAACTCTTCGCAAACTATGACATAAAAGGTTATGGCTTCTGAGAAAGTAAGGTCAATGCAAAATGTAGGGAAGTGGAGGTCCACATCAAGGCCACCCAAATCCATCGATTATTTTATTGCTCGAAAAAGTCTCAATCCAATAACAAAAAAGTACCAACTCACAAAACGAATTTCAGAATATTTCAACGCCACCGAAACAATGATCATTTCAGTTATGCAATCATTAGAGACGTTCTGCGGATTCAACTTTCTACCTACCCCACTACTTCATCATCTTCTTCCCTCCGTTTTTGTCTTCCCGGTTTCCCGAGAGAAAAGGAGGAAATGTTGCAAACTGTGAACTTTCTGTTTACCCTAATCTCGCCTAGACGTTTCAATGAGACCCCGCAAACAGCATTTGATTTTCTCAGGAAACAAGCAGAAAAAGTAAGGCACAACACAATACAAAAAGAGGATTGAATTTGATCCTAAAGCTAACCTAAATTAAGAAAATAATAATTGTAGACATGCGTAATTTTCAATGTCGTGGATCATAAAACCTCAAAACGCGCATTCCCATGTTTCCTAGCGAAACGAACAGAAAGATTAGAAGAAGAAACTCACGGGAAGCTTTTCGAGAACGCGCATTGGCTGAGACGAAGCTTGGTTTTCCTCGACTTCACGTTGAGCCATCGACCGGTCGTCACGGATCGTTCTAACGACGACAAACTCGTTCAATCGCGCGGGGTCAACCACGCGTACACCACCTATGAGGTAGACACTGAGGAAGACGGACGCGACCACGAGAGCCATGAGGAGACCCAAGATCCGACGCCCCACGTTTCTTCCCGATCTCAACCCTTGCCCCACTATGGTCGCCGATCCACCACCACCGCCGCCGTTGAAAAACGGAAACCGGAATTTACGGGGGAGAAGGTACCGAATCGCTGGGTGGTTGTAATATCGGTGGTAACGATCGTGGTGGTAGTGAGATCCAGTAGACGACGAACCCTCCGAAGATGGAGAAGAACAAGGACTACCTTGACCGCTCGCATCTCCTCCGTCCAAATCCGTCGTTGCAGCGACGCTATTCGCGGATGCTAAATTGACTGTACTGCAGAAATCAGAGGAATTCGAAGGTCGTTCGGAGACTACGTCCAGAGAATCACCCACACGGCGGCGGGTCGTGGTGGTGGGCCCGGCTGGGATGGGTGCAGTAGGCAAGGGGTTAATCGCACCGGCGACAGACATACCGCCGGTAAAAGGGGGTTTGATATCGGAAAAGGAAATAGAGAGAGAAAGGAGGAAGAGAGAGAGATATTTGATTAGTTTTGGGAGCTACGTAGCCATGTTCTGATTTACTTCTTCGGTTACCGCCACCATCAAATTCGGCGAAGCTCCGAATCTCTTTTTTGATTCAGATTTTTGTATTGGCCCAGTGCGTATATATTTATGTGACTGTTCTAATCATTTCATTTTCAGTGTTTCTTTTTTTATTGTTTTGAATATTTTTAATCTATGGATAATTTCAAGAGTTCATCACGTATGCAGCACATCTTCATATAAAACAATTAAATATGTTTTTACACCTCATCAGTTATTTCTATTTGACTTTTTATAATTTTCGTACACTTATAAATTTCATAAGATTTTGTATTGCTTTTATGAAGTCCAATACTCCCTCCGTTTCAAATTAGTTGTTGTTTTGAGAAAATGTATCTGCAATTATTTGGATGTATCTGCAATGTAAAACACGTCCAGATACGTCCAAATATTTGCAAATACATTTTACCAAAACGACAACTAATTTGAAACGGAGGGAGTAATAAGTAACAAATCTCGTAAATGATTTTGTATGACACATGCCGACATACGTAAACTAAGATTTGGAAATACCCTAAAGCCTTAAAGCAAACAACATTGATAGAAAAACCAAAAAAGATAGAAAGTGATGATTTTATCGTTTAGCCCAAAAAAGAGAGGACAGGTGAAACATCTTGATCTTAATGCGTCACAGATTTCTTGCAAGAAGGTCGTTTTCTAAAAGAAACTAGTCAAATTCATAAACCTTAATGAGCAGTGATATATAACCAATTTCGCCTCCATGGCTACAAATAGTAGATACTACTATCTTATTAAAATTCACGAAACTTTACATTCCAAACACACAAGTTTGTATAGCCTGTCGCACAAAATGAAAGTTCGTATAGTCTCTACTCTCTACTCTCATATACAGCTAGCTTTTAATCATTTGATATCCTCACGTGTATCATCATAGAAGTGTAACAAACTATTCAAAATCATGATCGTCCACATCACACATGGTATCACGACATTGACAAACATTCACGTTGTATCATACAAATTCAGTTCCATTTCGATGCACATTGGCCTATAACCATTAACCTTCAATCGTTGACCTCTAACAAATATCCAACACATCACCTATATATCATGTGTTCAGTGTTCCTCATTTTTAAAGATAACCGAGGTTACAAAACCAAACGATACAGAAGTAGAACAAATTACACCTATTAAAGTTTTAACATAAGGGAGTGATAAACTTGAATCCACCGTGGCTTGGTGTCATTTGTTTGACTTTCGGAATAAAAATCATAAAATCAAAATTATCGTGCTCAACGAGGAAGTATCGTATTCGTAGTACATAAATGGATGATAACAATTAGTCACACACCCCTACGAGCATATATATAAAAAGCTGGCTAAATAGCTTACATTTACTACCTTTTTTCGTAGCAGAGAGTAGAGAGGGACGATCTTTTACCAACTGAAACTCTCAGAGGCCAAGTTGCGTAGCCGTAATCGTCGTCCCTCTTCCCGAGATTCTCTCTCTCTATTTGTTAGATTTCGAATCCCTAACTTTCTCCTCTCTCTCTCATTCGCCTTTTCTGGATCGGAGATGGTAGCTGATAGCAAATCCGACCTTTCATTGCCCAAAACTTTCGCCTGCAGTGCCTTCGCTGCTTGCGTCGGCGAGGTAATTGCCAGATTCCCCCCAATTTATTCGCTGTCTTTGAACTTATTTTCTTATCGCTGAGTATTGCTTCGATTGTACGCGGAAATGTTCTGCGAATTTCTTTGAAATGTTCTGAAGTCCGATTAGTTTGATCTCTCTTCCCGAGGAACTGTTTATCCTCGTGTGTTAATCATGTATCTAGAGCATCGTGTTGATATTAGTTTCCTACATACCATTTCTCCAGATTATGTGCTCATATTTAGTTTCCATGGAAATGATTCGATTTCTACAGTTGGAAGGAGAATATTTCAGCTCGATGTACGGTTAATCGGTCAGATCTGTGGTTAGGATTAAGTTTTGGCGTCTGTATCTTAGTGTTTGACGTTATGATTTTGCGAAACACGAATGGGAATATGAGACTTCATAATGGAATCGATTTGTGCATCGTAGTTATATTGAAAGGCAAATTGTATGATTTCCTTTTGTCCTCGGAACAAATTGTCTACTCTGTTTTAGCTACGCTGCTTCCATAGATAATTCCGTGTTGCATCATTGGCATTGACTTGTTATTACGATGTTTTTAGTACTTTCTTATGCAATTGTACTCTGAATCAGGTATGCACAATTCCCTTGGACACTGCTAAAGTCAGACTTCAGCTCCAGAAGTCTGCTATAGCTGGAGATGTTACTCTGCCTAAGTATCGTGGATTGCTAGGAACCGTTGGTACCATAGCAAGGGAAGAAGGGCTTCGTTCACTATGGAAAGGTGTTGTTCCCGGATTGCATCGTCAATGCCTCTTTGGAGGTCTAAGGATTGGAATGTACGACCCGGTAAGTTTCATGCTCCTGAAAATGTTCTATATCAATATCTTCCTAGTTACTTTACTACTCAAAAGCATAACCAAATTTGTTCTCCTCAGGTAAAAAACCTGTATGTTGGAAAAGACCATGTAGGTGATGTTCCGTTGAGCAAGAAAATCCTCGCTGGTTTAACAACTGGTGAGCATAGCTGTAGAAGAAACTCAGGATATCTAAACATTTTGATCTGTATCACTTAATTGGGATGTTGGAACTCTCAGGTGCATTGGGTATTATGGTTGCAAATCCAACTGATCTTGTGAAAGTTAGACTTCAGGCCGAAGGAAAACTAGCTGCGGGTGTGCCTAAACGATACACTGGAGCACTGAATGCGTATTCAACAATTGTGAGACAGGAAGGAGTGAGAGCTCTTTGGACTGGTCTTGGACCTAATGTAGCTAGAAACGCAATCATCAATGCTGCTGAATTAGCGAGTTACGATCAAGTGAAACAGGTATGGAAAACAAAACTATTCCCTTCTGCTGCTCTTGTCTAACTCAAGGATCCTGATGTTTTAACGAACGTTTTTCTTTTTCTCTTTTCAGTCAATCTTGAAGCTTCCAGGTTTCACTGATAACGTTGTCACGCATATTCTATCTGGACTGGGTGCAGGATTCTTCGCTGTCTGCATTGGTTCCCCTGTTGACGTGGTACGGTATTATCTACACATGACATTAAACCTTTTGAGTTTGTTTATAACATTTCTTGATTTTTCTTTCTTTGAATCTTGTTGCGTGGGGGCACAGGTGAAGTCAAGAATGATGGGAAATTCTGCTGCTTACAAAAACACTATTGACTGCTTCGTCAAAACGCTGAAGAACGACGTAAGAAACTCATCTTTTGTGTCGTCTCTAGAAATTTTATTCATCTTCTTAACACTTGAGAGTTTTGCTCAACAGGGTCCTATGGCATTTTACAAAGGTTTCATCCCCAACTTTGGACGTCTTGGCTCGTGGAACGTCATCATGTTCTTGACACTTGAACAGGTAAACGACTTGTTTTTGTATCGAGAGAATCAATCACGCAAAGTCTTGTTTCTCTTTTGCTAATCTCGGTTCTTCGTACTTTGATCCACAGGCAAAGAAGTTTGTCCGGGAACTGGATTCGTCCAAGAAGAACTGAGACACAAAGTTTTAAACAGAAGGAATAAGAGCGCTCCACTGTTTTTCTTCTTAATTTCGGTGATTGAGATTTGAGAGTTTGAGAGAGACCAAAACTTGGTCGAATATTGTTTCGGAGTAGAGTCAGTTTTCAAGTAAAAAACTTTGAAATAAATTGCTGTGGGTTAGGTTGCTCATATTTTGACTGTACCATTCAAAACATTTATCAAAAACATACATTTTCGTTCCTTCTTTCCACAAAACCGAGAAATCAAAAAGAAGAAGAGAGAAGTGAAGAGAATGAGGCAAGAGTCTCAGTCTAGTTTTAGTTTTTCCGGATAAGCCCATTGCTCAAATCTAAGGTAAAGCTCATTAGCTTTGTTGTAGATGAACACTAGAGATCCATCTATGTAATCCTCGTATCTCTCATAGAAAGCTGGAACTGTCATAACCACCAAAACCCCTGCCAAAATTTAACCAAGAACAACCAAGAGTCGGTCGAATGAATCTTCTGCTTAAAGCAGTACAACAAGTCTATGAGAGATTTAGTTACCGGTGTGGCAAAGAGTCTGAAACTCCATGAGGCTTCCGATGAATGAGATGAGAAACAGAGAGACTGCTACTTTGATAAACAACTCTGAGTCTCTTCCCATTGCAATGTCATACGAAACTTGAAGCAGTTTATTCACATGGAGGCGTAACCACTTGGAAGCTTCTTCCGCCATGGCTTCACTTATTTGAAACTCCGGCAATGGCGGTGAAGGCCTGAGCCAAGGAAATTGAATAACAAAATGAGGAACATTAACTAATTAAAGATTGGAAACTCTGGATCTTTTGATAGAGACTTAATACCTGTTGAGAATGGATGCAGATTTGGACCAGAGGAAGAGAATAGAGAGTAAGAGGAGAAGAACACTTGTGAGAAGAGTGATGATGGTATAAGCAAAACTCTCGAACACAATCCATGACGCTATCGTCACTGTAACTATACCGTTACTCACATTCTGCTTCCTCCACAGAACCACATCTGCAACTGCAGATTCATTTCATAAGATGGAAACGAAGAAATAAAGTTATACTTAGCTTTCTTTTCTACAAGGATTCGGTGATGATATGGATTCACTTACCAATGCCACCTCCCAAAATCTCATGTACTGTCCTCTCTCTGTTTAACAACTTGTCCGAAGCAGAACCCATTGGAGAGAGAAAGATCAGCAAATTTCAGATTTTCTCAGATCCCAGAATTATCAGAAGATAGAACAAGAACAAAAAATCATCATCCGCACGGAAATCCCAAAGGCTAAAATCGAAAGAACCGGATGAATCAGATTATCAGAAGAACAGAGAGTAAGAAAA
This sequence comes from Microthlaspi erraticum, assembly GCA_902728155.2. NCBI lineage: Eukaryota > Viridiplantae > Streptophyta > Magnoliopsida > Brassicales > Brassicaceae > Microthlaspi > Microthlaspi erraticum. The sequence continues at coordinate 256,728 of CACVBM020001340.1, read as the reverse complement.
TGAAAAAAAGGTGATGAGATGAGACTAAAGTTGGGTCATCACCATCATCATCAAAGCCATCAACTTTGAATATTTTATGTAAGAAAGTAATAATAATTCAAAGCTATGCTCTTTTAAGGAAAGTGTTTGTTGGCCTCTCGATGTATATTCACCTTCCAGCCTAAAAGTGTAATCCTTGTTGTCCAGTTTTTTCAAACTGTTAAAAAGTTCGCTAGTCGGCGGCTTGATGTGACTACAGTCTACATATATGGATGACATTTATTCGATTCATATCCCAAGTATAGTCGTATTATCAAAGTTAGTATTCGATTAATTTTAGTCAACTCAATTAATTGAAAAATGTTGACTAAAAATATGAATACAAAATGGCTTTGGATTTACCAAAAAGAAATCAAACACACATCATTCACAAACCGTTTATTCTCTGGTTTCTATCCAAGTAAGCTTTTATGTTCTGTTCTGTATGTAAACGTGTTCATAACAAAGAAAGGGAAAAAAGGAAAAAAAACCAAGTGAATGTTGTTCATCATTCTCATCAATAAGCCTTGTTCTCTAATCTCTCTGCTACTTTTGTTTCTCAGGTTCCTTTTGAGAAGTACCAACAGCTCCAAGATTGACCCCAGCCGCAGAAGCATCTAACAAACTCGCTGCAATTGCTGCCTTCAAGTCATCATCTTCCATCTCTGAAAACGCCCTCACTTCCTCCTGAGACAACGCCTGATACGGTCTCTGTTGATCCGCATTGTCATTACCTCTGTTGTTGCTAACAGAAGGAGCCTGCACCGACGAGCTCGTGTTCTTCAGTATCCTCTCTGCGTCTTCAGGGGAAAGCCACTGTCCGAAACTGTTGGAAGCTTCAGAGGAAGACGACATGGGACATTCCTGAGGGAAGTTTCCTTTCACAATGAAGATGCTCCAGCCTGAGCCTTTGAGAGAGTCGAGAAACGCAGAGAGGTAGAATTTCGACAGGTGTTGTGGAGCAGCGAGGAGGCTGTCAAAGTTGTACCACTCTCCGTTCACTTTCCTTATGCAAAACCAGTGGTCATGCAAGTGGCAGATGAAGGCGTTTTCAAGCTCAGGGTCTATCTGTGCTGGCTCTGCATCTGGACAGTTGAGTGGAATCACTTGTAGATCCCACACTTCCAAAGCCTTTTGCAAGACCTGTCAATCAAATAGAAGCTTTCTCAGTGAAAAGAGCTTATACAAGACTAGATATACAGATAACAAAGTCCTGCTCCTACTTCTACATGCTTAACGATGGTCTATGAATCGCCAATTCAGGGCAACAAGTGGTTTGCTTTTTCTACACTCTTTTAACTTAATACACAAAACTTGCAAGCAAAACTGACAAGAGACAATCAAGATCAAATGTGAAGTGAGAAAAAAGATACAAACGTCACAGATAACTAAAATCTCAGAAATCATAAGTCCCTAGATCAGAGAAATCCTTCTAAAGTTCATTCAATGTCTCAACATAAAGAAGCTATGCATATTCTCTATTCCGAGAATTCACTATTGCTAATCACAATTCATTATAAGTGTAATCTTCTTGATTCGATCTGTAGAACTTGTATCTAAACGTGCAATCTTCAAGATAGCGTATTTGCATTGAAAAGGATTCAATTTCAGTCTAATCAAGCAACCAAATGCACAATCGAAGCCCTAAATTTGTCTAAACTTAATAAGAAATGGAAGTCAAAATTGATAAATCTTGAGGCGAAAGTGAAGGATTTTCATTTTATCTAAACAAAAGCAAAAATCAGGTACTCAAGGGATCGCGATTGGTACCTGGATACTGAAATCGCCGCCGAGGGAAACATTGTGCGACTCCTCAGAGAAGAAATCGCCGGCGGAAAAGCCTCCGGTGGCGGCGCCTTCGAGCATGACCTGACGCTCCTTCCCGTCGAGATCGGCGGCGACGGCAGCCAAATCAAATTCGGAAAAGAAAGGTCCCTGCAACGCCGTGTTGACGCAGTGAACGGCGCACAGATTCGCCTCTTGCACCTCGTGGTACAGTATTCCTCCGTTGCTCGCTCGCTCCATCGCCGATCGAGAATTATAGCAAAACCCTAAATCCCTCCGATTCCGTGTGATGATGAATAGATATTATCGCAGCGATGCGAAAGTCTTTCGCTTCAAGCAATTAGGAGGCGAAGAAAGAAAGAGGAAGCAATGAGAGAGAGATCGGAAAGTTTGAGACTAAAATATTTTACTCTATTCCTTTATATAATAACTGCCCCCACGTCATCACCTAAAATGAGATGTGTCATAAATTAAAAATCTTATTTTCCACATTTCTAAAAGATTTAACCTAATTTTTTGGTTCACGTCCAAAAATCAAAAAAGTTATTGGTTCACGTCCAAAAATCCAAAAATTTACAAAAATGTAAACAAAATTCTATAAAAGCAAACATTTTCTGAACAAATCCTTGGATATTTACGTAGTTTTAATAAATTTCAAATGCATAATACCTAGTATCCACGTGTAAAACTGTAAAAGTAACCGACTTTGTGTCTGTTATAGTAGTTAGTTACTATAAGTGTGCAAAAGTGTGCACAAGCCAAAGGAATAAGCTTTTTGCAAGAATCAAAAGTCAAAAACTTGGATTCTTTTACAACCATTCAAATCTCATCGTCCCAAGTTCCAAACTTTTTCTTAATGAAATAAACATTTTACAGATAAGTGGAAGTATTATTCTAGAACACACGAAATACAATCAGCAAAACATAACCCCAAATCATCAACAAACTAGACCATGTATATCTTCTACATTTACAATTACAAGCAAACAACACTTTGAAACAAACACTGTAACTTTAAACAAACTCTTGAAACCAGTTTCTTTCTTTCATCAGTGTGCTCGACCTATAGCTTTCTTGTACTTGTATCGCTTCGAAATCCAGAGGTACACTAAGAAGTTGAGAAAACTCAAACCCGCCAGCAAATAGAAAAAGTAATCCAGATGTCCTCGGTTCAAGTTATCCGGTATCCAACCCGGTTTACCATTCTTCTGAGTCATCTTCATCACAACCGTCACAAGAACAGTGCTCAAGTAGTTCCCTAACGCAACAGTAGTCAACGACAAAGCAGAGCAGAGACTTCTCATCGCATCAGGAGCTTGGTCATAGAAAAACTCAAGCTGACCTATAAAGGTGAAAACTTCTGCACACCCAACAAGCAAATACTGAGGGACTTGCCAGAAAATCGACATTGGGATCTTTTTCTGGTCATAAGCGTCGTGAGATTTCACATAGTCGAGCCTAACGACCTCTAACACTCCTGCATTGATCATGGCGAAGATCGAGAGCACGAGACCGATACCCATTCGTTGAAGCTGAGTGAAGCCACGCTCGTGTCGTGTGAACTTTCTTGCGAACGGGACAATGAACTGGTCGTAGACCGGTGTCCAGAAGAGTACACTCACCGTGTCGAAAAGCGAGAGAGAAGCTGATGGGATTTCGAAGTTTTTCCCCATGTGTTGGTCCATTGTGTTCCCTTGTAAGACGAACATTGTGTTCATTTGGCTGTACACTGTTGCAAAGACTATTCCAGAGGCCCAAACCGGAAGAAGTGTGATTATGGATTTGAGCTCTTCGACTTGAGTTACAGAACAGAGCCTCCATGGATTCACTTCTCCGTCTTTGATGCTATCTGATTGACTCTCAACCGCTGCCTTGTCGAAAAACCTGAGAAGAAAGGTCAAAACTTTCATTTAGAAACCCCCAAAGATTTCAACTTTCTTGTGACAACAAAACAGATTCAAGAAAAAAAAATGGATAAAGATGGAAACTTTGATTAGAAACCCCCAAGGATTTCAACTTTCTTGTGACAACAAAACAGAGTCAGGCTAACAAAAGGAATGCTTTGTGAAATTTGGGATAAAGATGGAAACTTTATGATTGTTCTTACTTTAAGTTGTCTGTGTGCTCAAGTTTCCGGCTACCAGTGATGTTACTCTCATCATCAGCGGTTTCAAACAGTAGAGTCTTGTCTTCAGGTACCTTGACTCTCATCTTCCTGAAAGCAGAAACTATAACTTGAAAGATCCTTGTGAGAGGACTCCCTCCAGGTCTCTGTAGCCGGTAAAACCTGCTTCCCAAGAAGAAGAACATAACGGCAATGATCATGGCAACAGTGGGAACACCGAAGCCCCAACCCCAACCAACGTTCATTTGTATCCAGACAAGGACAGTGGAAGCAATGAGAGCTCCAACGTTAATGGAGAAGTAGAACCAGTTAAAGAAGGAGCTTTTCTTCAGCTTCTCAGCTTCGTCATTCTCATCAAACTGATCAGCTCCAAAGGAGGAAACACACGGCTTTATACCTCCTGTTCCAAGCGCAATCATGTAAAGCGCAACGAAGAAAACCGCGGTCTGGCCCGAATTCGGATGACAAGTATTGGCGTCGCAGTGACTTGGTTTAAGTCCAGGAACTGAAGCTGATAGTGTCAAAAGAGTCATACCCTGAAACAAAGAAAGGAAAAACAAATCTTAAATCAACAGAATTGAAGGAATCTTGATAATTATTAACAGAGAAAGTGAAAAAACTCACGGAAACATAGATGAAAACAAAGATTGCGATAGTCCAATAACGTCCAAGATAAGCATCAGCTATAAAGGCTCCAATCAATGGAGTTATATAACATGTACCAGACCAGTTTGTGACGTTATTAGCAGCCTTGGCATTGCCTTGATTCAGACGACTCTCGAGATAGTTGACGAGGTTTGTGCCCATTCCATAGTAGGCCAATCTTTCACAACACTCATTTCCTATAAAACAATCACTGATCAATCTATGGACCCATAAAGCAGAACATTTTAAGGATTTTAAACTAAAAGAGGGTTGTTACCGAGAATGAAGCGGCAAGCTTTCCAGTTTCCGGTTTTCTCCTTATTAGCAGGATTTTTGTGTATATCGACCGTTCCATCTTCCGTATACACATCTTTCTCTTCCATAATCCTAAAAAGAAAAGTTAACTTTTGCATCAAATAACTGTGGAGCAACAAGACACACCCAGGAATCCGCCTTTTAAAGCTTAGAACTTTAGGTGTGACGTATGAGCAAATCCCTCTAAAATTCCGAGTTGTTGTAACATTTCATTATATTAATTGATGGCAAAAATTACTGGTACAAAATTCATGCTCTGTAAATTCAAGCTTCTGGGTGAAATCAAAACACTAAGAGGAGCTTAAGCTAAGTTACGAGAAGATTATATTCATCTGAAAACAGAACTAATGAACGGAAAAAAAACTACAAACCCCAAAAAGGACCAACCTTTGTCCGAGACAGAAGTTGACGGTGACGGCGTCGGAATCAGCGGCGGAGATAGCAGACGATAAGATTGATTTCGGGAAGAGTGAGAGAAAAGGGAATAGCCGTGGATTAAAAGTTTAACACGGCACTTGACTTGTTGGACTTGGAGTATAGCTATTAATGAGGAGAATGAGAGAGTATGAGCTTGAAAAGTTGCAGAGCTCTGTTTCCAGTTTTATATCCAAAAGAATAGAAAGGAGCGTTATTTCTGCAATTTCGTCCTCTACCTTTTGTAATATTTATTTATAGCCGCAAAACTTTTGTGGTCTCCGCTTCGATACCTCTATCAGATTTGGGATATTATATTGTTTCGACTCCAAAGTATAAATAAATACATATCAAAGGACGTAACAAAAAATCTACCGAACTTGAGTGGACTTAATAATAGACTTACATCATTAAAACAAGAAAGAAACAGGTGTGAAAACAGAGCTTTATTAGTCATAAACAAAAGAAAAATTGGATTTTTCTTTTAAAATTGTGTTCATACTTCCTAGGGGATGTGTATTTATTTTGAGCTATAGAACGTGTACTAGCTTAATGATATCGGCAAAGGGACTTACAAAATCTTGTTTACACGATATGGAACTTTTGTGAAAATTAAATAAATGGTTTTTTGGTCAAAAGAATTTTGGTTTAATAAATAGTAATTAATAAAATTGTCAACAAAAATTAAAGAATACTGAGATTTGGTCTGAAAAATATGTGAGAAAATAAAGCAGAAACCCACATAACGAAATTCAATTTTCATTTTGGTGGTTGGTTACAAACGATATGATTAAAGACAGACTCTTTAGATTGCTTTGTGCTTTTGTTTTAGGTTCTCAGTGGATTTAAAAAAAGAAAAAGATTTCGGTTGATTATTCTGAAAATGACGGTAGTGATATTTAAGGATAAATGGGGTTAAATTGTTGTTTAGCTGAAATAATAGGTGAAAATGGACAGTTCCTCATAAAATAACCGTTGATCTAAAGATTCACTATTAATCTATTATCTAGGAGTATATTAAAAAACGCATGTGAATCGATATGTAGCTGGATCCTATTACTAACGAGGATTTGGCTGTATCTCGACTTAGCTGTTGACTTGAAGCCATTAGTTTCCAACAACCTGTTTTCATTAGGTGTTAATGAACTAATGTATTTGCGTCAAAAAATGAAATTTTCAATAACTATTGTAAGATTATGAAATGAAAATTGTTTTAGTTTGCCAAGATACAAGATTTATTGATGTAGTTATTGATGAAATGGGTAGTTTTCAAAGAAAACAAAAAGGAGATTTATTGATGTACGAGATAAGACATTACGAGCAGATAGTTACCTGCATGGATACAAATGTATATAAATAGAGATATGTTTTAAAGTCGTCGAATCATCCCGAAGATTATGATGATAAAGCAATTGTTTAAAGATTGGATTATCTTGTAAGCAAAATACACAGAGCCGCTGACTTAAGAAAGACTGAGACTGAGATCCATTGCCTTATTTTAATATTGCGTGTAGAAGTATGGGGTCACATGGTCTAGTCCTTGTAAGTAATCTTTGAATTGATGATTCATATAAGCTGATTTACATTTTAAAATCAAGAATCTATATAACCGGTCTAGTGGCATACTTTGCATCTTGATTCAATAGATATGACTTTCAAATATGTCTTCTAACCAGAGCGACCTTTTAACCGGACTCACCAACAACCCAACAAGTTCAATGTTAAAATAAAGACCAATTATATAGGTAGTACTTGATGAACTAATAAGACTTCAACGTTAAATATGAAAGGTTGTTGCGTGGTCCAATTACAATATACTAGAATGTTTGAATTTGTTGTCATAACTAACTAAATATTAATAATCAATGCAATATGATGTCCTTCGATAAATCAATATATCAGTGACGTGCAATTATATAGAAATTTGGATCACTCATATTTCACGGGGATCCTTGTATTGACCTTTTTGATTCCAATCTACTCAGTTCGTTGATTCTTCCAATCCAATTTTAAAATAACAATTTGCTGTTCTAACTAAGCATCAATAGTTCCTTATCTTGGCGTTGCATCTACATCACATCATTTTCTTATCTAAGTAAAATTTACATAACAAAATAGAGTTCAAAAATAGGGAACACTTTGTTTAAATAGTTTGCAAAGATTGTCTCTCTCACAAATAGAGTAGTTTGTAATGAACATATGAAGACAATTTCTCTTTGCGAGGGACCATTTTATTCTCTTACATGAGTGATGAGCCTAGACTTTAATTTTGTGGAAGTCCGCAACACTGACAAATTCGACAGCAACCCTAACACTCAGACTATCACAAAAACATAAACACCACTATTATCAATTCCAAACTAACCAATACTTGGCTTTAATCACATAGAACTAACTCTGTTTTTCTTATCTTCTTTTTGGACATATCTCTTCAAGAATGGGGGGACACATTATATAATGATTAATGACCACAGAAGATTTTAACAACAACAAAAAATGACCACAGAAGAAGAAGATTACACACCTAAACCCGTATTGAATTACCAAAATACTAAAAAACTGACGATGATTATTCGTTTATTCATTAATACAAACTTTTTTTTTTATTAGTTAAAAGGTAGTGTAAATATTTCTCTAGCACTCCTCATCTTCACTTGTGTTTTGTTTCTTACTTTGTCTGTTTTCTTCATCATCGGATGGTTGTCGCCTTTCTTGTTTTTTCCCAACCTCCGTTTGCAGCAAGAGATCTTTGTTAATATCTTCAGATTCGCATCTCATTTCCTGCTCACAAACCAATTCACCAAAAGCTCATAAGTAACAATAATTGTTATCCTAATGTGAAAACAACAATTATGCTAATTGATTAACATGTTGGAGTCATACCGGAATTTTCCCTACAATCATATGAGCCTTGTAGGAAACATCTTTAACTTGGTTTTCATCACCCCAAGCTTCCTCAAACTTGCTTATTAACTTTTCATCTACAAGCTCCACTCCATGTTCCTTAGCCTTCATCGCTGGCTGCCAAGATCTCAAGAACCCTATAAACCCTTTAAGAGAGAGTTTATGAGGAATGTCTAGAGTAACAGGCTTTCCCTCGGATCCCATCCCTATGCTCTCAAAAGGAAATGGTATTGTCTTATAACCCTCGAACGCCAAATTCATAATAGGCGTTCTAAAAGGAAGAGTAGAGTCCACAAGGCCCTTCATTATGGGATCGACCTCAGGCGAGATAATGATATCGTTGTAGACCCAAGTGGCGATTAGGCCACCTTGTTTACGTAGAACACGTTTTGCAACGTTGTAAAAAGTGTCGAGGTCGAAAAAATGGAGAGCTTGGGCAGCAACTATAAGGTCTACAGAGTTTTCTCCACCGACTAGAGAAACCATTTCGTCTTCAGACATATCTTTGGGAGTGTGATGGTAGCTGATTTTTGAGTGTTTGACTGCTCGTTTAAGTTGTGCTTCATTTATATCGGTAGCCACCACATTATCATAATGCTCCACAAGCTGTCAAATATAGAGAGTTCTTGACATTGTCAAGAGTAGTTCACATACTATATCCTATTTATAATATGATGGTGAAGTAGAGAGTTCTTGTCAAGATTAGTTCACTTGCTATATGTTATATGTTCCATATATATGGTTGATGAATTGTTTTGTGAAAAAATAAAACGAACATCTATATATTATTTTCTCTTATTTTAAAAAATTTCTTCCACAATCTGTCTATAGGCTCATTTGCTATAAGTTCTGATTTATGATATTTTCCTATGGATATTTCTTTATTAATAGTTGTCGGGTCAGTTGAAAAAAACAAGACAAAGAAACTAAAAAGCAACAATGAATGTTCCGCCACCACGTTTGACTTATCTTCAGAATAATAGACATGATTCAATGAAATAAAAGAACCTGTCCTAACTCCTAAGTGATCTTGTTGTTCGACTTGTAAGCATAATTAATCTCCGTATCAAAACACAAATCGGATTATTCAAAATCTAAAGAAGAAGATAGAATTGTAGGTAGAAATAAGTTTACCCCAATAGCAGCTTGACCGTTACCAGTTCCAACATCCCAAGCAAGATTGTGGCCTTGTGTCTTTGCGGCAATCTTTTTGAACCAGTCGATCGGATATCTTGGCCTTGCGTCCAGATATGCTTCAGCCTCTTTCTCTGATAAGGTTGCCATTTTCCTCTTCTTCTTCTCTCTCTAGTCTCTCGTTTTTCTTTCCTATTTCAATACTCTAGACTTCGCTTTATACACAACTAAATCTCTTGTTAATGTCTTGTCTATGAAAAGGGTTGAAAAATGAAGTCAAACTTGGTTATCTTTGAATACCAAACAGTGTTGACAATTCAAACTGCATGCATATTAATTCCACCAGGAAATGTTAAAGAAAATCCTTGAATTTTGGACTTACTCACTTTTTTCATTTTTGTAGTTAGGCCCAATTTCACACGTGGTCCAACTGAAAGAACAGAGAAAAAACCGTATCCAGACCGTGACCGGGTCGACCCGGTTCTCCTCTTCCCTCCAGAAAAATAAAAAACTAAGCCCTAAATTCCCAATTGCCGTCGATCTTATCAAATTCCATTGCCGAGTCACTCCACCATCGACAATTCCCGCAGAAATCTCAGGGTTTCGTTGTGTGAATTTGCTCTAATGGAGTTTCCTCTACAGGACGAAGAATTGGGCGGAGATAATCCCGCTACAAACGCCAACAGAGCTTCAGGTATCACATTAATGGGAACCTCACATTGATTGATTTTTGGTAGATTGAAGTTTGAAGTGGTACTTTTCTCATTTTCTTCCGTATATTTTCAGGTAGTAAAAGAAGCTTCGGTGATCACGAAGACGATGAAGGTGCGAGTTCCGGATCGAAAAAGGTAATCTTTTGTGACCATAAGAACATTGAAAATTTGAAATTTGATTGGACTCTATACATTTCGTAGTTCAGTTTTTGCTCACTTGCTTAATCAGTGATGAGATTCCGCATTTTCTCCTTCTGAACATGTTAGCATTTCCTGTATAACTTGCGGAGAGTGTACAACCTCGTGATTTGCTTTCTCTTATCCTTCACTTATAGTATGAATTTTGTGAGAAAGTTTGTTGTTTATCATCGTTCAGGGTTGTAAGGAAGCGGATGAAGCAACAACTGCGATGATTTTGTCACTCACAGAGAGGTTTTTACCCAAATGCCATCTTCTACTTAAAATTTGGTAAAAAGAAAAGGGAAGAGTGTTTGCTTTGATGTATAATCCTAATCTTTTCTTTTGGTCTCTCTCTATGGCAGTCTTCAGAGTTGTAAAGATGAGCTTGCTTCATGTCAAGTATTGTTACTTTTTACTACTCTCTAATCTATTTATCTCTCTATGGTCTTTCTTCATCTTTTTGTATCTAACTATCTATCTCATTTATTGTGTGTTTTGGTTAGAATGAGCTTGTGTCAGCGAAAGCAGAGATTCAAAAGTGGGAATCAGCGTTTAAAAACGAGTCCTTTTTACCGTCTAGAAAAACTCCTGGTTAGTCTCTCCAATCCATGTTTGTTTTTGTACATTTTGTGTATGTGTTGCTACAATCCAAAATGATTCTTTCTGTTTGGTATTGTCTTTTCTTCAGAACCTAGTCTTGTGATTGACTACATCCAAAAGCTAAAATCTTCCGAGACATCTTTGAAAGAACAGGTTCTGCATTTGAGTATACATTAAAGTCTTGAATTTTCCAAACAGATTCTGATGGTTTTTTTTTCTTCATCTTTACAGGTAGAAATTGCACAAATGAAGGTAAATTCTCAAGCAAAATCATTCATTGCCTCTAGAACATGTTTCCTGACTGATGGATTTATTGTCTGCTAAACATAGTTTTGGGATTTTGTATTTTGCAGTTAGCTATCCGTGATCTGAAATCTGAACTCGTTAAGGTAATACAATTTTTTTTTTTTTTTTTTGTCAACGATAATACAATTTGTTAAAGCCATAGAGTGTGTGTTTCTTTTGAGGGAAACTTTTTGTCCTCCTTGTAAACCTTTTTCATGGGCTCTGGTTGCAGGCAGATGACGAGAGAGAGGAAGGATCTGGTGCCTCTTCTTCTTCAAACACTGGAATGGGATTGTTGGATCAGTTGATGGCAGCTAATGTGCAGATCAGGGTGTTGAAGGAAGTTCATATCGCCAAGTTGACAGCGACTGAGAAAGTGCACGCCGAGCAAGCCAAGACCTTGGCTTCTTTCTCCAACGTTGTGGCGTTTCTACAAGAGAAATTTCCCGACTTTGTTTTTCCACCACCACCACCGAAAGTTGATGAGCAGAAGAACTAAATTTGTTTCTTCTTAGTTTTCGTATTTTTCTGTTTTTATAACTTTTAATTATCTATATGCATCGGAGGATATTGTATGGTATTAAGATATTTTTTTAATTTCTAGATATATTTTTCATTTTGGAATATTGTTACAAATTCTCTCTAACTATTTGAAAAGAAAAAAAAAGATAAATCACGAAAAAGAAAGAATAAAAAAATTGTACAAACCGTCTCCAGACCAGACCGATCCATAACCCGTTCCTGACTCCGTCTCTTCTCTTCCCCGAAAACAAAACTAAACCCTAATTCCTCAATTGCCGTCGTTCTCGTCACACTCCGCTTGCCGTCTCTCCGTCACTCAAAACTATCTAGAATCTTGCCGGGATCTCAAGTTTCGTTGGGTGAATTTGCTCTAATGGAGTTTTCTTTACAGGACGACGATTTTGGCGGAGATTATTCCGCAGCAAATGCAACGAGGGCTTCAGGTCTCGCATTAATGGATTCCTCACATTGGTTTGCTTTATGGTAGATTGCAATTGGAATTTGTTCTCATTCTAATTTGTGTATTTCAGGTAGTAAAAGAAGCTTCGGTGATATTGAAGACGATGAAGATGATATCTTCGGATCCAAAAAGGTACCTCTTTGTGATCATAAGAACAATTGAAATCTTAAACTCTAATACATCGTACTTCAGTTTCTGCTCACCTCCTTGATCCCGCCATTGGCTCCTTAGCATTTTCTAGTTCTTCTTTGATCTCGCTGAATCATATCGGTTTATGAGAAATTTAGTTGTTTGTCTCACCTTCAGGGTCGTACGAAAGTGGAGGAAGCAGCCCCTGGTGTTGCAACTGGGATGATCTTGTCACTCCGAGAGAGGTTTTTTTATCATCTTGTCCTCAATTTCTGTCAAAAGAATCGATTGTGTGTTTGCTTTGATGTATAATTCTAACCTTCTTTTGCTCTCTCTCTCTCTCTCTCTCTCTCTCTCTCTCTCTCTCTCTCTCTCTCTCTCTCTCTTTTAATGGCAGTCTTCAGAATTGTAAAGATGATCTTGCTTCAACTCAGGTAATGTTACTATTCTCTAATCTATGCTTTTTCTATAACACTTTCTGTTCACGATTGCATCATTTTTGTATCTAAACTATCTTATTTGTTTGGGGTTAGGATGAGCTTGAAGCAGCGAAAACCGAGATTCAAAAGTGGAAGTCAGCGTTTCAGAACGAGTCCTTTGTACCGGCTGGAAAATCTCCTGGTTAGCCTCTCCAAGCCATGTTGTTTTTTCACATTGTGTATATGCGTTGCTAGACCCTTGACAATCCATAATGATTCTGTTTGGTACTGTTTCTTTCAGAACCTAGGTTTTTGATTGACCACATCCAGAATCTAAAGTCTTCTGAGAGATCTTTGAAAGAACAGGTTGGCATTTGAGTACAAAAGCGTGTACTTATCAATATGTATGGAGGTCTTGACTTTCCAAACAGGTTTTGAGATGGTTTATTTCTCGTTTCAGTTAGAAATTGCAAAGAGAAAAGAAGCTTCATGCATTGTGCAATATGCGAAACGGGAACAGGATGTGGCAGAACTGAAGGTAATTCTCATTGCATACCACATGTTTTCCTGAATGTTACCCTCGTTGCCTTTCAAATGTATTTCTTGACTGTCTGTCACCTATACTAAATGTCGCTGAACTCAATGCTTTGGTGTTGTATTTGTAGTCAGCTGTTCGCGATCTGAAATCTCAACTCAAGCCGGCTTCAATGCAGGTATACAATTCTCCCTAAATGTTTTCATTTTGAGCAAGTTACATAAAACTTAGTTGTTGGAGTAATTTGGACGTTTCTAGCCATAGTCCTCCACTTTTTATGCCATATTGCTCATTTGAGGGAATTTTTCTCTAGTCTAAATACAATGATAAGCGCATGTTTCTCTTAAACCTGGCATCTGATTGTTCTGAAGTCTAAAGTAGACGAAACGGCTAGCAATTTGAAGTGCATTAGTAATAGTAAGCAGCTCCTATGATCAGAAGTGTGGATGAATGATCTATTTCCTTAATGTTGTAGGCGAGAAGGCTTTTATTGGATCCAGCAATTCATGAAGAGTTTACACGTTTGAAGGTACCCACTCTTTTTCAAGCTGTTGTCTACTATCTAACCTTAGACTACCTTGTTATAACTTATAAGAATGCATTTTTTGTAAATATATAATTCCCTTAAAGAATCAAAACCTGTAGCTACTTAACAAAGTTGTTCCTTTTGAGTTGTGAAAGACCTGAAAGATGACTCCTTAAATACCTTTTGACTAAATGAAATTTGACCTCATGTTTCTTGTGTATGTTTTACGACAGAATCTAGCTGAGGAACAGGACAAGAAGATCAAGGACCTCCAGGATAATATTGCAGCAGTTACTTTTACCTCCGCGGGGAAGAGTGGGAGAATGCTTATGGCAAAGTGCAAAACCTTGATTGAAGAAAACGAGGAGATTGGATTCGAAGCTGCTGAAGGAAAGGTATTATTAGCTTACCTCTTATTTCCCAGTCTTCTTCATTTATGATTCCCTGAAAAGAGTAAGAAATATTGATGATTTTCTATGTTCTTCTTGTAATGGCAGATGCATCAATTAACTATGAACCTTGCAATGCAAAAGTCTCAAAACGCGGAACTTAGAAGTCAGTTCGAAGGTAAGTTCATATATGTTTGATAGGTTAGGTGTAATTGTAGCAAAGATTTTGTTACAAGATGGAGTTTGGATTAATGGTTTGGTTTAAAATGTAGGACTGTTCAAACACATGGAGGAGCTAACCAATGATGTTGAGAGATCAAACGAAACGGTGTTGATTCTTGTCTTTTTATCTCTTAATTCGTGTAAATTGTTTTCTTTGACATGGGATTTTGAAGAGACGAAACTTCACAGGTGAATATATTGCAAGAGAAACTGGAAGAGAAGGAGAAGGAGATCGAGAGATTAAAGAAAGAAGGCATGGAGGTTGTTGTTTCTGATGTAGGCGATGATAAGAAAGATGAAGCAGAAGCAGAAGCTGATGAAAATGATCAAATTCCTAAAGAAATTGATGCTGAAGAATAGTAACTATTAGCTTTCAGAATATGTACTTTTTGTACATTTTGAAGTTGGTTTACATTTTCTTCATTATATCTCTCAGTTTTATTTCATTTTGTTTTCATGAAGTTAAAGTGCTAATTTTCATCCATTTTCTTCTCCATATTTACATAATTACAATACTCAAATTGTCATATATTTTGAAAAAAAGACTAATACCTGGGCTTAGTGATATCAACTCTACTCAACTTTTACTGAATCTATGTGTTAAATGAGATAATATTATTTTACTAAAAAGAAAAATCACAAAGTAACCACTTTAGGTAATAATCATTCGTCAAAGCGAGCGAGAAATTCAAAATCCGTAAGGAGCGGGAAACAAATATGACGTGGAAGTATCTTAGTGGAAAGGAGCGTTCTCACTATCATCATCTCCATTAATCTGATCCTTTCAAAATCAATAGGGTTTATAATCCAGAAACCTTCACAGTTTTTCAATTCGGAAGATTTCGTTTTCACAGAAAACCAGAAAATGGAGAAATACGAGAAGCTAGAGAAGGTTGGGGAAGGAACGTACGGGAAAGTTTACAAGGCGGTGGAGAAATCGACAGGGAAACTCGTCGCTCTGAAGAAAACCAGGCTCGAGATCGACGACGAAGGCATTCCACCTACCGCGCTTCGCGAGATTTCGCTTCTCCAGATGCTATCGACGTCGATCTACGTGGTTCGCTTGCTCTGCGTCGAGCACGTTCTCCGATCGGCGGAGAATTCTCAATCCCCGAAATCGAATCTCTATCTCGTTTTCGAGTACCTCGACACCGATCTGAAGAAATTCATCGATTCGCATAGGAAAGGTGCTAATCCGAAGCCGCTCGATCCTTCTCTAATCCAGAAGTTGATGTATCAGCTCTGTAAAGGAGTGGCGCACTGTCACAGCCACGGTGTGCTTCACCGTGATCTGAAACCACAGAATCTTCTTCTGGTGAAAGATAAAGAGCTTCTCAAAATCGCCGATCTGGGTCTCGGCCGTACTTTTACTGTGCCTCTCAAGTCGTACACGCACGAGATTGTCACTCTCTGGTATAGAGCTCCTGAGGTTCTCCTTGGATCGACTCATTATTCGACTGCTGTTGATATTTGGTCTGTTGGTTGCATTTTCGGTTAGTCTCAGTGATGTGTTTTGCTCTTGATTTTGATGAATTCGTCTCTCTCTTGGCTGTGATTTTGTCTTGATGTTTGTTTGCATTGCTTAAACTTTCACAGCGGAGATGGTGAGGAGGCAAGCTCTATTCCCTGGTGACTCTGAGTTTCAGCAATTGCTTCATATCTTCAGGTATTTTGCATCTCCTTTCAGTTTCAACTTCCACTGTTTATTCTGGTTTTCTCCGAGCTTAATGTGAATTGCTTTACTTGATACTTGCTATGTTCTCATTGAATGGTACAGCTAGTTACATATTACGAACAATAGATTCCTTTATAGTACTGTTTTTGCTGAATTCAACTGATTTTGGATCCATCCTTGTATAGAGACTATTAGTATCTTAGAAATGGTTTGTTTGGTTGATGGAGATTGCTAGGAACACCGACAGAGGAGCAATGGCCAGGTGTAAGCTCTCTGCGTGACTGGCATGTCTACCCAAAGTGGGAGCCGCAAGACTTGACACGTGCTGTTCCATCTCTTTGCCCTCAAGGAGTTGATCTTCTCATGGTAATTAACTGCTTCACTAGTTCTCTCTCGCGTATTGTTGCAATAATAGCTCTATGATCCTCTTGCTTCTTCTTCTTCCTCTTTCATCTGATTCAGCTTGTGTTTGAACAAATGCAGAAAATGCTCAAGTACAATCCAGCCGAAAGAATCGCAGCCAAAACAGCACTTGATCACCCTTACTTTGACAGCCTTGACAAGTCCCAGTTCTGAAGCGAAGACGGAAGTCAATTGCTGAATTCATCTCTGTCATCATCGTCTTGGTGAATATATAAACATATGATTTCTGTTGGTTTCCGACATTATCACTGTCTCATGTTTCGATTATAGCTATTTGTAGTATTGCAAAAGAATCTGGTAAAGCTAGTTTTCTCATTTGAATGAATGGTGCGGTAGAAACTATGAACAGTATTCTTTCAAGTGAAAATAAAAGGGTCTTTAATTGAACTTTGTGGAAACCCAAATGTTACGTACAATGATATTAGTGTACATAATCGGCATTCTGACACACAAACACATGCCCAAATCGTTTACAACAACACAAACGGCTGCTCAAAAGACACACTAAGTTAAAAAGAGATTGATCGCTACACACAATTGAAGGAAACAAAATAATACAGATGTAGTAGTTGTACTAGTAGCAGCTAAACATGATGTGGTGTGTGAAATGAATCAATTGGACCACACATGAACAAGGCCATGTCTGTTTCCAGTGTATATCTCATTACGTTCTTCGTCATAGAAGAGAGCAGTTATGTCTTCCAAAGCTTCAGCCACTGCGTTTCTTCTTAGCTTTGCGTTGTTCCCTAAACTACTGCTACTGCTACTGCTCTCATCTTCTTTCGGAGGTCCACTGCTTGGTGTTATCTTAGCTAAGCATTTCCCTGTCAATATATTGCTGATATTGATCGATCCCGCTGCACAATTGGTACAACCAATAATCAGTGAGATTTTGACATTTTGTTATGATAAAAGAGGTTATGTATATGTTAATAGGGGCTTATTGTATTTACCATTTCCTTCTATCCACTGATCTTCTGTATCTGCTTTGCAATACGAGATGATCAGATCTTGATCACTTGTGATGTAGATATTGTTTGTGTTACAGTCCGGATGCCATAGAAGATGATCCTCAAAGGAAGTCACAAGCTCTCCCCGGAAATTCCAAACAGAAACGTTTCGGTTCCTGAATGTTAGAAACAGCTGGTTCTCATACAGAAATATGAACGCAGATGGTGTCATGAACTCAGCTTTATTAACTTCCATTAGATCAGCGTTTCTTACCTGCGTTTACATATAAAAAAAAAACAAACCTTTATAAGAAAACATGTAAAATAAAAGCTAAAGGCTTTTCATTGAATCAACTCACATCAAGAATTTGGAGATTCTCGTTCTCCTGCTTGACAAGAAGTTTCTCATTGAATTGTTCTATGAAATCAACTTTCTTGTTTCGGTGAAGCAAATGGTTGAAGGATTTGAGAACTGTTCCATCTTCTATTGACAGTATCTTTAGAGGAACATGACTTGTAGCTCTCTTGAAAATCAACAACATTATCCCTGGACTGATGCAAGTAAAGAGACAGGAGTTAAAGGTTTGTGATATTTGTAAACAAGAAGCACAAAAGGGATAAGGACAAATAAAGAAAAGTTACCTGATTTTGATTTCCTGGACATGTTTATCTGATATGGAATACAGCATGGTGTAGTTTTTCAGATCAAAAACCTTGTACACACTGCAATAAACAGCTACTGGACTCAGAGGAAGAAACATGTCGTCACAAAATTTGCGTAGTGAAAGACCAGAAAATAACCTGTCCTGCGCAGAATAAGTCAGCACCTTTCCATTGACATCATCAAACTCTACAAAACCAGGCCACTTCAATGATTCAGACTCGAAAAGAGCAAACCCTGCATCTGGCTGACCTCTCAAAATATACCTACCAGTTGAAAATAATAATTAGAAACACAAGATTGAATAAGCCAACAAAACATGGATCTTTACGGGAGAGAACGTACTCAATTCTAGTGGATCTGCATTTCAAAGAGCTGAAATTGTCTGAAGCATAAACTGAAACCGTGATGAGAGAATCGTTGTTCTTGTTGTAGAACAAGCTCCGTATGACTTCGTCTGGACTAACATTTAAAAAGCATATTCTTCTGTTCGTCTCTGCAATCAAATTGAGAAACCCAAAACATATAAAGCGTCTAAGTCACAGACACACACATTTCAAAAGTGAAAAGTAGTCAATTTATGCAAAAATACCTCTACTGAAAGCAGCGCAGACACCAGAATGGGCAAGCGCGAAGACAATGTCCCTTGCAGCAACAATCTCGATGACTTTCGTTCGTTTCATCAAAAACGGTAATGCGACTAAGCAATGTCCTTTGGGATCGTGAGTATCATATTGCTCCTGAAATGCAAAATCCAGTAAGCGAAAACACCTTGATTTAGTACTGATTCCATTTCATAGAATTTGGGGGAAATGCTAAGCAACGAGAAAGCAAAATCTAGGGTTTGTGAGGAGATTTACTAAAATGATATAAATTAGGGCAAATGCAAAAGGTTGAAGACTCAGAAGACATACCACGAGACGCATGTTGCGAAATCTCTCCTGGGCAGTGCTAATAGAGAAAGCTCGATCTTTCCGAGACGAGATTTCTCTTCGCTGAAGCTTCTTAACGCTATTGACGAACCCATCTGGCCGAGACCTCTTTTTAGCCACAACTCTTCTTCCACTGCAAGGTCTAGGGCTAGCTGTAATCCTTCTTCCTTCCATCTAGCTCCCAATTCTTACAGCAGGTTTCGATTTTTTGGCAAACCCTAACGATGAGACGAGGCGGCGAAGCTTAGAGGAAACCGTAAGGGGAGAAGAGAGAGAGTCGAAATCTCCGGAGGAAGACGGGAAGTGACGGCTACTACATACCCAGTGACGTAAGAGTTTGCAGATTCAGATTGGAAATGGCTGATTCAATGTTTCAAGCTCTTTCCTTCAAAATTCCCAAATTCGTGCACGAACCAGCCGAACCAATCCGAATCATTTCGCGCACATTGACGAAAATAATTAAAAGATCAAAATAATTCAAACGGTGCGTTTAGAAATTAGAAAGTTTCATGGGTCGAGTAACTTTGATGGGCTTAGACCCAATACAAGTACTGTGTCTATAATTAATTTTGTTCTCTTATAATTTAGAGTTAAATCATTATTCTGATTCTGATTATGAAAGTTGAAAATGAAGGTTTAGTTCACTCTTTTCGGTTTTAAAATTTCTTTTAAATATATAAACTGATTATCCATTAACAAAAGCTTATGTTGGACAAACTGTCTGCTCAACATTATTCATTTAATCATTATGTTTTGGTAACACGTATATATCACCAAAACTATCTGAATGTATGAGCAAATATGCAAAATGGTGCTGGAACAAATGGAGAGGCATGACCAGACTAACGGGCCAAAACCCAAAAGTCGTCTCGTGTGAGTGAAGAAATGGGCCCAGACAAAGACGGTCAGTTATTCATTAAATATGTAAACACCACACGTAATTAGCAACAAAAATCAACGGATGCATGTGATTATGTGAATACTGATTTTTCAACCTCCATTCGTCCACTTCCAGTTGTAAGAAATTCAATGCATTTATTGGACAACACAGAAATAGTTAGCGATACACGTTTCTTCGAGTAATTAATTAATCATTGAATTTTATAACGTTTTTCAACACCTACACATAATGCTTCCCACTAACCACGATTATCGACGGTCGGTTTCATTATTTACCATTCAAAATTTTACAAGTATCAATTTATGTTTCTATACATTTTCACTAGGCTTCTTTAAATACGTGTATCTGGTTAAACTGTTTAAGTAAATAAAGAGAACCTTCCGATCATTTATTCCCTTTATCAAGTATTTACTTCCAAAATTAAAAAACAAAAAAAGATAAAATATTAAAACAAAAAGGAATGATATTTCGGACGTGTTATTTGAGTTATGTCGTAACAATTGGTTTCCAGTTACAACAGCGAGAGAAAGAGAACTAGAAAGCGTAACAGAGAAGAAGAAGAAGACTTAGAGGAAAGAGAGAGAGAGAGAGTATGTCAGGCTTTTCAATGAAATCGGATGATAAAAAGGAGAAGCAAGCAGCAGCAGAAGCTCCAGCATACAAGACAATCGCTTCCATGGAAACGCAGTCTGCTAACGGCGGCGGCGGTGGAAAAAAAACGAAACGCAACCGCAACTGCAAACTCTGTATCTGCTTCACACTCCTTCTCATCCTCCTCATCTTCGTAGTTATCCTCATCTTAGCCCTTACCATCTTCAAACCAAAACGCCCAATCACAACCATCGATTCCGTCACCGTAGATCGGTTCCAAGCTTCAATCAACGCGCTAGCTCTCAAAGTCATCCTAAACCTAACCCTCCACGTCGATCTCTCCTTGAAAAACCCAAACCGCGTCGGATTCAGCTTCGATTCGTCGTCGGCGCTGCTCAATTACAGAGGCCAGTTGATCGGCGAAGCTCCTATCCCGGCGAGCCGAATCGCGCCGGAGAAAACGCTGCCTATGAACCTAACGCTGACGCTGATGGCGGATCGGTTACTCTCCGAGTCGCAGCTTCTCTCCGACTTCATGTCCGGCGACATCCCTCTCAACACGTTCGTGAAAGTCGCCGGAAAAGTAAGCGTCCTCAACATCTTCAAGATTAAAGTCCAATCGTCTTCTTCCTGCGATCTCAGCATCTCTGTTTCGAATCGCAACGTTACGAGTCAACACTGTAAGTATTCAACTAAGCTTTGATCTTTCTTCCCGAGAAGTAAGTAATCTGCTGTTTCAAAAGCTTAGTTTAAAAGCTCTATTTATCTATTTACTAGACTTTTGTCTTGTTTTGATGATTTTGTTTTTTTAATTCTTACCTTTTTTGTGGTTTAATTTCTTAAAATCTTTCATCTGTTCTGTGTGATGTGTATACGAAAAATTAACAATACAATCGCTTTTTTGCATTTTTAATATCTGTTCCGATCACAAATTGATTCAGCAAAACTTTAAGTCAAAAAACAAATCAACGTGTCAACGTAACAGCCGGCTATATATTCCAACATTTTTCATTAGAAGAAAATGTCAAAGGAAATCAAATCAGATTTTAATCACTGTCATATAATGGAGGCAGATTGTAAGGAATTAGTTGGGAGCTTGAATTGCATTCAAAGCACGTCTTCTTCATCTATGATCTAAATCCATTTATTTAATTATCTCTATAAATGGCTTCAAGCTCTGCAAAAATACAAACAAAAAAAAACCATCCACATATCTATCATGTGTGCATAACGATTTGTCATGGCAAAGCTTAAGCGTAGATCGAAACGGTGCGTTTGCTGCACTGTTTCCGGTGTCATCATAACCGTTCTAGTCCTTCTCTTCCTCATTGCCTTAACTCTGGCACTGACCGTTTACAAACCGAAAGATCCGATCATTCGGATCCAATCCGCAACCGTGGAAGGCGTCTCCTCTCGTATATCCTTACCGTTCGATGTCCATCTCAACTTCACACTTACTCTCCAAGTTCTTGTCGAGAATCGCAACCGTATAAGTTTCAAACACGAGACAGGGAAGACATTAGTTGTTTACAGAGAGAAGCAAGTCGGTGATGTTGACCTTCCTTCAGGTACTTTCCCGGCCAGAGGATCGTCGATTCTACCTTGTCGTCTCACTCTTCAGATCGATAAGTTTGTCGCCGACTTGAGTGGCATCATGCAAGATGTTTTGGATCGGAAGATTGTGTTGGAAACCAAGACGAAAGTCCCAGGGAAAGTCAAGTTGTTGGGCATCTTTAACAAACACTTAGTTGCTATATCGGATTGTAGAATCACCATGGACTTCCCTTCCATGAAAGTGCAGAAACAAGAATGTGGTATGAAAACTAAGTTGTGAATCTTCTTCGTCTTCCATAATTTTTGAATCTTGATTGTAATAATTTACCAGTATATGTTAATAGTCTGATTTTGCTTTACTTCTCACTAACAATGGTTATATAACAAAGAACAAACCAACAAATAACCTAAAGAATGAGCACTTATAAACCAAGTCGAAATTTGAAGCTCACAAAACAAAATAAACCATCTCATATCTGCATTCAACAACTGGTTCGAGATTACAATGAAAAAGTCTAGCAATTGTGCAAATTAAAGGATAAAAAAGATGACCTTAAACAAGCTCAATGTAGGCCATAGGAGCATTGTCTCCACGCCTTGGAAGAGTTCTGATGATCCTTGTGTAACCACCATTTCTCTCGCCGTATCGATCCGGAACCTCTGCGAACAAGGCGTGAACGATCTGTTTCTCGTAGATGTATCCGAGAGCTTGCCTACGTTTATGCAGCGAGCCGTCTTTAGCGAGAGTGATCATCTTATCGACGAACTTCCTCATCGCGCTGGCTCTGGCTCGAGTGGTTTTGATTCGGCCGTGTTTCAACAGCTGCGTCGTGAGTCCACGGAGAAGAGCTTTCCGCTGGTCCGGTGGTCTGTTGAGCTTCGGGACTCGCCTCCCGTGCCTCATGGCGTAGACTCGACCCCCGCCGTCGATGATTTTGAACCCGTCCTCGAAGCTACGCCAATCTGCGGGAGAAACCGTAACGATTTTGGAGATTCAATGGAGTTGAAATTGAAGCGGTTGTGACTCTGTTCAAAGGGGGGAATTACCTGGAAGTCCGATTGAGAGGAGAGGATTAACCGGAGAGAGACCGGTGAAAGATGGGAGAGGAGAAGAGACGGGGAGGCGAAGAGTGACCGGACGGCGAGAGGAAGAGGAGGAAGGTAATCGGCAAGTTACGGCGGAGGGGAGAGCTGATTTGAGAGAAGACATGCTCCAGATTCTACTCACGGAATCTGTTGGCGTCGCCATTGCCATTGGAATTGCCATTGCAGTGTGATTCTCTGCAACAAAGGAATGGAATGTTGGAGGTGCGGAGGAAAGGATAAGGAGGGAGGGATAGAGGAGGAAAGAGGACTGTGTTTATCTGAAACCTTCGAATGGGCCTTAATGGGCTCAAATAACGGTAACTCTCGTACAGTGTTGCAACTTACCATGGGCCTTGAGCGTTTTTGCTAACAAGAGACTTCCATTTTCAAAACAGATATTATTTGCATTTGGTATGGACTTGACTTGACTGGAGCTTCTTTCATTCTTTTGGCTATGTAATGTGTAATTGTGTACTAGTGTTAGGATTAGTTGGGCCATGCGTTGACTAACATTTCGTGTTAGGGTTATTTCTTAATTAGTTGAAGTAGGATTACTATTTCAGACACTCCAGAATAATCAGGATATCGGTATCAGATCCTATGATTTTACAGAGCTTTCTGATGTGAAATGATCAAATGAACAAGTAATTTATTGACCGGACTGAAGAATAAATTGATATATGTATGTAAATATGTTTTACTGTTTTTGTATATCATATAAACTTAGAAATTACTTTGTATAGATTTCTCAATAATTATTATGAAGAGAAAAGAAATACGCCGTTGTATGGCAACCACTCAACCAATTAATCTGAAAGGGGCAATAGAGACATTTCGAATATGAACTTGGAGAAAGACACTCAGCTTTTTACGCTGCGATCTTTCATATTGAGCCGTGTGTTTGTGTTGCGTAGGAAAATAATAAAATAAAATTTTAAGTGAAAAAATGATCGTAAACTAAAAAGCGTGGATGGTTTTTCTAGGGGTTCACTGCCATGCTATTATTATAAGGTGCCATGGGGGCTAGTGTTTGACGTACAAAAGTCTAAAAACTGTCAGTCAAACAGGTCCAAAACTTGGTAATAAAAAAAATACTAATATAATAATAATAAACTTTATAGAAAAATTGTTAAAAAAGGACAAAAGGGTAAAAGGGAGGATGGAGATGAAAGCAAAATGTCAAACACTAGTTTCAGATTTTATCGGGAACTGGGGTTTGACAGTTGGTGTAATGGACTCTTCAAAACATGTGCATCTCTTTACTTCCTTTCCCCTTTGTATTTACTGTTTAAGCTCTATGTCTTGTCCAATTGCTCACATGTAAATGCCCCGTGGTCCGTGGATTTTTTACAACAGACTTGTCTCTCCTTTTGTTTCTTCCTCTTTTTTTCTTTAACTAGAGACATGGCTTTTTTTAAAAAAAATAAATACAAGTTAGCAAGTTGGTTTCTACTCAAACACCAGTTAGAATTCTTTTCTTTCTCCTGTTCTGTCCTAATTTCAGCTTCATCCTAAAACATGTGCAAACCTCTTTTGGAATAAACCTCTCCTTCCTCCTAACAAATATTCTATCAACTTTCCCAGCCTTCTCACTTAAGATATAACTCACAGATAGCTTTACACAATAAACTAAATATAATTTGGTTCATAAGCCAATCATTTTTAATTCTTACGTAAATTTTGACATACGATCAATCAAATGGTCCCAATATAGCTCGAGTGTTGGGTAATCTGTTACTATTAAGTTGTGGAACCCAATCTTTTGGTTTAACAAAAAACCTAATCTTTTGGACCCAGTATTTGATCTGGTGACTGTATCACTACTTATGAATCTACCAATCAAATTATTCAGTCATTTGCAGATTAACATGACCGAAACATAAATCGAAATACTTATATCAAAATAATTTTCCAAAAATAAATAGTTTTAAATAAATTTTGAATTTATATTGTATTAATTTTCATATTTACAAACCATCTTCACTTGTTGAAATAATCAAGTAAAAAAAAACTGCGTAATAGTATAGTCTGATAGAGGAATGCTACTCTACAAAATATTATATTTTGCACCGGTTCCACGGAAATGAGGTAAATTATTATATACCAATCAAAAATATTATCTTCTTGTTGTTATCATGAGAGGGATAGAGACAGAGAGAGAGGGGGGAGAGAGAGGTGGGGGGGGAAGAAACAAAGATGGATCGGCAAAGGGAAGACGTCAAACACGCAACGACGAACATCTCCGATCTCCCACCTAATCTCTTCCCATTTCTATTATTTTTTAACCAAATTAATCCTTAGAAAAAGCAGAGAGAGAGAAGAGCAAGAAGTTAATATGAATAGAGGTCTCAAGAGTCATTAAATGTAACGAAGCGACATTCACAATAATTCGTAAGGAGGAAGACGAGCTAGATACAGCCAGTTTCTCACTTCTCTCAGTGTGTCCTCGTCCACCACAAAACCAAAACCCCTTTCTCTTCGGGGAATCAATCTCCAACTCACTCCCTTCCAAAATCACTCCCACTCTCCTTTTCCTTTCATCACTCATCGGAGATCGTGAAACAAGAAACATCACCCAAACTTAATTAAGAATCAAGAGCATAAACCCTTTTCTGTTTGGAAATTTCGATTTTGGATTTTCCCCCTATTTATAACCATGCAATCTCCCGACCATCCCCTCAATCTCCATGGCGGATTCCGGCGATCTCAACGGCGCTCGTAGTCCGTTAAGAACCACTTCTTCCGGCAGTACCAGCAGCAACCGCACTGCTCCTCCCCCTCCTCCACCTTCTTCTTCTTCCTCCGTCATGGTGAGAAAGCGATTAGCTTCCGAGATGTCTTCATCTTCTTCCTTAAACAACCCTGACTACAACAACAACAACAACAACCACCGTCCTCCTCCTCGCCGTTCCTCTCACCTCCTCGACTCCAACTACCTCATGACTTCTCCGCCACCGCCACCGGCCGACACCACGACTGCCACCACTCACCCAACGCCACCGCTCTCCGTCTGCGGCTTCTCCGGTCTTCCGGTTTTCCCATCAGACCGCCGGACGACTTCCATGTCCGTACAACATCCGCCAATGGAGCAAGACTCTTCGTCTTCCTCCGCTTCACCTACAATCTGGGTCGACGCCATTATCAGAGACTTAATCCACTCCTCAACCTCAGTCTCCATCCCTCAGCTTATCCAAAACGTTAGAGACATCATCTTCCCTTGCAACCCAAATCTCGGCGCTCTTCTCGAATACAGACTCCGATCTCTCATGCTCCTCGATCCTTCCTCCTCCGACCCTTCTCCTCTTCATCAACACTTCGACTCCATCTCTCAACAACCACCTCTCTACCAGATCTCCAACAACCCTTCTCCTCCACTAACGCAACAACAACAACAACAGCCTAAGCCGATTCAGCAGCAAGAAAGAGAAAACTCTTCAGCCGACGCAGCACCACAACCACCGCCGTCTCCGGCGGTGACGACAACACAAGACACTGTAGCGAACACGGCGGAGGCGTTAAGAGAGAGGAAAGAAGAGATCAAGAGACAGAAGCAAGACGAAGAAGGTTTACATCTTCTCACATTGCTACTGCAGTGCGCTGAAGCAGTCTCTGCTGATAACCTCGAGGAAGCGAACAAGCTTCTCCTCGAGATCTCTCAGCTCTCCACTCCTTACGGAACCTCCGCGCAGAGAGTCGCCGCTTACTTCTCCGAAGCAATGTCCGCGAGGCTTCTCAACTCCTGCCTCGGGATCTACGCGGCGCTGCCTTCGCGGTGGATGCCGCAGACGCACAGCTTGAAAATGGTCTCCGCGTTCCAAGTGTTCAACGGGATAAGCCCGTTGGTGAAATTCTCGCATTTCACGGCGAATCAAGCGATTCAAGAAGCGTTTGAGAAGGAAGAGAGTGTACACATCATCGATTTGGACATCATGCAGGGGCTTCAGTGGCCTGGTCTGTTTCATATTCTCGCTTCTAGACCCGGAGGTCCTCCTCACGTGCGTCTCACGGGACTTGGTACTTCCATGGAGGCTCTTCAGGCTACAGGGAAACGTCTCTCCGATTTCGCGGATAAACTTGGACTGCCTTTTGAGTTTTGTCCGTTAGCTGAGAAAGTCGGAAACTTGGATGCTGAGAGGCTTAATGTGAGGAAGAGAGAAGCTGTTGCTGTTCATTGGCTTCAACATTCTCTTTATGATGTCACTGGCTCTGATACACACACTCTCTGGTTACTCCAAAGGTAGATAAAAACACTTACTCTACCTTTTATCATCCATCACTTATATTGACAATATATTATAAAAAGTGGTATTTTTGGGAATAAACAGATTAGCTCCTAAAGTGGTGACAGTAGTGGAGCAAGACCTGAGCCATGCTGGTTCTTTCTTGGGAAGGTTTGTGGAAGCTATACATTACTACTCGGCTTTGTTTGATTCGTTGGGAGCGAGTTATGGGGAAGAGAGTGAAGAGAGGCATGTCGTGGAGCAGCAGCTGTTGTCGAAGGAGATAAGGAATGTTTTGGCGGTGGGAGGACCGTCGAGGAGCGGTGAAGTGAAGTTTGAGAGCTGGAGGGAGAAGATGCAGCAGTGTGGATTCAAATGTATATCTTTGGCTGGGAATGCAGCGACGCAAGCGACGCTTTTGTTGGGGATGTTTCCTTCGGATGGTTATACTTTGGTTGATGATAATGGTACGCTTAAGCTTGGTTGGAAAGATTTGTCTTTGCTTACTGCTTCTGCTTGGACGCCTCGTTCTTGAAAGATTGAAGTTTTTTTCTCTCTTTTATTTTGTTTTTGTTTTTTCACGAACAATGCTGATAAATAGATTTACTTTTTTGATTCTTGAAGTTATTTTGTTGTGCAACTCTGTATCTGCTGCCTGATTTTGGTGGAATATACATAGAAGTTGAAGCTTGAGGAGTATAAGAAGTTAGCACTAAAAGATCAACACATACAATGATAGTCGATAGAAATTAGTCCAACATTATGTTACTTGTTGAAATAAGCATGTTACGCTTTACAGACTTCAACAGATGCAATGATGGATGATACAAACAAGTCCAACGTTATGTTACTTGTTGAACTAGGCATGTGAAAACATGTTACACTTTTGCCTCAAAAAAGAAAAAAAACATTCCGTTACATTTGACTATTTTCGTATTCAGACTTTTGGTTATTGGGCTAATTGCCCTTTTAAAATGCGACTTTTAACACAACTTTTTTGGTTTGTTTTGATAAAAATGTCAATTGCAAACCTGAAAAGTGAAAACCCTTTTAAACATATAAATTCTTTATTTTTTTGAATGCATAAAAGATGAGATGATTTGGATTCCGTATTAAAAAACTCTTCCCCTTTCTCATGCTCCTGTTTTCAACAACGACGGAACCCTAGTCTGGTTAAGTTCGATTTGCCAAAAGTCCACCGCGGAGCTCCAATTCGTCTCTCTCAAAATTGACCAATCGCTCTGTTGCTTTTCAATTTTTTTTTTTCTGTTTTCTTCTCCTGAGCTCGAGTGTTCTTCGGTTGAATCCATTCCAATTTATACGGCTACTTGATCGCTCTTGCGATTGATCTCTTGTCTATTCGCTGCGTATCTGATTTTTCACCGGTTTCAGGCTTGTCTCTCACCTCTGGGCTCCCTGATTTGCGCTCTCTCTTATCTATAAATTCTCTTATTCCAAGTCTTTGTTCCGCTGTTATCACAGCTCATCTCCTCCGTCTTCCATTCACTGGTGTCTTTGATCCGGCGTCGTCGCTGTGCTGCTTTCAGTTCATCGTGGTATTCTTATCTTTCTACCTATTTCATTTCTATAGATCAGAGGATTATTAATTAATTTTCCGTCGATTTGAGTACTTTAATTTGTTGGTATGTCACTGTGCAACGTTTAACTCTCAAGCAATCGTAGTTGTCCCATTGCTTCATCTATATCTGATTCCCCAATTAATTAGCGAAGTATGATTGACATGTATTAAGGCCTCAAAATTGTTAATTGAACTTAGAATGGTCTGTATTGCTGTATGCATCCGCCTAGCCAATGCTGTTTTTGCTACTTAGTGGGAATCTCTTCCTAGATTCCTAATAGTCTCTTTACCTAAATTATCAGTCTGATGTAGATATGCATGTTTTTGACGACCTTCTGAGTTTTAATTTGCTATGGGTTTATTGTAGTACAACTTCTCCTTTTGTGGTTACTGATCCATCCTTTAGTCTTGTTACTGATAACGTTCCCTTGACTCTAGCTTTATGCTAATTCTGGAAGGTGTCTTTCACTTTGGAAGAGCTCTTTTGTTTTTGAGGCCTTTGAATGGGGATTATGATCAGTCGTGGGAATTCTTGATTATATGTGCATTAAGGGATACCTGTCTGTTTATGCGTGTATTTCAGGAAAGTTTGAACATTGAGTTTTGAATATACTCTCCCTCGGTGCAGTGGCCGGAAATGGATCCTAGTCGATATGGTCGTCAGCAAGAGTGGGATAATAACAGTGTAATTGTGGTTTTCTCCTTACATATATGGGATGATAAACAAGAAATATTTAGGGATGTTGTGAATGTCAATTTTTACGGCCCCTCATCCGTGGAGTGATAGAGACGTGGAAAATGAGGATGTGGATGGGATTTGGCTTACGTAATATCTCAAGTCATGATGTTTGTTGCTGACATAGCTTATTCTCTTCAATTCACAGGCTCCGGAGGGGTATGGTACTGAGCATGATCCAAACAATCGGTGAGTGCTAGTATACTGCTATCTCTAATTTGCATATTATGTACTTTTCTTGGTTTGGGTATTTGTGCCTACATATTCATTACAGTTCATTTTCTTTCTTTCTTTACTGTTCCTCCTATTCAACATTGCTCTTACAGGTTTGGCGCATCATATAATGATGGATATCCCGATGAAAGGTTGTTGCGGGATGATGTCTACAATTATCCACCTGGGAATAATACTGTGGGTGCTTTGCCTCAATCTAGGAGGAGAGACTATGAAGAAAGTTATTCTCGTGAACCCCGTAGGCAAGAAAAGCCTTACCCTGATACAAATTGTGCTGATGATTATTATCACGATGTTGAAGTTGGGAGTCGTGATGGATACTACCGTGATCATGGACACGAAAGGTCGTCACGATATGATGGCCGCGATGACTACGCTGGCAGTGATTATAACCATAGGTCTAGAAATCACCATCATAACAGAGATGATAGCCGTGAAAAAGATAGTGGATATGGTCGCCGGAGTTATGATTCTGATTATGATAGGGGCAGTGAGAGAGGTGGCAGTAGAAAAAGCCGGGATTCGCAGGATAGAGAATGGGACTCACGTGATAGAGAATGGGACAAAAGATGTTACAGCCGTGAAAGAGATGTTAGTCCACGTAAGAGATATGAGAAATCTCGATCTCGATCTGGCGGACGTGATGGGTTCTCTAGATCAAGATCTCCTAGAGGTCGGAGCCATGGGCGGGGTTACCGGGAGGACAGCTACGAGGGCGATCACTGGCATGAAAGCGAGAGGCAAAGAGAATACGAAGATAGACATGACCAGGATCATTTTTCTGCTGTATATATATTCTCCCATCCCTGGTTTATATTAGTTTGTTGGAGAGACATCTAAAAATCATTTCCTACATTTTTCATGGTTTTTGCTAGACCCCATCCGCCACTGTTGTTGTGAAAGGTCTCTCGATGAAATCAACAGAAGAAGATCTACACCAGATTCTGGTAATGTGTTGTTCATTTTCCAAATTTGCATATCCTCAGGGTTACAATATTTCTTGCATGACTGAGTTGTTCCCTTATGCATTACTAGGCTGAGTGGGGTCCTCTGCATCATGTTCGTGTGATACGAGAGCAAAATACTGGGATTTCTCGTGGATTTGCATTTATTGATTTCCCCACGCTGGTAATTCTCATTAACTAAGCTGTTAGTTCATTGTGCCCTTGTGTTTTATTAAATCCAGTGTGTGCAATTATGTTTGTTTATCTGGCCAGGATGCTGCGCGCACCATGATGGACAGAGTCGAGCGTGATGGTATAGTTCTGGATGGAAGGAAGCTAAATTTCCATTACAGGTCTTTTAATAATTTACTTGACTCTGATTTCAATATTACATTTGGAATTCCTGGAGGGGCCATTGATACGTTACCTTCTTGCACTGAATTGTGGTGTGTTGCAACAGCAAACCTATTGGTAGGGCTGGTGTGTCGCGTAGGCAGGAACATGCCTCTAGGCGCAGTTATGGTGGAAATCGAAGTATGATGGTTCCAACAGATTGGATGTGTACAATCTGTGGCTGTATCAATTTTGCGCGACGAACCTCCTGCTTTCAGGTTGGTGCATTATTCGACAAGTTATGTAAAATTCATAGTCAGGACTAAAGTATAATGTATTTTTTTTGCATTTACATTAGCTTGTTTGGCGGTATATAAGTTTTCATAAATTAAACATCAAAAGGGGCACTTATGTAACTCCTTTGAAATGATCTTTATTGATGGGTTCTGCCGTTCTGATTGATCATTCCTGCTATTTATTTAATCTCTTTAAGTGTATATTAACCGTTAAATCTTGTGGTGGTTAGTTGTATCTATAGACCTTCATTTTCATTAAGCTGTTTATGTCTTTGTTAATGGTATAGAACACCCAAAAGTCGTAGGCGCAGTTAAAGTATAACAGAAACAATTTATGGGCATAGCATAAATATTGATGATCTTTGTCACCTTTTGCAGTGTAATGAACCCAAGACCAAGGATTCCCCATCAGCTGATGCGGGTTTATCAAGCTCAACACTAGGAAAACGAAGTTCCGAGACAGGTTCTGTTCAGCTTATCATTTAAGATGTTTTAGATTTCCTTATTGGGTCAGAAAATAGTTGAGAGTGTAACGGTTAAGTTTTTGTATGTTTGTCCATGCCCTTTATACCTAAGAAACATTATTTTTATCTTCTTTTGCAGGTCCAACTCATGTTTTAGTTGTACGTGGGTTGGATGAAGATGCTGATGAGGGAATGCTTCGTTATGAATTTTCCAAATATGCTCCTATCAAGGTAGACAAAACCCTTTTGGATTAGTTGTTTCAATAGGATAGTTCTGACGTCAGCTGACCTGGTTTTCTCTGTCCACCATTGTGCAGGATCTTCGACTTGTGAGAGACAAATTCACTCATGTTTCACGAGGATTTGCATTTGTGCATTTCTGTTCGGTAGGGTCTCTAAGCCAAGTCGACTATTGCACTCACTAGAACTGTTTTAATATGTTCAAATATCTATTGTCCCCAATTTATGCAGGTAATTAGTTAACTCTTTTAATCCACCTACCAACTTGACACATAAGAATATGATTATGTTCATGTAGGTTGAGGATGCTACCAAGGCACTTGAAGCAACAAACGGAACAACTCTTGAAAAGAATGGTAAATATCTTAGAGTTGCATATGCAAAGAGTGTTCATGGTTCTGGAGCTGGTACTGCAGGATCCTCTCAGTCTAGCAACCTCGCTGCTGCCGCAATTGAAGCAGCAACATTTTCTCAACAGGTACTTGAAGAATATTTTCATACAGTTTCCCTTGTTTGTGTTGGTTGTCACACATTAATCGATAGTGAAATTTGATCTTCTAACATAATGGTTAAAGCACTAGTTTTTCAGTAGCACCCTGTAGCTTTTGTTGAAGATTGTCATGCTTTTGATTCTTCTACTTCATCTACGCTGTTATGTTTATTAGTATGACGCTACTGGATGGGCTCCAAAGGAATACACTCCTGATGAGAAACAAACCACTGAAGGGCAGGCCCAGGGCGTAGGGGAAATAGAAGCCCAGAAAGGGGCTTCTGCTCCACAATCCGGCTATGTGTGGGATGAAGCATCTGGTTATTACTATGATGCTGCTTCTGGATATTACTACGATGGAAATTCAGGTTTGCACTCGCTTTTATGTCCTTATATGTTTGAATTTGTTATATGGTTACAGTCTATTAAGATCATTTTCGGCAAAAATATGACTTTCAATAACACATCTTGCACTGGCAAAACATGTAATGAGTAAAAGTGCCCTTCGGTAATAGTTAAAAGGTTGATCGGGTATAATTGGTAATGGCTGGTGGAAACAGTCCTTCGGTAGATATTTTCTTTTACAAGATAGTTTCTTAGCAAATCTTTAGCTCTGGTTTGTTCAAACTACTATCAAGGTAGCTTGGTGTCACTGGTGTAAGAAGAGAGTAGTATTCTTTTACTAACCATATGCTTCTAAATATTCAGGTCTTTATTATGACAGCAGTAGTGGGCTTTGGTACTCTTATGACACTCAAACGCAACAGTATGTTCCTTGTCTTGAACAGAACAATGAGAGTAAACCAACTGAAAAACAAACAGAGTCTGCCAAGATGGAGAAATCCAGTCAACAAAAAGTTATTATCTCTGCCGCTGCTACCTCCAATGTAGAAAAGTCTCTCTCCTTACCAGATGCGGTTCAGGCGGCCGCAGCAGCAGCAATTGCATCAGAGAAGAGAGAAAAAGAGAGAGTGAAGGAGATAAAACTTGCGTCTAAGAGTAGCATACTGGCTAACAAGAAGAAAATGAGCAACGTTTTAACAATGTGGAAGCAGCGGAGCCATGAAACACCTACACAACGTCCCTCACTTGGTGACAAGCCACCTACGGTATCAGCTGAAGCAAGGTCGGCTTTCTCTGCTGGACAATCTAAAGGCAAGCCGGAATCTGATGCAGTGATTGCAAAGGAGAGAACTACCTTCAATCATGAAGTTTCTGCACTGACAGCAACTACAGAAAGCTCGAGTAGCAGTACAACAGGAGGACCTTTGATGGGGGTGATGAGAGGTTCTTTTGGAAACAATTTGGGAGGATCTTCTTCTTCTTCATCAGCTAATGTACAAGTGACTCCAGTTTTGCCTTCTGCTCCTTCACCTTCAGTTCCAGTTTCGGTTTCTGGGAGTGGGAGAAGAAGATTCTCTGAAAGGCCGAGTGCAGTGCCTAGTCACAGAGAACAACCTCAGCCTTCATACCGGGATCGTGCTGCAGAAAGAAGAAACTTATACGGATCATCAAGCTCGAGTGGAAATGATGTTCTTATGGATTCAAGTAAGCATTCTTGACTACTCTCTCATCCTCTCGGTATACTTTTTCGTATAACATAATTGAGAAAATGGTGTGTGTGTGTGTGTTTGAATGAAGATGAGGATACAATGGGGCTGACCAAAGGTTCATTGGACCCAACACCTTTTCCTCCTGGTGTGGGTGGACGCGGGATTACGACAACCGAAGTCGGTAGTTTCGATGTAATCACAGAAGAGAGAGCGATAGACGAGAGTAACGTGGGAAACAGAATGCTCAGGAACATGGGGTGGCACGAAGGATCGGTAAAACTTTTAAAACCCATGTATTTGTTTTATCGGTTTACCGTTTACGGTAGGGAGGAGAGAGTGATGGTTTGGGGATGTGCAGGGTTTGGGGAAAGACGGGAGCGGAATGAAAGAACCAGTGCAAGCACAAGGCTTCGAGAGGAGAGCAGGACTTGGGAGTCACCAGAAGAAACTTGATGCTGAGTTTGAGGCTAAGCCTGGTGACACTTACAGAACTATCCTCCATAAGAAAGCACTTGCCAGGTTTCGTGACATGTCTGACAATAATTGACAAGTTGGGAGGTTTTTGTTTGTGTGTAAAGCGGAGATGGAGTATTAATATATTTGTTGTGTTTATCACTGTGAAAGTGATTTGATTTTGCTCTTTAAGTCTTATTGTAACTCGGGTTTTTGTGACATGGCTTTTGATTCTTCTCGAGTTGATCACTCGTCATACTTGAAGTTGATAACGAGTTTTCAGTAACCGGAAATTAACAAAACTTACAAATGCTACTTTTTGTAAGCAAGCACAGGAAGTCTTTGCAAGTTTTTTTTGTTTGTAATCTTTCACGGATTTACAGTGTAAAATTGCCTAAAACATTGAACTTCGCCAGTAGGTATATGACTTGCCTAAAACATGAACATCGCCAATAGGTTCGACCAAATCGTGATGAACATAGGTTAATTTTTATTTTTAAGGTTTTGAAGAACTGTTCTAACGGATACAAGAAAGGTTGTGTTATTTTGAAAAACTAAAAACTTAAAAATGCCTTTTGTGAGCCTCCAAGTTATTTATGCATTGCATATTAATTTTAGCCCGGAGTACAATTTGTTTGTACATCTTGTCTGTCTTTCTCAAGTTGGATCGATTTTTGTATTGGCTGGGTTTTAGTTGCCGCCGGCTATTTCTGGATTGATGCCTCAAAAAAAAAAAAAAAATCTATCAGTGAATACACCGTGATTTACGTTGTCATATTTGCTCAATGGAAATGATGGCTCTCCTCTGTTTTTAGTTTTACCGATCCCTATATATACACACACAAATCAACACTTTTCAAACCTATACCAATTTATTTTAAAATAAGTTGGCGAAAATTCAGCCAGCCAACAACAGGTTTTTCATCATGAAGAAATGTGAGTTTTTCATTGATTGATATAAAAGCAAGTTTTACTAAAGCCATGAAACAAATCTGATAAGCTAATTCTATTGCTTTGATAAATTTTGACAGGGATTGTGGGAGGAATATTTTTAGTAGCGTTGATTGGATTAGGAACATGGGCTGCTATTGTAATGACACCTCCATCTCCTAAGATATGTGGAACCCCCGGTGGACCTCCTATCACCGCCCAGAGAATAAAGCTCCGCGACGGCCGCCATTTAGCCTACGAAGAACATGGAGTTAGTCGACAAAACGCCACCTTCAAGATCGTCTTCATCCACGCTTTCGCCACTTTTAGACGCGACACTGTTATCGCCAACCGTATTATGACTCCTGTAATGATCTTGATCTCTTCTTCTCTCTTACTACTTCTCTTCTTTTTATTGCTGATCATAACTCGTTTGTTTGGTCAGGGGTTTCTTGAGAAGAACGGCATCTACGTGGTCTCATATGATCGACCTGGTTATGGAGAGAGCGATCCTCACTCGAGTCGCAACGAAAAGACTTTAGCTTATGACGTTGAGCAACTCGCTGACCAATTACAACTTGGCTCCAAGTTTTACGTGGTTGGATACTCAATGGGAGGCCAAGCCGTTTGGGGTGTTCTCAAATACATCCCTTACAGGCTCGCTGGAGCTACAATGCTTTGTCCCGTTGTCAACTCATGGTGGCCAAGTTTCCCTGATAGCTTGACTTGGGAGCTGTGGAACAAACAATCTAAAACCGAAAGGTTCTCGATGCTCCTTAATCACTACACTCCATGGCTGGTCTATTGGTGGAACACTCAAAAGATATTTAAACAATCAGCTGTGATGCAATCAAGCCCTACGCTGTTCTCAGCGCAAGATATGGCTCTACTCCCGAAACTTGCCGCCAGGGTTGCTTACAAGAACCAAACGACGCAGCAAGGGAACCACGAATCGCTGGACCGGGACTTGATTGTGGGATTC
The DNA here is from genome assembly GCA_902728155.2 of Microthlaspi erraticum. Lineage (NCBI taxonomy): Eukaryota > Viridiplantae > Streptophyta > Magnoliopsida > Brassicales > Brassicaceae > Microthlaspi > Microthlaspi erraticum. The sequence continues at coordinate 220,181 of CACVBM020001340.1, read as the reverse complement.
GGGAAATGGGGTTTTGACCCGATGAGGATTGAGAATCCGTTCCCGAAAGGTGAAGGCTCGGTGCATCTGTGGCAAGGGGATGATGATCGGCTCGTGCCGATACAGCTACAGAGGATCATTCCTCAGAAACTAAGTTGGATAAAGTATCATGAGATTCCAGGTGCTGGTCATTTGTTCCCAATGGCTGATGGGATTGCTGAAACTGTCTTGAAGGAGCTTTTGCCTATTCCCCAAGCATCTTAAACTCAATTCATTACATTTTAGACTTGGTTAAAGAAACAAAACAAATTTGTACATTTTTGCTCCCACAGCCCCAAAATTAATATTATTATACATCAATTTATTTTCGTTTTAAACTTTGCAATTTGTTTTGGTATATGTTGCAGTACTCTAGTAAAAGTAAACAAAACCAGTGAATATTTTTTTATTGGACATAAGAAAGCTTGCACTTATTCAGCCACATATATCCTTACTTAAACTCGCAGTTTAAGGATGCTAATAATCATTGTATTTAGATTGAAGCAGAGAAAATGATTACTTGGGCAGGCCAGTTTCAGGATCAAGAAGAGCTTGAGTTTGGTCGGGAAGCACGACAGGACCTCTTCCAGGTCTGGTGCAGATGAAATAACTGACTTCTCCTCGTTGATCTTGAGATCCAATGTTGTTTTTGATTTCAGGTGGAGGTTGCAGATTCTCTACGCTGTTTGCTCCATCTAATCCTGCTTCCTTTAGAATCGAATTATCTCCCACTACGTAACTGATGAAACATTTAGAAACCAATATCATTACAGAGAGCTCATACGTTATAGAAAACTGCAGGAAGCGAAAAGAGAAAGTTTCAAGCTCTCACTTCCTCATGTCAGTGTCAGACTTTGGTGGGAAGTAGTAGAGAAGCCCCTGGAGCAGTTGAACTGCTACCTTTCTGTTGCGTGCAATCAGTACAGCATTTGGGCCAGCGTCAAACGTGTAAGCAACCTGTCAAGATTTAAGGTTTTTCGAGTTCTTTGTTGTTTATATACTAGAGAAACAGCAATGAGATTTGACATAAGGTGGTCTGATCTATCTCAAAAGGTATAGAAAGACACAGCTTGGTTTCAGGACTTTACCTGAGGAGTCCCTTCAGAACGGTTCCACTTTTCAACTAAGCTAATTATCCTGTGGAAACAAGTTCACGGGTTTGATATAAAAGTGAAAAAGGTTTGATGGAGCTAAAAAAAAAAAGAAAAAAGCAGCATATGATAGAAAAATACCTGTGGGAGGTGTCATTCATGTAAAATATGGGTGGAGATGTATCCAGACAAACAGCATGAAACTGATTACTGTCTGCGCAGCTCAATTGTGTAAAAGATGAGAAATCTCTGGTTTTTATAGCTTCCTCCATTGCGAGAATCCGTTTTGGCACAACTTCCTACAGATAAAAGAGCAAAAACAGGAGATGAGGTATAAGAGGTAATCCAGAAATTCATCAAACATCAAGAGAGGAACGTACTTTTGCTCTATGCTGTAAAAGCAAACTCGTCTCAACACTTTCACGCATTCCAGAGGTGCTGCTCGTTTCCTTCTGCCGTGAACTCACCTGTGTGAAGCATAAGCTTAAAAGACTTAGAGAACATATAAAGCATATGATAAGCAGGCACTGGATTATCACAGATTTCAGATCAAATTATTCAAGCTTGCGTTATTCTTCGTGCTGGATGTATTAATCTAGAGTCTACTTAAATTCACTTTATCAACAAAAGCAACTCAAACTGTGTCCTGTCAATACATATTCTTATAGCTCAAGTCTAAAAGTCGCTTGACAAAAGATTTATAAGATCCATACCACAGCAATGATGATAACAAGATCATCCCAATGCTTCTCATCTGCCAGTTGAACTGCAACGCTGTCACTTCCATCTTCTTTGCTTCCCATCGTCCACTTGACAAATCCACCAAATAAACTGCGGCAAGCACTTCCTGAACCTTGCCTACATGAGAGAAAGAAAATTCAAACCATGTATACCAGCACCACTTTATATCTAGAGGAACGTCTGTTATTCAAAATACTTGTTACTGTAACGAATGATAATGCAAGCAAGTCCACTACATATGTACCTGGCTATCGCAGAAAGATGGCTTGGATCTTCATTTACATTCATCAACTTTGCAAGAGAAAAAACTGTAGGAAAAAGAGCAGTTTAACATAAACAACGAGCATTCAGAAGCTCGTGATCAACCTTGAGAACTATAGATAATTTCATTGTTATTAGAGGAAAGATGAATAGTTAACATCGGCTAAATTAAACTTAAGCATGAAAGTTTCACCATGATAGACTATGAATATAGGAGCTAGGGAGATAAGGGATAGAGAGAAAAAATTCCGTCTGGCATTTCGATTTGCAAGAACCTATTGATGTGTTACATTATGGAAAATGACAAGCTAGAGAAATCAAATGGAGAATCTTTGCTAGTTCTGTTGCTCAAAAACAAAAGGCAGCCGCATCTTCATAAGTTATCCATATATCTACGGAATGAAAACACCACGTGGTTCCTTCAAATTTTAAACGGGCAAGGAAAGAGTTCGAAATACCATAACTTTTTCATGTATCAGGTGTTTAACCAACCCCATGAAGAAAAAGGAAGAATACCTAGACAAGCAAATCCAGCTGCTGAAGAAGCTAATCCAGCTGCAGTAGGGAAGTTGTTATGAGAAGCAATATGCAGATGCAATTTCTCCCAATCTTTCTTCGCTATTTTGATTCCCTTGTCCTTGTCTTCAACATCACCAGCACGACCTCGAATCTCCCTCAAACAGTTTTGGTACCTACTTCCTGATAGAGATATTTCCTACACTAACCAAAAAAATGCCTTTATAGCCAAAATTTTGATTTCACACTCTTTAGCCTAGAGAACTTATCCCATTAACGATCTTCCTAAGTTCATATGAATCAAAGCTAACCCAAATCGAGCTCAGAACTGAAAATTCGAATTTCAGCTTTAAAGTTTGAACCTTTAAATTCGACAGCAAAAGACGAAGAAACAGGAGAGATCGTAAGTAAGAAAACGAAGCAAGTACCTTGCCATTGAGCCACATTCGATCCTGATCAAAAGCGGGACTAACGGCGACTGTAGTGACGGTGCAGAGGTGATCGGGATCAAGAGTTACGCTAATGCTATCGTTCACGGGAAGAATCCGGACCTCGTCTCTCTTTCCCCAATACTTAATCACGGCGATGTTCGTCGGAGTTTGCGCCGTCACCATATACACCCATTTCTCGGCAGCCATTTCAAACTCTCCTCCAAACGTATAGGAGAGGATCTTTCACGCCCAGAGATCTGGAGCTTCAGGTGTTTAATAAATCCAACGAAATCAAAAAGAGACGGAGAAGTCGAAACAAAAAAAGTGACTCATCGCCTGTAACGGAATTCCGACAAATATAAAAACATTATAGTATACAAAAAAATTGGTGACATCCACACTTTATTATAACCAACAAGAAAACTTGTAGTATCAAATATCTTTCTGTTGAAATGAAAAACACCAAAACATAACCTACAAAGTTTGAGAGAAAAAAAAAACAAAAGGTTAGATAGGATACTTTGTTACAACATTTTTTCGAATAACACGAAGATAAGTACTAACTCAAACGTTGTGAAGACGCATAATGTATTAAGTTGTATTAAGTAAACACCATGATTAAAGCAAAAACATTCATAAGTCATAACTTATATAGATTTGGTTAAGATAATTGAAGAAAGCATCTCATTCCAAATATCAGGGACACCAGGCAAGCACCAGTGACTACAGTCTGACGAATGTCCAGCAACACGATGGTGCTTCTCTTCCTCGCGCATTGCTCTCTTGAACACTGAAGGATGTCCGTCTCTCCTGTACGCAGACATTGTTGTGATGTCGTGCAAATACACTCGATATTTCATACTCATTAGCACTTTCTTCAACACTCTCGAATGCTCAGTAACGTGCGATCTGTTCAAAGAAGAAGGCAATGGATGTCTCTGGTTGTAGCACTTTTCACCACTCTCTCTGCCAAATACATTATGTAACATGATCATTATGATGCGGATTTTGTTCATGTATGATTATATACGAAAAACAACCTCGGTGAGATGGTGCGGAAAATGACTTTGGTTTTGGAAGGATCAAGGTTAATCTCAACCCATTTAGCCCACGTGGTAAGTCCTCTCTCGTAAGCAACCATTGGGTCCATTGCTTTGAAGAGCTTCTCCCCTTCCATGTAATAGTCCCACCTAAAACCATCAAATAATTTAACTCGTGTTATTATTACAGTAAGGAGTCTCACATTTGCTTTTGGAAGACTTACGAGCTCCATTTCTGAGAGTGGGTCCACCAGTGAGCAGAATCGAATACAAGAACATCGACACCTCGCCAGTATCTAGCATTGTCTTCGATTGAGTCCAAATGCAACACTCTTTTATGGTCACCTCTTTTCTTGAGCTCCACAAGCAGAGGAGCCCAACAGAACTCAATTAATGTTTCATAATCCTGCAAGTAACCAAACTAATTAATCACTTTCTTTTACTAACCAATAATAATTATGTGGTACAAAAGGAGGTTTATGATGATTACCAGAGAATGGAAAGACATTGTAGGACCATTGTAAGTGAGCTTCTTGCGATGAGTTGGGATCACAGATTGTACTAAGCAGACAAGAGACTCCCACTGGTTTCTCATTATTGAATCTCCAACCAACATTATTCTTTTCTTCCTCATTTTCCCCAGAAATTTCAATGCGTTAAACCTAAACCATCACCAATCAAAGAGAGCTTATTTTATTTTTGGTAAGAATAAAAGCTGCTAATTATGGACTAAAAAACATATATATTCAAATCAAGCTGAGAAGTAAACTAGTGTGGCTCACTAGATCCTACTGTTTTTAATTAGTTTAAGTAAATATAAGAACATATAGTATATGGAGACAAAAATAAATAAAATGAAAGTAGAAGAGTGAGAGGTGTGTGTGCCTTGGAAGTGAACAAGACTTAGGAAGCCATCTCCATTTCTGGTAGTAAGAGTCAGGTCTTCCATTTCCCTGGCAGCTTAGCGCAGGGCTTAGATACGGACAGTCCGAGTCATAGAGAGGATACGTTTCGTCGTAGCTCCATTTCCCTACCGAGTAATCGCACCTCTCCTGATCTCTTCTTTCACGCCTTGTCTGCAACGCGTTGAGTGGATCGTCGTCGTTATCGCCGACTAGCCATAGCTCATCAAGCTGGGACGATGCTTCTTTGCTGCTAAGGATGAAACACAGAGACAAGAACAAGACTCGAGTGCAGTTTGAGGTAGCCATTTTGGAAGAAACTGAGCAGTGTGGAGTGGACTTGGAGAAAAGATTAATATAGAAAGAATTTGGATAAAGTGAAAAAGGTGCGTTAATTACGGAAAGTGGAGGTAATTAGTAGTTAGACTTGTGCTTGAAATCATGTGCCGTGACTTGCGTCTCCTCTTTTCTCCATCATATCCCTTTTTACTTTCTTTTACTTTACAGTATCCGAGGCGGGTCTAGCGAGTGTGGAGTGTTTATTTATCATTTATCCAAATGGAACCAAAGTACATAGCAATCCATAAATACCAAGAAACAATTACAGAATCAAACACGAATTCTTTACTTAATCAGTGTCCATGAACCAAGGAACAAGCCAACAGTTATATAAACCAAAGAAGTGTAGGGTTTTGTTGTAGAGACCCAAAACTCTCACTGCCCCAAGACAGACCCACAACAATTACATTTCAGCTTTTTATTCTTCTTAATGCTTATTAAATTCACAACAACATAATACAAAACAATGACACTGTGCTCTTTTGGTTAGCTTCTGTACCAACCAGGTACCATCTTAATATGTCAGATTCTCATAAGTCCAGAATCAGAAAATCCATTTATCTTGATCATCAGAAGAGGAATCATCTAACCATGTTTGGTGGATGTGCATCCACGTCAGCTTTTGCTGTTCCCCCTTTTCATTTTATAAGCCAGTTTCAGATTTTTTTACATATTTATTTAACCAATCAAATCGTTTTAAATCTTAAAGGACATGAATCAAGGTTTACCTGGAAACTCAGTAAGACTCTTGTTGAACAAGACCTCACTTTTCCCTCTGCAAACAAACAAAAACCAACAAGAGCAAAACATTAGAACATGGAAACAAACTTCTGCAGTATCCAAGGAAAACAAATAAACTAACAATCTTTTTCGATCATCTACAAGAAACAACGATCAAAGATCATCTAAAGGAGTAGACTTCTTACCAGATAACTCATGCTTGTCAAATTTCACAAGCCAAGACTCTGAAGTAACATGAGAAGAGGAAACTTGATCCAACCAAATGAGAAACTGTATTTCCCTCTCGTCCCCATGTAAATTCTCCATCTCATCTATCCATTCATGTATCGGTTTCTCCACTCCAGATGGATGTTCCAAAATACCAAGTGGACTCTGAAACATTGGCACATTGCAAAAGCAGAGTTTACCAAATCTTTCAGCAAAGTTCTCCTGTATTAAATTTGAACATAATGCATGTTGAATAAACAAACTTACAGAGAGCGATTTCAAATGCTGCAAATAATTCTCAGGCCTCTCCACCTCTCCACATCTCCACTTCTCATAAAGCAAATAAAACCGGACAACCTCATGAGCAGGATCCATAATCTCCACGTTGAAATTTTGAGTATCCAGAACATCTCTTGGAGAGATGCTTGGTCCCAAATCAAACCTTTGTAAGGCTTCTATCATTCCAGCTCCACATCTCTCGGACGCAAGAATGATCTTTGGGTTGTCCACTGCATTCTCCTCACGCCATTGCAGTAAATCGTTGTGCGAATTGCTAACCTTGAACAGTAACACAGCAGCACAAATTACGACCGCGCACGCAATCAAGCAAGCATGATAAAAACTTTTAAAAGAAAAAAAAACAGTAGGAAACTAACCATTACACCATACGCTTGAGGGATCTCAAAGAGCTCAATGTCGTTTCCAGAGTCACCACAAACAAGTATCTTAGAAGTCAGCTTGCCTTCAACCTCAAACTTTTCAAGTAGATATGTCAAAGCTCCTCCTTTGCCAGCTCCTTTTGGTAATACATCGAAAGCAAAGTCGTTGCTATAAACCAGCTTCACATCCACCTAACAGGAATATCAACCGTCATCATCAGCACCTAAAGGATCAATCTTTGATAAGAATAGCAATCAATGAAGATTGCACAAAAAGTCTCACCCCACGCTCCAGTAATATCCCTGGAAGAATCTCCATTATTTCAAGAGCAGGTTCTCTATCCACAGAGAAACTCACTTTATGCTGCTCTTGACTCTTCTCTTGCTATAACAGACCAAAAAAGGGACCAAATTGCTACAGACTCAGCATGAGAGTACAAAATAATAATTCATATTTGGTAAGTGTCCAAACAGTAACACAAAACTCTCAGACTCATCAAAATTAACATAATTTTCTAAAAATAGGAACTTCAGCTGCATCTGTGCCAACAATATTATATATCCTTAAAAACAAGTTTTTTATTGAATTTATAACGAACTTTAAGTAAGAAACTAAACCCATTGTCAATTTTAAGAGATGCTTAAGAATGTAATCATCAAATTTTTTACTTCAGTTTTAAACAGAAATTCGAAGTCAACGCAACAAGAAACAAAACTCAGTCAACAATGCAAAACGAGAACAATACGTTGAAGAAATCGTCTACCTTAAAACCAAAAAAAAAAAAAAAAAAAAAAAGAAATCGTCTACCTGCAGCTTAAGGTCAGGGAATTTAGATGTTTCCTCGAGAACAATGTCTCTGTTCCACATGTCACCCAAACGAGCCTCCCAGTCATCATCGGAAACCGTCGATTCACCGCCGTATACAATCTTACAACCAACGGAAGTTATGGCGATGTCCGGAGTCAACAACGGCTTCTTTTTCCTTAGGCTCAGGTAAGAAAGGTAAGACCTTCCGGTGCAGTAAACGAGCAACGAATCGTGGCGATAGTGAGCTTCCCAGAGCGCATTGAACCTAAGCATATCGGCGTTTTCAGGATCATCGTGATCAACCTGCAGGATTTTTGGGTTGAGAAATGGAAATGAGATTCGTCGAATCTAAAGAGAAATTGAAATCAGAAATGTGTGTGTGAGAGAGAGAGAGAGAGAGGAATTGGGAAATCACCAAAGTGCAATCAAGATCAGTAACAAGGATGAGACGTGGTGCTCCGTTAAGCCTATCCATCGTTTTCGGCTGCCGCAATGTTGCTTATTCCTTCCGTTTGTTTGTCTCTTTCCGCTTCCTAGTTTTGACTTTTAGAGGAAGACAAATCTTTTATTCTGAAACTCTGTAGCATTATCATTTTTTTAATTTATAGGCAAAGTCTTATTTTAACATTTGATTAAATTATTACTAATGATGTTCCTGTAAACACGTCTGGAAAATTCCTCCTCCCATCAAGATGGAGACTTTGTTGAGAAACTGTGCTGCGTTTTGCATCGTGCATGATAGACTTGTAAGAAATTTCATTATATTATAGTCTTATTACAACCCATAAGACCTGCTCAACAAAGGAAAATAGTAAGAAAGTTTGCTGAACGATGTTAAGAAGTTTCCGAAACTTTTGTTTGAATTGATTTCAGAGAAAATGGGATCTAGATTGAAACGTGCACGAGAGTGATTACTATTTCCATTTAGAAAACGGAAAGAAATGAAAAAACCAAGTGTCACAACTTAGAAGTCAAGAGGAATCGGTCTGAGTAGAAACTTTCATAGGAATAACAAGAACAAAAGAGGAGACAAAATTTCAGCTACAACTTAGATTCTATGGAAACACCCAAGCACTTCTAAGCAAGAAGATAAGTCAGAGATCGAAATTACCAAACTCATTTGAAGAAGGACTATTGAAGAGTTAATCTCGGTTATTGATTTACTGGTTTATTCCGGTTAAGTTAGGGTACTTGTAGAGTCTGTATAACATCGAGTATATGTCAATAGTACAGTCTTTCATTTTGAATCAGAATGAGGAATTGGGAGATTTGCATAAGGGAAATTTCAAAACTACACCTCTTGAGGTGCAAATTTTCAAAAATACACCTCTATGGTGACAATTTTCAAAACTACACTTTTTCATTTAGTAAAAGAACTCTAAACCCTAAAATATAAATCCAAAACCCTAAAATCTAACATTGAACCCTTAAATCTAAACCCTAAACCCCAAAATCTAAACCCTAATATAGGATTAGTGAACCCAGACATATATATTAAAATTGGGAAAAGGTGTATTTTTGAAAATTTCCACACTATAGGTGTAGTTTTGAAAATTTGCACCTCAAGAGGTGTATTTCATAAAATTTCTCTTTGCACATAACAAACATTTCTTCACAAACTTCTGAAAAACTTCTGAAAATTTCGAATTTATCAAATTATGTGTACGCAATGCACGACATACCATATTCCCACTGTTCCCACCTCCCACAAAGATTCTTCTTCTCCATCAGCAGTACATTAATTACTGCAGCTGCTCCGGCATTACTTTTACATTAACACTTATTAGAGCATGTAAACAAACATATCAACATCTTTTTTCCATCATCTTCAAGAAACAAACATCAAACAAATCTAGTTGTATTGAATATACTTTTTCAAGAAGAGTATACAGTAGTTTCTTCTTCTAAAGATGGAACAACATCAAAACTAAAAGCCCACTAGCAAAAAATAGAGGCCCAACTAAGACGAAGAAACACGAAGTCCAAAAGCCTTTTCTGTTAGAACTTTTTAATCTCATTTTTTAATTTATTGTGTCGTCATAGTTACGAGAAGAGCGGTTTTATTATCAGCGAACGAAAAAAGAACGGTTTTTCCCCATTTGTTGTTTTTTTAATTAAATTAAAATTTACTTTTTTTGCAAATTTTCGTCGGAGGCTAAAAAGAAAGACGAGGAGGAAGAAGAAGGAACCAGCATTATATATCAGCAGAAGCATTCTCTGCTCTTGAGAAACTCGCAGCCTTACTAGGTAACAAAACCCTAATTTTTTCCCCTTCCTTATCAAATTATATTTTCCGAATTTTCCCTAGAAATTCACGACGGTGAAGATGTGAAACGGCTTTCCCGAGCAAATCGAATTTCTAAAAAAAGCTTTTCAAATCTATTTTTCTATTTCCGAATGCCTCTGATTCGATTTCTCTTTTCGAAAATTCTGGTGATTGATTTATCTGCAGTGTGTGTTGTAGGGTCAGTTTTCGCAGAGTGATTGGATGAGCTTGGGTGTGGAAGTGAAGCTAAGAGGAGGTCCACTCTTGTTGTTCTCATCAACGTTGTCATTGTGGCCATCATGGCACAGCAACAATCTTCGCGACTCAATCGTCTCCTTACTTTGTTGGACAGTATCCTTTATTTTTTTCCTCATGGTTCCTCCTTCTTCAATGATTCTGCATATCAAGCTGCCCTTCTTTTCATTTTTTGCGTTTCTTCGTTTTGATATATTTTTTGCCTTCGTATCGTAATCTTCGAGGATGTTCCTGTTCTCCTTAACTACAAATTTTTACGTAGCTGGTTCAACACAAGCTACTCGGCTTACTGCAGCCAGGCAGATTGGGGATATCGCGAAGTCTCATCCTCAGGACTTGAGCTCTCTATTGAGAAAGGTAGAGTCTTGTCTGTTTTGGCTTTTTGGCTTTCTCCAATTATTGGGGGTTCTAAGGGCTAGGATTTCGTTATGGGTTTTACTTTTTAAATGGTTAGGGCTGTGGCCGATTGTTATACTGATGGGAATATAACTGAGATGTCAGTGACAGTGGCAGTGGAAGTCACCTGTAGCTGTATTTTATGCCCTTCTCTTTGGATATAGTAGTTTTAGGTGAGTATACTGAGTAGATTCGTTGATCCAGATGAGCTGAGAGATAATGTAGTGTGATGTGTGGTTTAAGAGCGCCGTGGTGTATGCACTGCCTTATGAATCTCAAGTTTATGTTGGGTTCAAAGGTGTCATCTTCATGTCCCTGCATGGCTGGAGAAACATGTTTCATAGAGCTATACACAACAATGACTCCTAGGATTGCCTCTCCTATTGTTTGACACCTAGCTACAATATATCTTTTAATAGGCTATTGTCACTTGTCAGCATTGTTTGAACACACTCAACCGATAATTTGTTAGCCCATACCGCTCCTAAAGAATGTCAAAGCTTTGGATAAAGAATTTAATGGATTTTCAGAATGGAATCTTAAGTAGAATGACCACCTGCCTATCAATTTCAGGATTTAACTCGCATTTCTAGAGTTTATGTTATTAGATTGAAGTTCGAGCTGGTCTTATTCATAAAATAATATTTCTACTCAGGCTAGGTTTTGTTGTATGAAAAACTTGTTTGTGCTGCTCTTTTAGGTATCGTAACTTTTAATATTTCTTCTTAGCATTATATTTTCTTATTGGTCTCTTTGGCTTAACTCCATTTTTCTGGGAACTAGGTTTTGCATTACCTCCGTAGTAAAAAGTGGGATACGAGGGTTGCTGCTGCTCATGCTATTGGTGCCATTGTTCAGAATGTCAAGCATACTTCATTAAGTGAACTGTTAAATTCTTTGGCTACAAAGTTGGGTGAGGCTGGGATGTCTGGTAATGTAGATGAAGTTGTGGCTTCAGACAGTCTTCAGTCCAAACTTCTAGCAAATGCTCCCTTCAGAAGGTTATGAATTGATCTGTTACCCAATACATATGTTTTTCTTTCACCCACTGTTAAGCCTTCTTAGCTGGGTTTTCAGATGTCCATGTTAAGGTTGCCCGATGTGTTTTGATGTCTCTAACATTTGGGTTTTGGCATGTGCTAACAGCTTTGAGATGAATAAGGTTTTAGAGTTTGGCGCTTTGTTGGCATCTGGTGGACAGGTAATTATATCAAATACTGTTGTTTACTTCTAGGTTATTCTGTAAGATTTCAGCTGATTATCTCTGGTGTTATTGCTTTTGATGCCTTGTCTTTAGGCCTAGGCAAACATCTTTGTGGCAGTTAGATTTTTGTCAGCCATAAATCGTTTGGATTAAGTAAGCCACTGGAATAACATTAAGTTTGACGGCAGTCTGGTTATAAGTGTGTTAGGTTGCATTAAGTTATTTCTGGCATCGTAAGGAAACATATGTTGGATAGTAACTTTTCTTAAATTGTCATGGAATTTGTTATTAGCGGGATTTTTATCACGACAATATCGCTTTGACAGTATATGATTTACTTTTCTTCCGTTACCCGTTTCATTATTTGGCCTGAAAGATTTCACTGACTCTGTTTCTGACTAACCTTACCACTTGATGAAACAATACCTTACCTTCGTTCTGTTTCTTTGGACTTTTGGGTTAGTGGGGTATGTGAAACCATCTCTGATCGCTCCTTTTGCCCTTACCGCTTTTTCTTCCTCATACATTTTTGTTGTTTCCTTGAGATATTTTGCAGTTCCTTTTTGTACAAACAAACATAAAATCAGATGATACCGAAATTATCAACTGTTTCTAACATGGAGAAACTTTTTGTTGTTGCAGGAGTACGATATTTTGAATGACAATTCCAAGAATCCGAGGGATCGAGTAGCTCGTCAGAAAAAGAATCTCCGACGACGTCTAGGTAGTTACTTAGGCTTCTCTCCTTTTCTATTAAATAATAACCATGGGAAGTGTTCTGAATAGTCTAGTTTCATAATTGTGAGATACCAGGCTAGTATATATGTGTATATTTTGAAAATCGAGTATACAAGTCAAACACATTCGTCTAACTTTACAATATCACTGTATTGGTTCTCCTCCTTCTTCGTTAAGTTGATCTAGATGCACTAAATATATTTTGTTTACTTGATTGATGCATCTATTGAATGGACTTCTGACAATCTATGGAACAGGTTTGGACATGTGCGAGCAATTTATGGATGTCAATGAAATGATTAGAGATGAGGATCTTATTGAGCAGAAGTCCAATGTTCGTGTGAATGGGGTTGGAAACAGATTATATGCAAACTATTCTCCACATCATATTCAACAATTCGTTTCAAGAATGGTTCCCCGTGTCAATTCTAAGAGGCCAAGCGCAAGGGAATTGAATCTACTGAAACGAAAAGCAAAAATAAGCTCAAAAGATCAAGCCAAAGGTAGCTGTGAAGGAGCAGATGTTGAGATGTCATCATCTCATGTTGCCTCAACCTCAAAAAGAACTTTGCCCGATTCACTGGATTCTAACAAGGTATATGGATAACGCATACTCTTAATGACGGCTAACTAACTTGTATAATGTGATTTGTAGAACGTCTGTATTGAACGTACAACCAACTTGAAGTCTCAGTAGTTCATTGATATGCTATCCTTGGATTCAACTTTGACTTGCTGCTTTCTCTAATCTCTTACGGATTTATAGTCCACAAATAGGCGCACAATATCATAATTGCAGTTGTCATACTTTGTTTTAGCAATAAAAGTCATGCTGCGTGAGGAATTTTCCATATTAAAACTCTAGGCACTTCTTGATTTCGGTGGACCATATTTCATAATGTCTTGTTTATTCTGTTTATGCTACTTGAAATTTCTTAGGCGAACATTGGGAATGAAGATGATATCGAGCCTGATGGTGATGGAGGATGGCCTTTCCACAGTTTTGTTGAGCAACTTATTCTTGACATGTTTGACCCTGGTAACGTGCATGTACTTGTGCCGCATACGTTTTACTTTTCTTTTCATTTCTGAGTTCTAGTAAAGTTGATTAGCGATCTGATAATTTGGTCAGCATGGGAGATCCGCCATGGCTGTGTAATGGCTCTGAGAGAAATATTAATGCTTCATGGTGGTTCTGCTGGAGTGTCAACAGCTGAGTTTAGCTCGGATGATGGGTTTGAGTTGAAAGAAGCCTTGAGTAAAGTAAAACGAGAGAGAGAAATCGACTTGAATATGCAGTTTTCGGAAAATGAGCTGGAGCCACTTCGCAAAAGACCCAAGACTGAGGATTCATCAAAACCATGTATTGATAACAGTGTTTTAGAAGTTATAGTGGGTAACGGCGATATTAATGTTAAAGATGAAGATGCTGAGTTTTTACTGCCACATGTGAAGGTCAATGGTCAAATTGACTCCAGTTCTATAAAAGTGGAACCACAATCTTCTATTGATGGCTCGTCCACTCAGTCTGAAATAAACCATGTGGCAGAGGTTAACAATCATTTTGAAGATAAGAGTTTTGTTGAGGAACCCATTATGGCTAAGCACCAGGAAGAAAATCTTGAAGTGTTGGATATAGTTAAACAAGCTAGGCATTCTTGGATCAAAAATTTTGAATTTCTCCAGGATTGCACCATTCGTTTCTTATGTGTACTTTCACTTGACCGGTAAGACTTTGATACTTTATCCTACGTTTACTTTTCTACTTTTATTTATTTTTTTGCTTCACAGCATCTATGGTAGCACAACTGTTTATCAAACTTCCTAGACTAGCTAAAATTTGTTTGGTCATTTCTTAGTTGGTCGTTGTTTTTCTCCTATTGCAGTTTTGGGGATTATATTTCTGATCAGGTAGTTGCTCCTGTGCGGGAAGCTTGTGCCCAAGCACTTGGTGCTACTTTCAAATACATGAGTCCCTCGTTGATATATGAGACATTAAATATCTTGCTTCAGATGCAGGTATATGTTGCATCAGTTCTTTTTAAACATGCTCCAAACTAAGGAACTCGTTGCAGTCTCTATAAATCATAAGACTGATTGGTAATTTAATCATTTATATTTGTTCAGCGCCGGCCTGAATGGGAAATTCGTCATGGTAGTCTTTTGGGCATCAAGTATTTGGTCGCGGTTCGACAGGTAAATCCCAGGACATGGACATGTTTCATTAAGCTAGCACATGTTTTGAAAAACTGAAAAGAATATCTTTAAAGTCACGTTTCACTTTTTTTTCCATGTGTGGAGAACTTTTGCTTTTGGTTATCATTACATGGGTAGTAATTTTAATTGTTCAAGGTCTCTGTACAGCTCACTTGACTTCTTGAACGGTTTGTTTGTGGAGATGCATGTCCACCGCTAGCTTTTCTTTCTTATTCCCCCCTGATTATTCTTTTTATATTGCAGGAAATGCTCCAAGATTTGCTTGGCTATATTCTTCCGGCGTGTAAAGCAGGGTTGGAGGATTCTGACGATGATGTGCGAGCGGTTGCCGCTGATGCTCTTATACCGGCAGCAGCTGCTATTGTCTCTTTGAGAGGACAGTCATTACTTTCCATTGTCATGCTACTGTGGGATATCTTGCTTGAGTTGGATGACTTAAGTCCATCCACCAGTAGGTAAGCAAGTGATCAAATTACATGCTCTCATTTACACTATCGATAATGGTTAAAATCCTTCTTCTCTTGGTACTGTGAGTGTTCTGTATCAAATCAATGTTGAACCAGTATCAAATTTCTTGCAGTGTTATGAACCTCCTGGCAGAGATCTATTCTCAAGATGACATGACCTTGGTGATGCACGAGGAACTATCAGTGGGGGAAGAACAAAATATTGACCTCAATGAAATGGTTCATGTCGAGAGTAATGTAGAAAGAAGAGATGTCAAGGAAAGCCCTTATGCACTATCAGGTTTAGCCCCTAGGTTGTGGCCATTTACGAGGCACGACATCACATCAGTTCGGTTTTCTGCGATTCGAACACTGGTAGGTGTTTCGTCTTTCTCAGTGCTTCTTGACTTTTTTTTTGTCGCTGCTGGCATGATTTGCATGTATCCTGTGCCTTGAGTTTCTCTGGCCTATTAATTTCAAGAGCTGTATATCCTTTTTATGTACTTCAGAATACACTTTCCCTTTATGTTCCTTTCATATGCTTACCTCTATTTCCAAATCTTCCCCTGGCAGGAACGACTTCTTGAGGCTGGATGCAGAAAGAACATTTCTGAGCAGTCCAAAAGTTCTTTTTGGCCATCTTCTATTCTAGGGGACACCCTGAGAATCGTCTTTCAGAATCTTTTGCTTGAATCAACTGAGGAGATTCTTGATTGTTCTGAGAGAGTGTGGAGGCTGTTGGTTCAGGTACTTAGTAATGGAATGTTACTTTTCTTTCAATACACATTATAATTTTTTCTTCTCATTCACTCTTTGATTTAAATGACTCCATTCTTGGTTTGCATTGTACTTCAAAATATATAGTATGTTTCCAATTAGCATCTTCTTGTATCTGTAAATATTTTGACATTAAGTTACTAAATAATAATTAGAACGTGTTTGCATCTACCTTTTCTTTTATTGGTAGCTGGATGTTTCTGCTTTCTAAAGTTTACAAATAGCCAGAGTACTTAATGGCAGAAGGTACATGTCAGATGGTGTGAGAATCATGTTGCTTGTTGCAAAGCAGTTCGAGTCATGTAGTCCATCGACCTGAAAAAGTGTTATTATTATTACTTGTTCATTGTTTTTCGGTTTGAAGTGTCTAGGACAGCCTAATTTGTTTTCTTATTTGGGCCTAGATCTCACATTTATCTTCTTGTTCAGTGCCCAGTGGAAGATTTAGAAGATGCTGCAAAATCATTCATGGCTTCGTGGATAGAACTTGCAGCTACTCCATATGGCTCAACATTGGATGCTACAAAAATGTTTTGGCCTGTAGCCCCCCCTCGCAAGAGTCATTTCAAAGCTGCTGCTAAAATGAAAGCTGTCCAACTTGAGAATGAAGCTTCCAGCACGCTAGGATTTGATTATGCTAGAAGTTCTGCTTCCCTCGAAAAAACTGAAGATGCTTCTTTCAAGTCCACTAAAATCATCGTCGGCTCTGATATGGAGATGTCAGTGACCCGCACCAGGGTAGTTACAGCATCTGCGTTAGGTATCCTTGCATCGCGGCTGAGCGAGGGTTCAATGCAGTTTGTGGTAGATCCAGTCAGTAGCACTCTTACTTCTTTATCAGGTGTTCAGCGTCAGGTATACTCTCTCTCTCTCTCTCTCTCTCTAAAACACAAACACACACACACTATATGTCTGCTTCATGTTTCGGACTAAACCCGCTGGCTTTGCAGGTTGCGTCCATTGTGCTTATCTCTTGGTTCAGAGAAATTAAATGCAAGGTTCCTTCTGATGGAAGTGGAAGTTTGCCTGCTTTCCCTGATCCGCTTAAAAAATGGCTTCTAGATTTATTAGCTTGCTCAGATCCTGCTTTCCCCACTAAAGACATACTTCTTCCTTATGCTGAGCTCTCAAGAACATACGCTAAAATGAGGAATGAGGCTTCTCAGTTGTTGCATACAGTTGAAACCTGCCATTGTTTTGATAAGTTATTATCAACGACTAAACTCAATCTGGAGAGCTTGAGTGCTGATGAGACAATGGAATTTGCATCAACACTAGCTTTGTGGAACAAAGAGTGTGCTGAAGATGAATCCTTAGAAAAACAAGTTTTTGAAGATGTGGAGTCATCTAGGCAACAGCTATTAAGTACCGCTGGTTATTTAAAATGTGTCCAGGTACATGGGAATCTATTTTGAATCTTTGGTCTGCTAGATTATCATAGGTCAATTTAAATTAACGTTTCCATTTTTCGAAATTGAACCTTTTTAATCCTATTTCTGAACTTATATTCATGCAGAGTAATCTACATATCACAGTCACCTCCCTAATTGCTGCTGCAGTTGTTTGGATGTCAGAATTTCCCTCTAGGCTTAATCCAATAATCTTGCCGCTGATGGCTTCAATTAAAAGAGAGCAGGTAGCAACTGAAATTTAATGTTTGTTTTCATGTACGCTGAAGTAAACACTGACTCTGTGCTGTTTCAAGGAACAAATACTTCAGGAAAAAGCTGCTGAGGCTCTTGCAGAGCTTATTGCTTACTGCGTCGATCGGAAGCCAAGCCCCAATGACAAGCTAATCAAGAATATTTGTAGCTTGACGTGCATGGATCCTAGCGAAACACCTCAAGCTAGTATCATTAGTTCTATAGATCTTATTGACGATCTGGACTTCCTGTCCTCGAGGAGTAATGCAGGAAAACAAAAGGCAAAAGGCGTTGTTGCTGGTGGCGAAGATAGGTCTAAAGTTGAGGGTTTCATTACCAGGAGAGGATCTGAACTTGCATTGAAGCATTTAAGCGTGAAATTTGGTGGTTCCTTGTTTGACAAGCTCCCAAAATTGTGGGAGTGCCTCACTGAGGTTCTTGTTCCTGGAATTCCTGCAGATCAACAGAATATTTTCCTTAAAATAGATTCTATCTCAGATCCACAGGTCTTGATAAACAACATCCAGGTAATACCCAGTGAAGTGTTTTTGCATAGAAATGATTTTTTTTTCAATTTCTTGCACCAAATTTATGTTAGGAAAACTGTGACGAGTTAACTCTGATTTACACAGCAGATAACTCTTTTTCAACTCAGAGCAGTCTTAGAAACTGTTTCTGTATATTGCCAGTGATAGTATGTACATTAAATGTATGAGAACAGTTTGCATAGTTCTGTCAGTTGGTAGATGTTTTTGTTTAGCTATATAACTTCATAGCTAAGGTATTCCTCATAGCAGACACAGTTAGGCTTTTTCTTGAGTAGGCAGTGAGTAATTTGATGAGCTATTTAAAGAGTCCCCTTCAACTTCGAATCGGGAAAATACTTTCATAAAGAACAGCATTTTTTCGAGAAGTGCCTTTTATTGGATGCTACGTGGACATGTGTGAACATAGCTCGCATAGCATCCCACTTATGAACAAATTGCGTCAGTAGGTGTTGTTTTGCGTGTGTTAGAACGTTTACTTTTTGCAATTGGCTATCATACATCCCTTTGTGAAAAACAGTGAAGCTTATTATTGAATATGCAGAGCCGTAAATTGATGTACCTTACTTTTATCTGCTTTCCAGGTGGTGCGTTCAATATCACCAGTGATGGAAGAAACACTGAAACCTAGACTACTCAGTCTCCTACCTTGTATTTTCAAATGCGTTCGTCATTCCCATGTGGCTGTTAGATTGGCTGCTTCTAGATGTGTTATGACAATGGCTAAATCAATGACAACAAATGTTATGGCAGCAGTAGTAGAAAATGCTATTCCAATGTTGGGAGACTTGACATGCATTAATGCCAGACAAGGCGCAGGAATGCTTATTGGTTTGCTTGTTCAAGGGCTGGGTGTAGAACTTGTTCCATATTCTCCTTTATTAGTTGTTCCCCTCCTGAGATGCATGAGCGATGTTGACAGTTCAGTCAGGCAGAGCGTGACACGCAGCTTTGCTGCCCTTGTACCTATGCTTCCATTAGCACGTGGGGTTCCTCCTCCTGTAGGGTTGAGCAAAGATCTATCCAGCAATGCGGAGGATGCAAAATTTTTGGAGCAGCTACTTGACAACTCCCATATAGATGATTACAAGCTTTGCACCGAGTTAAAAGTTACATTAAGAAGGTAACTCTCATAGTCTAGATTAAATGAAAGCTGCTTCTCTGTTCCTAGTGTCTCTGTGTCATTCATGTATTCTGTGCCTTTTTTCCTTCGGATCTTGTCATTTTACTGGCATTATTTCCGTTTTTTGGCTTTGTTCTCTCAGTTGCATCTATACAAACGTGAGGGTTTTGTTTGTGAGAGATGGCAGGATATTGCACCTATTGTTGGTTTAAGCTGGGTTCTTGAGGGATAGGATTATATTTATTCCGTAATATTTCAGTTTCTGTACTGTTGATTTGAACTTAGAGGGAACTGTATTGCTTTTATGATATTGTTCTCGGATATTTATTGGTTTTCTGATTTCAGGTATCAACAAGAAGGAATCAATTGGTTAGGATTCCTGAAACGTTTTAAGCTCCATGGAATTCTCTGCGATGATATGGGGCTTGGTAAGACGCTTCAAGCATCAGCAATTGTGGCATCTGATGCAGCAGAGCATCGTGGTTCAAAAGATGAACCAGATGTTTTTCCATCTATAATTGTGTGCCCTTCAACACTAGTTGGCCATTGGGCGTTTGAAATTGAGAAGTATATCGACCTTTCTCTGCTAAGTGTGTTGCAATATGTTGGCTCTGCTCAAGACCGCTGTTCTCTCCGTGAACAGTTCAAGAACCACAATGTCATCATCACATCTTATGATGTGGTTCGCAAGGATGCTGATTATCTGACACAGTTCTCATGGAACTATTGTATTCTAGATGAGGGGCACATTATTAAGAATGCGAAATCTAAAATTACGGCAGCAGTGAAGCAATTGAAGGCCCAGCACCGGCTTATCCTTAGTGGAACACCGATACAGGTGAAATAGGATCCCTGGACTTCCCAAAAAGTTTTATACGTGTGCTTTACCTTCTGACTGACATTGTTTCCTTTGTTCAGAATAATATCATGGAGCTATGGTCCCTTTTTGACTTCTTGATGCCTGGATTTCTTGGGACAGAGAGACAGGTAGCGCTTATTCATATTCCGTGCTTATATGCTGTTACAAACTACCGGTTTTTAGGGTCATTTTTGGATAAATTTTGTCCTCAGTAATGAGAAAATGTGTCTCCCTATTGGGCAGTTTCAAGCATCTTATGGAAAACCGTTGCTGGCAGCTAGAGATCCTAAGTGCTCTGCTAAGGATGCTGAAGCGGGTGTGTTGGCAATGGAAGCACTCCATAAGCAGGTAATGCTGTTTCTGAAGTTTACCTGTTCCGGTTTTTTATTTTATTTATTCGTTGTTGCAAATGTTGGGAACTTTATGGTTGCATCATTACCTGATAACATCTCACGTAGGTTATGCCATTCTTACTGCGGCGTACGAAAGAGGAAGTCCTCTCTGATTTGCCAGAAAAAATCATTCAAGACAGATACTGTGACCTTAGTCCTATCCAGTTGAAGCTTTATGAGCAATTTTCTGGTTCACATGCTAAGCAAGAAATATCTACTATCATAAAAGTTGATGGAACAGCAGATTCAGGCAATGCGGAGGTTGCGCCAACAAAAGCATCCACACATGTTTTCCAGGTATAGTAGTGTTTACTGCATCGAAGGCAACAACAACATTTATATTCACTCCCACCTATAACATTTACAGTATAGGGAGACCTGATTTATGTGTGGGTTCTAATTTTCCAGGCACTGCAGTACTTGCTTAAACTCTGCAGTCATCCGCTTCTTGTTCTTGGCGAAAAGGTTTCTGAGCCGGTGGCTTCTGATTTGTCAGCGATGATAAATGGATGTTCAGACATTATCACCGAGCTTCATAAAGTTCAACACTCTCCAAAGCTTGTTGCTCTTCAGGAAATTTTAGAAGAATGTGGAATAGGTTCTGATGCTTCTAATTCAGATGGCACTCTTAGTGTAGGCCAGCACAGAGTTCTGATATTTGCTCAGCACAAAGTAATTACATAAAATCTTGCATCTCTAATTTATTCCATTCTTTTTCTGCTACATTTACAAGATCTAACCATGTTATTTATGCAGGCTTTGCTGGACATCATTGAAAAGGACTTGTTTCAAGCACACATGAAAAGGCGAGTTCTACCTGTGAATTTACTCTTTAAATTGTCAAAGTCTAGTTTATTCTCATCTTGAACTGACTATGATTCCCATGTTCCTATCTTAAATCTATGTACCCTTAAATCTGGCTACGTCGATATGTTGCTTATTTTCTTATGCCTTATTCTTGAAACAGCGTCACATATATGCGACTGGATGGTTCTGTTGCACCGGAGAAAAGGTTTGAGATTGTGAAGGCTTTTAATTCAGATCCTACAATTGATGTTCTGCTCCTAACAACACATGGTATGCTATATCCAGTTCCACTCAGCACTGAAGTTCTTCTGTTATCTCGTGATCAAGTTAACTGAAACAATTTCATTTTTCCTCCTTTAGTTGGTGGACTTGGGTTGAACCTGACCTCAGCGGACACACTTGTATTTATGGAGCATGATTGGAATCCTATGCGTGATCATCAGGTAGAGTTTCACATCTCGTCCATTATAGATACTGAAAAGACTCAGAATATATATCAGCCACGCACTTGAATGGAATATTAACTAGTGGTGAATGGAAAAATGTGCTTGTAGGCGATGGATAGAGCGCATAGATTGGGACAGAAGAGAGTTGTAAATGTACACCGTCTGATAATGCGTGGCACACTTGAAGAAAAAGTGATGAGTCTTCAAAGATTCAAAGTGTCGGTTGCCAATACGGTAATCAATGCTGAGAATGCTAGTATGAAGACAATGAACACTGATCAGCTGCTTGACTTATTTGCTTCAGCTGATACTTCGAAAAAGGTAAAAACAAATATTCTGATTGCTAAGTCTCTTCAACTGAATAAGCAGATTTTTGGTATCCTTGAATATAATCTGTCTTTTATTGTAGGGTGGTGCGTCTTCAAAGAAGGGATCAGAGGATAATGATCAGGCTGCTGGAACTGGAAAAGGATTGAAGGCAATTCTGGGTAACTTAGAGGAACTGTGGGATCAATCACAGTACACAGAAGAGTACAATCTGAGCCAGTTCTTAGCTAAGCTAAACGGGTAATGGGACAAAAACCAAGAATGTATGTGTACATATTTATTCAGCTCGATTCAGGACAACCCCAACAATTTTGACGTTCCAAACAACATAAGAAGGTTACATCCACTCGCTCTCTTTTTTGGCTCCTCCTCCATTTTGTTTTGTTGTCAAATCTTTTAGATTCAGAAACAATCAAAGAAGCCCTTAATTATTTGAATTATTATAAAAGGAGAAAAACGAGAAAAGAGAGTGTTGGAGGAGACAACGAGTCGTTAGGTTTTGGCAAAACGACCGGTCTAATGTTTATGGCCGCCAAATTAGTTTTTGTAGTGTTTCTGAATCGTGTAAATACGCTGCCTTTGGACCAGAGCTTTTTCCTCTTCTATTTCAGCTTTTTACAGTCAAGTTAATGTTTTTTTGCATCATCTTCTACTTTTTCTGTTGCCTGTTTTGTCGGTGTTCAAGTCTTGAGGCATTAAACAAGTAGAAAGTAAAAACTTTACTCTTCTTGAGTAACTGACAAACCACTCAAAACCGACCTGTATACAACCTTAGTTTCTTGAAAAGCTGTCTATTGAAACACCACTTTTTGTGTTATCTAATAGAAAGAGAAAAACAAAGCAAGCCTCTGATCGATAACCCGACTCATTTACACGAAAATTCACAACCCAATCATAACAACAGTTTTTTCTTAAAGAAAGATCAATCAACAATGCCTTGGGAGAGAAAAGATGAGATAAGCTCCGGATCACCAAATTTCATGAGCAAGTCAATATACTGCATAGCGTCTTGTGGAGTGAGACCTTCGAGCAGGAAATCAAACAAATGAGAATGAGAGCCTCTCATAACTTCCAAGCTCTGATTCATCAACTTCTTCTGCTTCTCTTTCCCCATTTCCGCAGCTTCCACCATCGGCAACAAATCTTTCTCTTCCTCTTCAAAATGTGATTTACACATCATCTGTTTCAAACAAACTTTACAATGTGACTCTCATTTCATTACAGAAACACACAAAAGAAGTGGAGAATGGTTTTGTTATTTAATTTTACCTGCAATGTCTTGAAACGAGAAGCAAGAAGAGAAAGAGCCTCTGAGCAAATCCCAGCGTCCAACACACCAATTGATTTGATAACTTCTTTGATTCCATTCATCATTGGCATTTCTCTTCCATGTTCTTCGTTTGCACTTTTACACATCCCTACAAAAAACTCAAATCAATTTCAACATTTGAGAAACAGTGAATTCTCAAATCAAAATTCAACCAACCAAAATCTCTACCTCGATCAACAGATTCGAGAACAGGGAAGAGGATTCTCTCTTCCATTTGAGCATGCTCAACCATGAGCTCTTGCAATTGCGTATAGCTCTTGGCGAACTTCCTAATCTCCATCTTCGGCGTCCCCACCGACGGATCCACAGCTCTTCTCCCTCCACGCGCCGCCAGATCGTCCGACCATCTCAACATCCTCGCGATGTGCCACGTCATGCTCTTGTGCTGGAGCCAAATCGTCCTCACTATCAGCGGAGTCGACTCGTCGAAGCCTTCTAGATTGAACTTGCAAATCATCAGCCGAGGCTCCGGGAACTTGTCCTCGATGTGACGGAGGAGAACCTCCAGAGATCCTGACACCGTCTCCGATCCGATTTGGATCGTCGGCTTCTGGTCTTCCGATGGGACGAAACGGAGAGAGACTCTCTTGTGGAGAAGAGCCAAGCGGAGGTAAGAAGTCACCAAACTGTTTGGCGGTCCGTGCAATTTCACTGTGACGGCTGAGCTGGCCGTCGCCGGCGTCGCGGTTGGGATTTGCTGGGATGAAACGCGAGTTTGTGCGGCGGCGGAAGAGGCTGCGAGAGGAGGAGGTTTGACTGCGATGTCAAACGGAGCGATCTCGGCCGTGGATTTTGTAGAGCTCGAGAAACAGGTTCCCATTTTTGTTGTTGTGACGGAAGCAGAAAACGTGCCGGCGAAATATAGAATCTAAGAGAGGGAGAGGAAATCGAGAGAAAGAGGATGAAGAAAAGGAGTGAGTTGCAAGAAATTGGAGTGAGAGATTGAGATTGAGAATGAATGAGAGATTGTTTGTTGAGAAGAAAAAGGTGTCACGCCATTATCAATCAAACGCCAAAAGCTTAGGAACATGAGTTTTGTATTCCTCCGATTTAAGTGTTTTCCCGTAATTTAATTAATTAAATGAACTTTTTTTTGGTTTTATTATTTTCCTACCATAAACAAAACAAAAATAAAAACTGAGATTTTGACTCTTTGGGGACTTTGGAGCACTGTCATAATAGAGAGATTTGTTTTCATATAATTAAACTATCTTAAGATATACATGTACGTATGTTATGTAAGAAATAAGGACTGTGTGAAATGTTTGATTAGTTTCTATAGTTGTAGAATACTGACCAATTAGAGAACAAATATTAATGTTTTTAATGTTCAGTCGTACGCTTACTACTCTGTGTGGAAATGAGGAAGGTAAGAGGAAAAAAATTCCTTTATGGTTGAGATTTCTTTCTAAAGTGATTTATGGCAACAGAAGTTTCCTAATATAGTGGATAAAGAGATCTTCGTAGTTAATTCAAAATGGCATTTTGTGTCTAAATATCAATTTTGCAGGATCTCTATAATAAATGTGAGAGATACATCACCATCTCTTTAATTTGTTTGCTTTCTTATTCTGTCGTCTTCCATATCTAATTTCTATGTTGTTGAGATCAATCTTCTCGATAATAACTCGAAATCAAGTCAACCATGAAATCACGTTAGTTCTTCTGAACTAATGAATCAATTTCCTAAATACTTTTGGATTTATCATAAATAGAAATCACTCTTGGACTCGCACAAGTTAGATTCTCCTTCGAATTTTTGGGCCAGAATATAATTTAGTGATTTAAATGTGTTTATGCAACTAAAGGAACTCCTCGTGCATGCATTTATAGCAAGATGATTGATCTTTGAAAATATGGTGTTTGTGTAGATGTTCTGTTGTTTTTTTGTCATTTACGTTGCGCGCACGCACACTCTATTGTCTTATTAACTGAACCCCGAGTGTTTCAACGATGTTCTTCCTCCCACACAACTATTTTGTTCTATTAAACCTATCTCCGGTAGTCTATGTTTTATGTTTGATTGTCATCACGAAGATTTGTCAATTCTTTGGTGAAATCCCTATTACTATTAACAATAGAATCATCTGGTTGGTGTTTGTTAGTCACAATACCAATTGACTTAATTTTTTAGGTTCACAACACTTGTCAATGCTAAGACAATATATATTTCTTATCATTGGACAAAGTGGTGCAGCGCCGAATCTGGTGGACTGTTTTAACCTCTGCCATTCAGCAAACCGCTCTATTCAAGTTCAAACAGTTCTATCAAAAATGATTAATTATTGTGAAAGCCGCATATGTATATACCATCATGTTCCGATGGATTGATTATGTGGTATATTTGGAAAAGCACGAATGTTTTATCTTTGTTTGCCTGTTCGTCAATTACTGAATATCACCTATTTTCATTCATAATTAACACCTTCTTCCACTTATGCCACACATTATTTGCTCTTTGAAAATTGTTTGGTTCTAAAGTTTTACCATCGTCAATCATATAATAAAAACGAAGCCAACCCATATTTGCCTATTCGAATCTCGCTTATATCTGACTATCTGTAGACATATGTGTGGATAAGCTGTAAAGATATAACATCAACTTCTTTATGAAATTGATTCCATATCCGCTTTATAAACGAGAAACAAGTATCATGAGAAACGAAGAATGACTTTGTCTCTTTTTTCTCCTCCCATAGTCCCATGTGATCTTTGCCCTACTTACCTCCCCTTTACGCTTCGCCTTTCCTCTTTGCTTCATCATCCACAGATTTAAAGCCATACGAGAACATTTTAATATGCTTTTGGATAATCAATTTTCTTTTCTAAAACCTTGCTAACCTTAGATGTTTATAGGTATTTTTGATTTCTTTGAAAAGATATATCGAATTTCAAATACCAGGATTTCTCTCGTGAATTTTTATGAAAATGCCAAAAAATGAAAATTAGAATTGACAAAAGTCGGTTGAAAAAGAGTTTCAGATCAAAATGCTGAAGTCTTCTTAAAGAACCACATAAAGAAATCGCTGAATGCATAGATTGGGAAAAGAAGAAAAAAAAAAAGAGATATTTTATATATATAGCAAAATAGATGGCTTGTGGGAGATGATGATGACGATATGTTTTTATTAGTTCAAACATGTACAAACATGAGCATGCATTTTAAGTGTGTAAGCAAGGTGATGGCAGAACAGATACAGAAGAAACGAGACATCACGATGAGCATTTAAAACCACCACAAGCAACAACCCAAACGATGAGAATAAAGGACATAACAGCACCTCCCACCATTAGCTTCATCTGCAGATTCTGTAGCCACATCTTCCTTCTTAACTGCCTCCCTTGCCTCTGGAAGCTATCCGCCTGGAACTGCAGGTTCTCCGTTTTGTCCACCAGAAGTTCGATCTTCTCTCCTCTGTCCAGAACCTATTGATGTGGAATCACAAATATCATCAAAATAGGGACACACGACACTAAAAACTGGATTTTGTTGACAACTATTTCAGTTACTTTGTTTACAAAGTATATTTGACCTCAAACTTAAGGCAGATAGAAACATAACCCATAGTACAAGAAGCTAGAGATGGTATATCGTGACTTGGATCATCACTATAGTACAATTGATTCCTATAATGAGAAGCAGGGGGTGTTCATGCAATAATGTTCCCATTTAGCATATCCTTTAGACATTCCCAGTATATTCCTACCTAGTCATTGCTAGTACCATTTTCAAACAAAGCAGTCCAAGACATATTAGCTGCATGCAACTTCTTAGTTTCTAAAGGATTCCGATATTCCAGCCAAAACACAGAGTAATCAGCACACAAGCATAACTTAGTAGATACTAATGAGAGAATGGTTGCAAAGAAAACAGTTTGATAAATTTATCACACAAAGCTACAAAAGCAGACCTTCTCAATGTTGTCCATCATGATCCCCTTGACCTCAGTTATTTGAGCCTTCAACTTTGAAAGTTTGCTCATCTCTTCTGGATGGCTCATACAATACTGCATATGCTCCTTAAGTATAGGCCTGTTAGAGGGAGGTGGGGGCAAGAAGAAAAGATTCAGAACACGGTTGCAAACTTGCAATTCGAAAAAATTGACTAACAATCAGATAGCTATGGCTATAGACAGACCCGAACTCCCTGTCGAGATTGTACGCAATGCTAAACCGATCTCCAAACAAATCCTCATCTTCGTCATCATCTGCAAGAGGGTGTGGCTCATCGTTCTTTATACTCGCCTCATACCGCTTCTTGAAGTCTTCCTTAACCCGTTCAAGGAACACAAAAGGAACACTTCTTCCAGTAGACTCATCAGCAACCACAAGAAACACTATATACAAACAGACATCATCAAACCACAAGTTAAAAAAAAAAGATAAACTTTTCAAGCATTGAATATGCAAGAGGCTAAGAAAACTCACCAAAACCATTGTCGACAAGGAAATTGAAAGTGTGACCGTCGCAAGAGTAAGTATACTTGCTGCTATTTGTGGGTAGCTTCTGCAGACATTGAACAGCAATGGTGCTAAAGTTTCCTGAATAAGGAGTATGCTCCGCTAGAACGACGGTTCCTTTCGCAACAAAGCTGTATATCAAACCCTTCTGACTCATGTTTTTGAGCTGTGAAGCTTTTCAGAGAAGAAGTCAACCAAAATCCACAATCAGATCTGGAATCTGGAATGCAATTCCAATAAATACGTCAATAAATACTGAATCGTAATCAAGTAAATATGGGAGAGAAAACGAAGAACTGTGCTAGTCAACTATAGATCACTACAGAAATCAAACAAAAACCCAGAGGATGAACAGTAAATCGCTAAATCAGGAGATTAATTACTGATCGTGTAGATGACCCGATACGTAATAGAGAAGAATACCACCAAAGTAATCGGAAAACGTGTTCTGATGCTCCGATTATGTTTACAGACGAACGCAATTTTGAGATCGGCGCTATTTTAGTTCCCGGAGAAGAACATAGAGAGAAGCAATAGACGAAATTCAACGAGAATCAAACATGCCAAGCAATTGTAGCAGCAGAACGAATATGAGAGCGAGAGCGAGAGAGAGAGAGAGAAAGTACCTTCAGACTTGGCTTGGTGATGATTGATGAAGAAGGAAGGATTAGGCTCAAGTTTTCTGGAATTCTAGAGATATGCTTCTTATCGGAGACGAAGAAATGGGATTACTTAATGCTGATTAATTCTTATGTTTTTTTCGACATTTTTAAGTGAAAAGAAAAATACACTGCGCGTAATTATTGTTGGTTTTTTGGGATTTTTCATTTTCCGGTTGATAGATTCCGGTTCTCGTTTTTTTAATCTATTCTGGTTAATTTCGGTTTGGATTAATTTCGCTTTTTGTTCTACGGTTTAATCTACGGTTTCAATTTTGTTCGGTTTAAAACTGAGTAAACCGTAGCTTGGCTAATTTCGCTTTTTAGGATGTTCTTGTGTGTAAATTCAACACATATTCTGAAATTGCTAAATCCACATATCTCGTCAGAGAATTGATAAAAAAGGTACACGCAAACAAAGTTGAAATCAAATACTTAACTTTTTTAATCCAAAAGATCCATGGATGATATTGGCATATTGCCACAAAGTTAATATGAGCCAGAAATTTGTAAAAGCAGGCAAAGTTTGGAATAAGTGACACAAACTGGGGCAAACACACCACAAACACAGTGACGACTACTTTGCTTTCAAAAAGTACTCACACACTGCTCTCAGACAATCTTTTAACATGTCTGAAACACATCCCTTCTCCACCTCTTCCTCCTGAAAATGGTAAACAAAACAAATCTATTGTCACTCAATTTGACCATCATATATACAATTCAAGAAGCATGATTTGAATGAAACATAAACAAAACAAATGTTACCTTTAGTAGTTTTCTCAAGGCATTTAGTTTGAGACTCACTTCTCTTGTGCTTCTTCCAATTCCAGTCCTGACATCATATCGATCTGCTTCTCGAACTTGTAGCCTCAAAGTCGAGCTTCGGTACGTAGTTGTCACGGTGTGCCAAACGCCACAAACACTATATCGATCCGCGCATGAAGATTTCCCTAGCGGCCACCTTAAACCACCTTTCACATTTGGATCAAGCACCGCTGAATCTGTCAATTCCTTAAGATTATTCATCTCATTCTCCTGGACACACAATCAAAGAACCATGTTTAATACTTCGTGATCCCATCTTCTTGGATAGTACTATGTATAGAAAAGAAAAGACAAAGTCAACGCACTGAGAGATTTTTGGTTATTGTGTTTTTTGAGTCAACCCCCAGCCTCAAGTCAAGATCTTGATCAAGGCATGATACATCGAGAATTAAATGCCTCAAAGCATTAAGCTCAGCCTGAATAAGAGAAACATGACAAGATTCAGTGTCATGTTTCAAATATGTGTGAAGAGAGAAAAGGAAGAAACACTTGCCTTGTAGAAATTGAGTCGTTTATGTTGTTGATCCACCATACATTTACAAGAGATTGTTACATCAGGACGAGTGTTGTCTGCTACCTAAAAAACCATAAGCCAAACTTTAAAAAAAAAAATGAAATATATAGACATAATAAAGAATCTAACAAAAGAAAGAGCACCTTCACGTGATACAACTCTTTGGTCTCTTCTACACATAATCCCATCTTAGGGACAACTCCATACACAATGTTTTCGACGTAAGACTTTGAGACATTTGTATTGAAATATTTCTTCTGTTTTTCCAATTTGCTTTTAGTCAAGGGAACATCTCTTATACTTTCAACACTGCACAACATCATACAGTGTTTAATGTATTAATTAACCAAACCATAAGAGAGACTTTGATTAAACTAGAAATTCCCAAACCAAGATCCTAGACCAATCTAGAATCTCTAACATCTTGTACGTATAACACAGTTTATGTGTGCGTGTGTAAGAAAACTGAGGAAAAGTCAAAACTGTTTACCCATTGAACACAACTTTCCCAAATCGAGCGATCAGTCTGAGATTGACATCTTCTGATCCATAACGTAGTAGCGTCTTCTTTGCTCTGCCAAATCCCAATATAAGATCATTCTCTACCTTCTCTGCCACGCATAACCATGGAGTTTCCAGTTTCTTGAAATCGCTCGTCATCACTAAGATAAGCAAAGGCTTTTCTTCTGCACCCTTCCTCCATTCTACGGGATCTGAAGAAGCCGGCACTACAAGTCGATAGTTGTTGTTTTCCTGTGAACCAACGAGAAACCATTTGGAAATGTAATCGTCTGCGTAGATTTTCTTTGTATTCTTGATACTTCCTAGGTTTCTGTTATGCTTTGTAAGAAGAGAAGGTGGAACAGAGGCTGCTCTGACTGCAGCATTTTCAGGTCGTTTATGTGGTGGAACGTAAGACATCTCTGAAAAAAAAATCAGAAGATTAAGAAATCTATTTCGGAGGAGCCACGAGTGGGAGAGTAAGAAACACAAGCATGCCTTTTATAAGCTCAAAGATTAGAGAAGGGGAAAGTGGAAAGACACAGTGAACTGAAGTGGAAGAGACGAGACGGTTCCGTGTCTTTATCACTAGCATTTTAGTATTATTTTCTCATTAGTTTTTCGGTTTTCCATGTTATGAGTTAAATCATTTTTATTTATAACTCGGGAAGAGTATTAAAAATTTAAATTAAGTGTTCGGGAAAGTGCATGATATTTTTCAAAAGAAGATCATTGATCATTCCCTAGTTATTGGATTCTGATGCTGACTTATATTCAGTTTGATCATCTATTTTTTTTGCATCTTAGGCTAAACAACTGTGTGAAAACACTAGCCATGTTTCCAGAATTGTGACTGAAAGTTTTTACTTTATAGCTTATTCAAAGATGAGCGTAAGATATTTTCAAATGTTTTTTCCATTTGCTAGCTGAAATAGATACCTAAACCGTGAAAGAGGAGCTTATATCCAACCTGCGGTCTATGAAGCCTAGTTGACATCTTCTACATGTGATACAATTTATTAAGTATTCGAAAATTTTCATGCATAAATGTAATTCTTATGCTCTAAGAATGTGACAATTGTTTCAACCATTTCAATCAGAGAAATTCTTGGCCTTTTGTCTCCCTGGTCGTTTGGATTTTTCTTGATATTTCAGAAGAATCTTTATTATTTTTCTAGAAAGATTCAATGAATTTTTTTCTTAGCAATTTAAATAGTTGTTGTCTTAACTATGAACTTAAAACATTGACAAAGAAGTAAACATTTAAGCTTTCATTTGTTTTCAGTTTTGTAGAAAATTTTAAAGTATTTGTAGTCAATGTTTTTTAAACAACTTAATTTATTAAATAAACCATCAATGAAAAGTTAGCCCGCTACAAAAAACATGACAAGAATTCTAAAAAATAGTTTAAATAGTCGTTTTAAAATAGTTTATGTGATCGTTTATACCGGTTATAGCCGTTAAAGCATATAGACAATAACGATTAGTTCGTTAAGTTTGGAATGATATGGTTTTGTTACTAAGTGAATTTCAAATATTTTAGACAAATATAATTTTGTTTGCTCGATGCAAACAAATATAATAACAATTCTAAAAAGGTTTAAATAGTCGTTATGTGGTCGTTTATACTGGTTATAGCCGTTAAAGCATTTAAACAATGACGATTAGTTCGTAAAGTTTGGAATGATATGGTTTTGTTTATAAGTGAATTTCAAATATTTTAAATAAATATAAATTTGTGTAACTGTCCTGTCCATTATCATTGTGATATTTTGAGCATTTTTTAAATAAAAAAAGACGAATTCAAAAAAAGAAAGAAAAACTCTTAGCAGGTAAGTTAAACATATTATAGAAACACAGACATTTAAATTCTAAAGTGGAAACAAACTATTCAACTTTCATGTATACAATTAACAATTCCTTTTTCTCCTTACAACCTTCCTTTTACAAAACCAAAATATTTCACCTATTTGATTCTCTACAAGCTCAAATATAGAAGTTCAACCAGGTCACAAATTAAGATATTCTCCATTCCAACATTTCTTTCCCCAAAAATTAATTAAAAAATATTGCCAAACATAAAACGTACAGAAACAAATTAATGTAAAAAAAAACAAAAAAAAACGTACAAAAAAATCAAAAATACAAAGGACAGCGTGGAGAGTGAAGCTATTGGTAGCATGGCTGCAACACAAGGCCAAGTGTTTGGTCTTACAAAATGTAATTTTAACTCTTTGCTAATTAACCCAAAAGCCCTTTCTCTCCTCAGGGTTTTATTTAAACTTCCCCTTTCTCGTTTCCTCCTTTTGGTAAACCACTTCCTCCTCTCTTCTTAAAATCTCACACTCTTAAACCAAAAACCAAAAAAAAAAAAATCTGAAATTTCTCTTCTTCTTCTTCCTTCCTTCCTCTGTTTGTTTGCTCTCCATTTCTCAGAGTTTAATGAAGAAGCGCTGCTTAACAACCACTTCCACTTCTCCATCTTCTTCCTCTGTCTCTTCATCTACTTCTTCCTCTTCCGCTTGTGTCCTTCCGGCTCAATCAGAGACTCCGAGGCCTAAACGAGCCAAAAGGGCTAAGAAATCTTCTCTTCCTTCTGATCTTAAACCGCAGAATCCGACCAGTCCTGCCTCTACCCGACGCAGCTCCATCTACAGAGGAGTCACCAGGTTAATTTTTGTTCTGATTGAAATTAAAAATTAATTTCGATTGGATTTGGGTTTTGAGCTGCATTTGTAATTTGCATGTTTGCTGGATTTCAACAGACATAGATGGACTGGGAGATTCGAGGCTCATCTTTGGGACAAAAGCTCTTGGAATTCGATTCAGAACAAGAAAGGCAAACAAGGTTTGGTTTTAATTTCACCAACAACCCATTTCGAATTTTTTGATTATGAAGATCTGGAATTTTTTAACTGATTTTCGTTGTTTGATCTCGACTTCGTCCACTGCCTTCCTCTACTCAATCAGTTTATCTGGGTAATTTCTGATTTCTCTAATTAATTAAAACAATAAAATCAATTTTTTTGGTTTTTGAGAGAGAGAGAGAAAGAGAGAGTGGATTTGGTCAGAAGATGAACGAATCTCAACTGCTCTCACGCGTAATTGCAGGAGCATATGACAGCGAAGAAGCAGCAGCTCATACGTACGATCTAGCTGCTCTCAAGTACTGGGGACCCGACACCATCTTGAATTTTCCGGTGAGAAAATTTTTAATCAGATTGATGCATGTTTGTGATTTTTGAGTCGATTTCGTGTGATTTAAAATTTGGAGTTTTTGGGGGAAGAGCAGCTTGAGACGTACACAAAGGAGTTTGAGGAAATGCAGAGAGTGACAAAGGAGGAATATTTGGCTTCTCTCCGCCGTCAGAGCAGTGGTTTCTCCAGAGGCGTCTCTAAATATCGCGGCGTCGCTAGGTTCCTTTTTCTTCCTTTTTCTCATTTTATTTTATTTTTTATTTTTATTTTTTTTATCAATTTAATTTGGGAATTTACAGCCAAAATGAGAAATTAGTTTTTCCATTTAAGCAGATTTTATTTAAAACAGTAATTAATAATATGTTGACTGAAAAAAAGGAAATATGCATTTGTGGGAAATAAAAATAAAAATGAAAAGCTGGACTTTATTTCCTGAAGATTTGCTTTTAGAATATTCTCGCTCTCTCTCTCTCTCTCTCTCTTTTGGTTTTCAGTAATAATTAACTTTTGTTACAGTACCAACCCTGCAAAATCGGAGTTTTTTTTATATAAAGACATAATTAGATATTCAGAAATGTTGGTTTGTTCTATGAATTCAACATTTTTTTTTCTCATGTATATTGTGAAAACAAGAAATTTATAAAGAAATGAAACTATGGAAAAACAGGCATCACCATAACGGAAGATGGGAAGCTCGGATTGGAAGAGTGTTTGGAAACAAGTACTTGTACCTCGGCACTTATAGTACGTACCTCCCCTTTATCGCTTTTTCTAATTTTTATTTATTTATAACTTATATACTCTTTTTTAAGCATTTTCAGATTTATAAAAAAATAGTTAGCATAATCGAATACATTTTAAAAAAACAACCGGGCACAGCGGGTCCTTTTGTTTATTAATTAGCCTGGTTATTTTTCTAGTTAGAAAGTAGAGAGTGATAATGTTTGAACTGTTTTTTTATAAGAGTGATTAAAGCTGTTTAGGTAGACAATTAGAATAATATAATGGGGGAGCCAATGGGGTTTGAATAATTATACACACACTCACGTGAGACGAGAGTTTTGACATCATGTCCCTTCAACACACCATAATTGATTTTTTTATCTTTTAATCAAATCAACTTTTTCTTTCTTTTCCATCTATTTTTTTCATTATCTGACTCTCTGCATAATTACTCTTTTTAATTCTGCAATTTTTGTGTGGATCCGATACTCTGAATACAAAAATTGAGAACTCTGCGCAAGGAATATTACCAACTCTTTACTGAAAAGGTATCACCATTTAAAATTGTTTTGTTACTCTGATTCGGTCCTTAGCTTATCATGGGGATCTAATCTTCAACAAATCTCAAATTAGAAAATTTTGAAATTTAGTTTGTTTTTTTGAAGTACTCGGAATCAGTTTTGCAAAAATGTAGGCTTTCTTCTCTAACTAAATGGCACATATTATTCTTTTTCAAATTGAAACTATAAAAAAAAGAGAGCCAAGTGCATAATTACAAAAAATGAAAGAGTAGATGTGGAAATTGTATAGAATAATGTAATGTTACAAGTGTAAAGGCGCGTGTAGCGCGTAGGTCACGTGATAACACTCTCACTTCATAAAAAAGGACAAAATAGTTCAGAGTGGCTCCGGACCAAACCCGAGGTCGATCTAGCTTTCTAATTTTATTTATTTTTAGTTTATTAAAATGGTTTAAGACTAACAGTAGAGAGTCTGTTCTCAGTAGGAGTCACGAGCCCTCACGTGCACTTCTTTTTATCTCTGTCCGTCTCTCTCTCTCTCTTTCATATCTTTCATCTTTGTCCTCCAAAACAAAATCTGGTCTTATTGTATTTTAGGTTTTTTAAAATATAAATTATTATTTTTGTCTTCTAACTTCTGCTTTAACATTTTCGTATTTAGAAAACTCTCTAGATTTTTAAGGAAATTAAAAGTTGGTACCTAATAGTGATAGTTATTAGAGCTTAGTGGTGACACTAGGTAGGTAGGTGAATTTATTGATAAACAATTAGTAATCGTACGTTCGTGAATTATTGCATTAGTTTTATTTTAAGTCACCAAAATTGGACTCTTTTGAGAGTGTTTAGACCGGCGGGGAGTGGAAGAGAAATGGTCTCGTACACGCTTCAACTCTAAAACGCAACACACAAATAGTGTAACCCTAGTTGTCCCTACAGAACACGTCACTCAAATTCTCTTCATTTTCTTTTTGTCCTTATTAGGTAACCATAAATTCTAAAAAAATTTGATAAAAAAAAGAAACGACAAAAGAAAAACATTTCTTCTAACACTTGTCTGGTTTTATCTGGTTAGGTAGTTACCAACATGTGGAATTGTCTTTATGTCATTGAAGTCTTTACTTGCCTAATAAACTAAGCTGTTGTGGTTTGCAGATACGCAGGAGGAAGCTGCGGCGGCGTATGACATGGCGGCGATTGAATACAGAGGCGCGAACGCGGTTACGAATTTCGACATTAGCAACTACGTCGACCGGTTAAAGAAGAAAGGAGTGTTCCCGTTCCCTGTGAGCCAAACGAACCATCAAGACGCTGTTGTTCTTGCTGAAGCCAAGCAAGAAACCGAGACGAGAGAAGCGAAAGAAGAGCCGAGGGAAGAAGTCAAACAGTACGTGGAAGAAGAGCCACCGCAAGAAGAGAAAACAGAGCAACAAGAAGTTGAGTTTGGTTACAAGGAAGAGGAGGCGGTTGTGACTAGCTGCATAGATTCTTCAGCGATTATGGATATGGATCGGTCTTCGGACAGCAACGAGCTGGCTTGGAACTTCTGCATGATGGATTCAGGGTTTGCTCCGTTTCTGACGGATCAGAATCTGGCGAACGAGAATGCGTTCGTGTATCCGGAGCTTTTCAATGAGATTGGGTTTGAGGATAACATTGACTTCATGTTCGAGGAAGGGAAGAACGAGCTGTTGGGTTTGGAGAATCTGGATTGTTGCGATGTTGTGGTGATGGGAAGAGAAAGCCCAACTTCTTCGTCTTCTCCGTTGTCTTACTTTTCAACTGACTCTGCTTCGTCAACAACAACGACGACAACAGCAGCAACGGCCTCTGTTTCTTGTAACTATTCTGTTTGAGAGAGAGCTTTTGCATTCTAGGTTGAATTTCTTTGTTTTTCTTTTGCTTCTCTTCTCTTTTTCTTTTCTCGTTGCGGTTTCGCTCTAGGGTTTGTATTTCATTTCAGGGCTTCTTCGTTGGTTTCTGAAAAATCAATCAATGTCTTGGCCTCTTTCTTCTTTTACAATCTTTTTAAGGTTAGACAGAGGAACGGACGACAAGATAGAAAAAAGATTGCATAAAACGGATATAGAAGTAGATGTTCACAGATTGCATAGCCCAATTAGTACAACAGCCAACGTTTTCATTTGGCCCAATATTTGAAGATTTTTGTTGGCTCAATATTATATCATACATACAAACTGACAGTCATGAAAATATTACATTCACACAATAAGTCTAAGCAGCAAGCTACTGATAAGTGATTACTCAAGCCATAGTTCTTTAGGTTTTAAAAACACATAATAAAGAAACATGACAGTTTAATGTTTTAGCACCACAAGTCTCATGATGCTTTTAAGTAGTTATTCATAAGATAGATAATGATATATGGCACCAGCAAACCTTTTGAACCCTTTAGATTATTCAAGAAGGTGGAAGGTAATGATGTCAGATGCTGAGGCTGCATGGAGAGCATGGTTGGGGTAATGGTGATGATAATTCTGATGAAAACGAAGTGCGTATGCAC
Organism: Microthlaspi erraticum; assembly: GCA_902728155.2. Lineage (NCBI taxonomy): Eukaryota > Viridiplantae > Streptophyta > Magnoliopsida > Brassicales > Brassicaceae > Microthlaspi > Microthlaspi erraticum. The sequence goes on along the minus strand of CACVBM020001340.1, from coordinate 182,730 downwards.
GTGAACCTTCGATTTGATATCCAAGAACCGAATCGTAGTCTCCTCCATTGTCTACTAGTCCATAGTGAGGATCTTCTGCTCTTAGTTCCTGATCCACCAAAAACACATTTTAAGAAATAGAGACAATTTTCATGTATTTCACATAACTAAATCCAACATTAGCTGTTAACTCCAAGTGACATCATGAATTGTTTGATAATGTTCACTAAGAGGAATTAAACATAAGAGTTACTTAATTAATCTCCACACATTTCTATCCTTTTTATTGTCTCCATGGTCGTATTATATATATGTGCTTAAAATAAAAATGCTAAATAAGGAAATAGAAAGAGGGAAGCAAGAGATATTACCAGCTCGTGTATGAGATTCTTTTGTATGTCTTGTTGACTTTTGTTCTGCAATTGAGTAAACCACAAGCGAAACTATGAATAGACTGAAATTATTGAGACACTTAAGTGTCTAATCAGCTATAACTTTTATGCTATCACTATAATATACGCTAGGTTTGTCCTTTTACCCATTAGCTTAACTAAACCCGACAGTTTCCACTTTCCAAAAACAGGATATTCAAATCTTGATTAAAATTAGCTACTCATTTCGTCATCAAATTATACTTTTAAGCTTTGAAGACGATAATTATAGGAAACAAAATGGAATATAAGGTATGTTTGAAAAGTTGGAACTCCAAAAAATGATATGGTTACGTTTTGTTATATGGTTTTCATAGGAAAAAGTGCTATCAACAGTTTTAGCAAGTGCACAATTTCAATTTACACAAAATTATTGAGACAGATAATATGATAAAATGGAAAAGTGAGGGAATATAGAAGAACATGTAACCTTTTTCTTGGTGGTCTCGATCTGATTCCCAAGGGATTTAATCTGTACAATTAACATATACAAAAAAAAACGATCAAATATATTGTCCAACAGTAAACTAAATGTTTCCTTTTTTAACACCTACACAACAAATTCATTTTATCTATAATTTTACTGAAAAAAAGAGTTCAAAACCAGAAAACGAAAAAGAACATTAATTAAGAAAACCCTAGTTCGTAAGGGTAAAACTAAAATATGATGATACCTTGCGCTCGCGAACGAGTTTGAAAGTGTTTTCCATTTCTTCCTCAAGACTACGCAGCTCCAGAATATCAAGTTCGTCCAAACACTCGCCTAGCCTCTGCCTACAATTTTAACAAAAAATTATAATTGCGTAAGTTTGATTATTTGCAGTTTACATAGAGAGAAGAGAGAATAGGAAGAAACAAATATACTTGATCTGAGTCCGGAGATTTCTATTTGTCTCCAACAGCTTTCTCTTGGTTTCTTGCATTCTCTACAAGAACGAATCACCAATATCACCAAACGAGAAGAAGAAAAAAACACATATCAAGATTCAGGAACAAGAAGGATCTAAGAAGAAGAAAAAACCTCATATTGAGTGCTCCAAACATCGACATCCGAAACAGTTTGGTACAGATCTATAATCTCCTTCGTTCTATAACCCAACAAAAGTCGTTAATTAATTAATTAAACGAAAAGAAATTAGTTAAAGTTTAATGAAAGAGTGGTACGTGTTTAGAGAGAGATCATTTTACTTACGTGGTGTTAGGGCTAATATACTCATGAAGCTTGTTGGAGCTAGAGAACATGATAATCGAAACCCTAGCATCACACAAAACCGTGAGCTCGTGAGCTTTCTTGAACAAACCATTTCTTCTCTTTGAATACGTCACTTGTCTGTTGGTCTGGTTCTCAATCCTCTTGATCTGGATCTTGCCTCTCGCCATTTTCTACTTTCTGTTTTACTTTTGATATTTTGTTGAAGAGAGAGATTGGAGGAGAGGACAAAGAGATATAATAAGAAGAAGAAGCAAGAGAAAGAGAAATACAAAGAGAGAGAGAGAGAGAGAGAGAGAGAGAGAGAGAGAGAGAGAGAGAGAGAGAGAGAGAGAGAGAGAGAGAGTTGAAGAAGCAAAGGTCCCACTTGAGCTACTATTCCATGAAAGATATTGCCGAATCTATGAAAGGTAAGTTCAGAAGTTGATGAAAACTAAGTGATAAACTTTCCTTTTATGTAAAGTTGAAACGGACATCGATGATGGTTAATTACAAGACACTGCTTAAATCAATTGTCTCTAGATCGAAGAGGGGACCAAAGCTATAAACGGGTTTAGTTTGCTTTCACTTTCTTTATTAACGGAGCTCCGTTCATTTTTACGGCTGTTTATGTTGTTAAACGCTGACGAGTGACGACACAACAAACGGCGTTTGTAAACGTCTTATCGGTGCAGGTGGATTTGGTTGGCTCTTTTGCCACTTACCCTAAAAGAAAATGTAAACGATAAGTTTAATGTGAACCAAATATTTTATTTTTTGGTAAGGAAAGATTTTATTTTGTTGTTAAAAGCCAAGAGTGTACCTTTTTTTGTTTGTTGATATAGGAAATTAAGATTTCTTCTTTCTTTTTTTAGATTTGATGTTATAGTTGCATTTAACTTCCTAAATGATTACGATAATCGTCAACATTTGCTTTTAAGGTCAACTATGCAACTAAAGATGCAATGTAACAAACGATCTACAAAATATGTTCCTGCTGTTAAGGTAACATTAAAAAGGCTACAAAAACATGTTCTCGTGGATACATCATTCAACTTCACAAGCTAAACACAAAGAACATACACTCACTGTAGCTCTCCTCTTAATTCCCTCTCCCTGTTCTCTTCAGGTACTCTTTCATGCGACTTTGGTTTGCCTCAAATATGAAAGGCATTCCTCGTATCTGCACAAACCATATATCCCAAGCTTAAGTTAATATCCTATAGATATGCGGTTATAATTGTTATTCATGTAATGACCATAAAAGAGAGTTTCCAAGGATCAAACCTCAACCAGACAATCGGACTTGAGGATTAAAGTCTGTCCAGGATCTACTTCCTTCTCATTTACTGAGATTGAATACTTCCCCAGATTTTTCATATGAAACGATCCATCATCCCCCAACCGTATGATTGCCTGCATTCAACAACCAAAAATGTTAAAAATGTAAAAACACTTTAAGTTGCTACACATTCTGGGATTTTAAATATTGAAGCATCTAAAAGTGACTGACCTGACGTCGAGATATTTTGCTACCACGCTTTTCTCTTCCCAAATCAATGTCAACCGCAAGATCTTCTGTTGATCTACCCACCAAAACCTGTGCCAAGAGAGAAACAACCAATATAACAAGTTATACTTCAGTTCTTAAAAAGCTTAAATCAGACAACAACAATACTTAAAAAAGGATAACCAAATGAATAGGATCAATATACCTCAGGCTTCTTGATGTAGTGTTTTGAATATCTACCATATAAAACAGCAAATGCACCGCGGGAAGCAATGGCTCTTTGCATATATGAATGAGCAGCTTGCTCAAGTCTTATAATTGTTCTTTTCATGTCCTGGCTCTGATACTTGGATACTGCAAGTCAAAACGATTTAAGGGATCACAAACAAGCCTTACTACACCTATTATAAGATCTCTTGCTGCACCCATAGAATAGGCTCCCTACATTGTCACTACAAGTAACGCAACAAGAGTTCTGCTGAATGAGTAGAGATGCTCAATTACCTTCGAGATCAAAAGTATCTTGGTCATCAGGATCCAAGTCCATGTCAAGTATCTGAAACCAAAGGAGCGTTTTTTGTTAAACAGTTGATCTATAGTGTTATAGACCAATAAAGCATCACAAATAAGGATGGAAGTCGAGAGGTACCATAGCCTCAATGTCAGAATAGTTTGGCAAGTCCTCGTCACTCTCAAAAGCATACCCGTCTGCTTCTGTATGAGTGATCTCCAGTCCAGGGTCTAACATCTCAGTCAAACCATCATTAGCAGCTTTTGCATGTGGCGCCTCATGTATAGGTAATACAACTTTTTCCTCGTTACTGTTCCCGATATCATTCTCGGGGTAGCTTCCATGACTATCAAATCCGATGATGAGCTTTCCACCGGCACTCTCTTTGATTCCATCTTTTACACCAGTACCGTCAGAAAGCAGAGTGTTTGAGCATGGCTGTGCAGAACTGGTGGAAGCACCAGCGCCAACGGTATTATGTGACTCGGGAGTAGTCAATCCCCTGAATTTGATACCTTGGCTTGGTTGACCTATCTCTGCCTTCACTTTCGAAGACACTTGCAAACGTCCTGGCATCTTCTTTTGTGTATGGAGTGAATGCCCCTCGCTTCTTTCTCTACCGGCAGAGAGTTCTCTAACAGATGAAGTCACTGGATTACTTGTATCTTTAAAGTTCCGTCGGGCTAATGAAGAAACCGACATTGGATGGGAGTTACTGGACTGAAAAATGTCATCGTTACACGGAATATCAGTATCCTCTTGGTTTAGCAAACAGCAGATAACACCACCAACAACCTCCGGATGAGGATCTAAAGCAGCTGTGTCAAACAGAGGTCTGCACTCCATTGAGCTCATAGCAAGTGTACCATCTAGCACAGGCATCACATGATCAACCGGAGTTGCATCTGCTGGATGAGTTTGCGCCATGGAAGGATCTTGCTCGGCGGAAATAGGCAAAGCCCCATGATTTGTGTCGTTCGCCGGGTTCACCAACAGGGAGCTAAGACCGGCATAGTAAGAATTGTCGATTTCTTTGCCATCTATGTCCATGAACGGTTCCTCCTCTTTGAAAAGAGAAGTTGAAAGCTGCTCCAGGTAGTTATCAGCGCTAGGCATAGTAGTGGCATTCGGGTCATGAGCAAAATTCTCCACTTTCTGCTCGGAATCTCGATGAACCGCATCACATTCCGAAGGACCTGCATGTTCAGCGTATGCCAGATTATCTCCTCCTACATAAGAAATGTCTCCTTGTATATTGTCTTCCGAGACAACATGGTTTACCACGCAACCGCCATCACCCAAGATTTCTGGAAACGCGTTGTGGATAATATCCATGTGAGAGTCTTCAAGACCAAAATGCGTTGCATCGCCAATATCCATGAAATGGCCGTCGTTTGGCGGAACAAGGAAAGCAAGATCCAAGGAATTGAATGGCTCAGTGCGAAATTTCTTCCGCAAGGAATGGTAAGTACTTCTGAGCTTCTCGGCCTTCCTCTTCATGGACGAAGTTTTGTTCTCTTTTGAGTTTCCAGTTCTAGCAAACTTTGTAGGAAAATTCGGGTTGGTGCGTTCAAGCTCCGCCATCCGAAACGCCGCCTCTGCGGAAACTACCGGATCGTATAGGAGTGCATGCCACCGATCTTGCAGTTCTCTGATAGAAAATCTTCTAGAAAACTGCACTGCGCCTTTAGCAAGCGATTCCAAAGACGCACCAGCCTGCAAATCAGTTAACGAGATCAGTTCACTTGAGCTATAGCCTAACTTGAAATATGATGTGAGGCAAAGAACATAATTATTTGTTAAGAAAAACTTTTATCTAAACCATTTGTTGAGATCATGGCTCAGTCCAACATCAGTAGATCTTCCATTTCCATTGATAATGAATTGAAACAGAAAAATGTTACAGAAATGGGAATTTCACCTCTATGGCGTTCTTTAGCAGCAGGTCGTCTTCGGGTATCCACGGAACTACCTGAGCAAGAGCTCCCATGTCCACTGGCCAACCAAGCCTTGTCTTCTCTTAGGAAAGCTTCATGTAGGAACAAAATCAAATTAAACAATTATCAAAATCTTAGCAAATGTTAGCAAATGGACACTGAAATGGACTTATGGACACAAATCTTAGCAAATTCTAAGGAAGATGACTATAATATCTCCAACAAAACAGTAAATTCATTCATGATTTCCACAGTTCAAGCAAAACCTAGTTCAAAATCAATGCCGGTTCTGGGGGAATTTACGGGTTTTCTAAAGTCACAGCAATCGATTCCGACTAAGTTAGGCACAGTATTCAACAATTCAATAGGAAACAATTGGGTACCACTTTGAAAGCGACACAAATCTTAGCAAAAGGGAGAAATCTTACACAAGAGTAATGCGGAAAGCACAATTTGATTGAGAGAGGAATCGAATAAGCTTCTATGGCTTTTTTGGAGGAGTTGATTGAGAGAGAGAAAAACAAATTGTTTTATCGATCAAGCCAAGGTAAAGGTAAGAAACCCATGAAACGAGAAATAGACTGTTTTGATTTTGAACGATCGAGAGTGAACCTGAGTAGCAGGCGAAAGGGAGAGAGATGGAGAAGAAAGAGAAGAAAACCTAATTTTCCCAGTTTGATGAAACCATAAATTTTAAATAAAAACATCAAATTTGATGCTCAATTGTCTCCAAAAAGTCTAAAACCAACATCAAAATATTATTTTTAGAGATTTATGAACTGACATTAATCATAAAACTTAATTTTTTTAGTAAAACAGCAAATTTGATGCTGAATAAAATTTGTAACTACATAATAAAATACTATTTCTCATTTTACATAGTAAAGAAACAGAGAGCAATTCACTAAATTTATAAAAACAGCTCCATATAAGTTGATAGAGTGAATACAATTATGAAACCATGACAAGATACAGAGCACTCTGTTTTCATTAAATCCTTAAGCACAAACACAACATTTCTGCTTTCTCGTCCCTTTATTCAGCAAAAATACGACAGAGGAGTGCTTAGGTATACAGTCTACATATGTATATATACTTATGTAAGCGCGCGTCGTGTCGGCATATAAGCCTGCATCGGTTCAGAGAGCAGTTTCAGCAGACTGTTCTTCAGGCTTCTCTACTTGCTTCTTCAGAAACTCCAGCACAGAGAGCCGCTGCGTACATGTTCATATTACGCTGTCAGATCAATTTCTACCTGATATTTAGTAGAAGCAGGGAAAAAAAGGATGTTAGTGCAAGAATCTTACTCGTTTCTCGAGAGCAGAATCTTCAGAGTCCAGTTTCAAAGATTCCAGCAGTTTCATGCCTTCCTTGAAACCATCAGTTGCTGCTGTTTCATTCTGTAGACTCCTGTCTATGTCCGCAACTTTGGCTAATGAAACTGCCACATCCAGAATCTACAACAAAAACGAAGAAATGAGAACCAAACTCGGTACATGTTCTTTTATTCACCAACGAGACAAAGAAGAGCAAAACTGAAATAGCATGAAAGGGATACTCACTTGTGAAGGAGCATCTGGGCGATGCTTCATTGCATCACGTCGAACGTCTAAAGCACGACAGTAATAGGACCTTGCAGCTTGTAGGTCTTCGGCATATTTAAGATCTCCTATTTTGTTAAGCGAGACAGAAAGCGTATGTGTAATCTGCAAGTTTAGCAATAACTTTTATCAAATGGTAACAAATAACAAATCACATTAGAAGAATCAAAATATAACAAAAAACGATGTGCTAAAACCTCTAAATCATCCATTGGCAGTTTCATAAGGAATTCAATACTCTCTTCGAAATGATTGACTGCAGAACTTGAGTCTCCCATTGCTCGGCTGCAGTAACAAGAGAAATTAAGTCAATTGTCCAAAAAATAAATATTTCAACACACCAAACAGAAGGTTTTCTGAACATGTACTGGAGCTTCTTCATTCTCTATATTCTGAACAGGCTAATTGAGCCACATAGATACATGAAAACATTTCCAGCCATTGGTGTAAACAGAGTCCGTCTAGAAAACAAGAGTCTCATTTAAACCAGAAAGGAATTATTATTGTATTTCCACAATACAATGTGCAGCCTAAGCAACTATATAAGACATACTCCCAGCAAGATGAAAGCAAATATCAGATTCCAGGACTTAGCATTCACCATTCAGTAATAGAATAACCAATAAAACTACAATCATCTCCATCTAACACTCCAGGAAATTCAACTATCATTTCAGGAAACTGCAAAAACGGGGCCACACACTTGAGAAACTCAGAAGTTAGAACATCACTATGAACAAGAAAGCGTCTTTTATCAGTCAAATGAATCAAATAGGTAGGTGGGGAATCATAATTCAAAAGTAAGCATATTAGTGAAAGCCCTTGTTCGCTGAACTTTTTTATTCACAGAAAATCGTCAACAGATAGATGATAGAAATAAACAACTTGGGATGTAAAAAAATAAGAGAGACAATGAGCATACCTGCAGTCGCCGAGCATACCAAGGACTGCACCCAGCTGTGAACATAACTCTGGTGTATTTCCCTCCCTCCCTAGTTGATCTCGAATGTCCTCGGTACACATTGCCAACCTTGATTTAGCACTTTCATAATTCTGGGCTTGAAATGCCTGCGCATACAAGTTGAATAAAAACAAGACTTCACCATCAGGACATTCGTATTAAACGTAATTGGTTGTAAAAAGAGTAACTCACAACTTGGGGTTCACAAATCTAAAGATAAAACTCACCCTCATAGCTTGTTGCACCAAGAAAGAACCACTTTCCATGGAAACATCAGCATAAATCACGTTCTTCTTATCATTCTCGACCTCTTCTTTTTCTGTGCTATCAACAACAGATCTCTTGATTCTAGCATGGCCCTCAATAAACTGATCAACCATCTTTTGAAGGCTTTCATCAGCTTCAATACGTTCGATGTCAGCACCGCATAGAGGGCAGTCCTTAAACCGTAGTAAGCAGACCCTGCATTCACATAACCAAAATTCAAGACCCAAAAAAACATAAAAGGGAAAATATTTACACTAATCCGATGAGCAACAAGGACTTACTTGCAGAACACATGAGTGCAAGGCACACATCTACTGCTATCATATAGAAGCGCTTGGCATAGCATACAGCTAAAAGGCCCAAGCTTGAACGTTTGGGAGTCGTAACCAAACGGGCACTTGGCAGGCACCGTTGCGGAACCATTAGAGTCCTTACTCAAACTCCCTTCGTGTTCGGGTGATCCTTTACTCGCCATTTCGCCTTGCTTTCGAGCAGAGGCATCGTCGGAGTGAGCAGCTTTGGAGAAAGGGCAACCAGAAGCCGTCGTATCACCTTGTTTCCGAGCAGAGGCGTCGTCGGGACGAGAAGCTTTCGAGAAAGGGCAACCAGAGGCCGCCGTATCGCCTTGTTTCCGAGCAGAGGCGTCGTCGGGACGAGCAGCTTTGGAGAAAGGGCATACCGAAGTCGTCATTTGTGAAGAAGATACAGCAACCCTGCACCTCAGAGAAAAAATTTCAACCTAAAATCACTAAAAGTCTTTCTACGAGAATCGATTCTTCAGCTGACACAGCTTCTAATTGAAAAAATCGAACATAGAACTAATTGAATGACAACATTCTCGGAAAGTGAAAATCGACGAGAGCGTTTCAGACGCAGTCATCAGAGAGAGAGAGAGAGAGAGATGGATAAACCTGGATTTTGAATTGAGATTGGAATTGATGTCTCTTTCGCGGCTCCTCTGCAATCAATGATCCGATGGATATTGGATTAGCTTTTGTTTCTATGAGTTTTTGTCGCTCAATCAATCGTGCTGTTTTTTCTCTCAGTCAAAATAAAGATATTTGTATTTCGCGATATGTGTGGATCGAATTGGGCCTTCAGTTTTTTTAAGGCCTCAAGGACACTGTAACTAATTAACTATGGAATATGATTGTTGCTCTAATCATTATCCGGTCAGATTGGTTTAATGGAGCGATCAATTATACAATACAACTGCTTTGACTGGTTTACTTTTCCCTTATTTATCCAAAAATTCGTGCTCATTTGGTCATGAGGTTCCAAAGGATATAACAAAGGCAGAGAGAGAGGAGCAAAAAAAGACATGACAACATTTAATTACTAAGATCATAGAACATTTTCCAAATACAATTTTCTTCTCGTGATAAGAGAGTGTGAAGCGTTACACATAAACTAAAGAGAGAGAGCTTCAAAAGTCTCTCTTAAACCGTTCAATTCCAAGCAAGTCATAACCTTTGAGACCTTCCTCTGGACAACTAAAGGTTGACTGCTTCGCAGGCAACACAGTGAACCCATCAGAATCAGTACATGTCTCAAGACCACACTCATGGCATAAAGACTCAACATCCAACTCCTGAAAATCTCCAAAAGACATTTCAAGTTTACCAACAATATGTAAGTAGAAAAAACAGACAAATGAATCTTTAGTCCAAGGTGGTGTGTATATATTTAGTACCTTCATCATCAGATTCTGAGATAGTCGCAGGAGAGGATAAGGTTGAAGCTTGTAGCAAACATTGTTTATACATTGCACAGCGAATGATCGCATCTTTTACCATGAATAACATTCAGCAAATGATCAACATAATTCAACAGTTTACTCATTACTGCAAATATTAATACATTGTTGATGCATTGCAAGCTCACCTCTCTAATAATGGGCTCGCTTATGCAATACTGCAAGTATGTCGCTTCAGAAGCCGCTGTTCTTAAGAAATTATTGTAGTTACCAATCCGATATGATCTGCAAGCAAAAAATGAGGAAAAAAGGGGAATCATACTTCAATTGATATTTCCTAAATGCTATCGATATATAAATGGCTCATACGCAAAGGATTAAACAGCATAACCCTACCTTAAAAGGTTTCGAACAAAACATATTTCCTTGGATTTTATTAAAGCAGAAGTCAACTTGCGAAACCACAGCGACAGTGGTTCCCCCTGGATATCAAAATCTCAATGGTTTATATTAATGGTAAAACGGTGAGATGGTAACATATAAAGGTAAAGGTAAAGGAAACAGAGAAACAACCATCACTCCACTACTGGGATTGAGATGAAGCAGCACATAGAGTGAACGGAACTCGGCTTCGTTTTCGTAGATGTAGTCAGGTTTCCTATTTGCATCATATATATTATACAAAGAGGTGAGAGTTTTTGCTAGCTGCTCCATGTTCAAGTGATGCACTGAGCTTATACTTGTACCACTACAACTCTGAAGCCTCTGGCGAGATATGACGTGGAATTTAACCTGTATGAGAAGCCATGTCGGAGTCAGAATAATAACATCAATGGAGCAACATTGGAGAGAAGAGAAAGGAAAAAGAATTATGTGAAAACCATACGATTTCCTCATAAAGGTGGATCACTCTCTCGTTGGCTAAATTCTGGATGCTAAGATCTTGTCGAATAGATCTTGTCCTATCGAAAACAAAATCATGAACCACTTCAAACGGGTGCTCCCTGGAGTCCAGCAAACTTAGAAGATATCTCAAGGTTTCTTCTAAAACCGGGAGTGGTCTAATATCCGATGCTTGAACATCCGCTGCTGAAAGGGTTCTGCAAAACTAGCGAGAACACAGAGAGAGTATAACTACTTTTGGCAAGAAAAAAATGAGTCGCATTATACAGAAAGTTAGTATCTCGCTCCTAGTAAGAAATAGAAACTATTCATCTTGACCATTTTAGAAAGAAGTTTAAACCTGCTAATTTGCATAGATGCAGGGATTTCAACATGAAAATTCTTTGAATCAAAAGTTTAATCTATTATAGTTCACATCTCTTGCATACCCCATTTCACACTTAGATGTGTCAATTATAGAAAACGAAAAGCCTCAGCTGAAGGTGAAAATTTCCCAAGAGAACACAACTACTAGATTACTATTGGCTTATTAGCACCATCGAAATGAAACTTAAAGATGTGATTTGTCAAGCGTACCTTTTTGACAGCTAAGTCTGTGGATGATTTTGTGGGGTTTCCATAAAGCCTCTCTAACACTGAGAGATCACGCAGGCGTTCTCTTGTGACTCTTTCCCGATCTAATACATACCAAATCACAGCATATGTTAGATGAAGCTATATTACACCCTTTTTGCTGCTTGAAATGGAACTTCTGAATAAAATTCTCTATTCCCAGCGATTATAATGAGCTACACAGCCTTTTTTCATGCCTGAAAGGATTATGAATTCCGGAATTGTAATCTGAGCTCTTGATTGTATGCAATTTAGGCGGAGTCTCATGTCAAACTCAATTCAATTGCGGCTTTACAGAGTTGGGTAGATTACCTGGACACATAGAAGAGCAAGTTCCGACGATGAAGGAAACGTCAGCAGGATCTCCGTCCTTGTTGTCTGCTACGTCTTTGTCATTGTTTCGTTTCCGCGGTACATCGGATCTTCTCCGAATCGAATCGCTAGTTCCGCCGCCGGATCCCGTCCTCGTGACATCTATCGAGTTACCAGAGGTCTGATGACTCCCATAAGTTTTCGAAACTCTGGAAGCATCGGAAGAAGAAGAAGAAGGAAAGCCACGATTTCGACGATTCATGGTTTCGAATTTCAGAGCAACAACTTCAAGGCAACGAAGGAATTCAAATAACCCAGAAAAAACTTGAACCCACACCCGAACCCATCAAGTGTATCATGTACAATCCAGAAACCGAACCGGACTCGAAAAAAGCCAACGCTAACCGAGCCATATCCGGAATTAATAAATACACAAACCGTGTTTCTATCAGTCAACAAGTCAATAAATATATGTTGGCTCAATACAAAAAAATACCATGCAAGTTAAAAAAAAATTTGATCATGGTAAAGCATGATTAGCAAACATCAATAAGTTATTGCTATAGGAATTCATATTTTTGTTATTTGTAAAAAAAAAAGGTAAATTACTTAATTAGACATTTAATGAGGTAAATTAGAATCGTGGTGATAGGAAAAGTATGCATACAATACAAAGGATATATATAATCCTAAATTCCTAACTAGATTACAAGTTGGATCTCTATGACTCACGAGGAGCATCTGCTCTATATATATACTAATATTATGCATCATTCTTAAAACGCAAGGCTCCCAAGGACAAAATAATTAATCTTCAAGTATTTGCAACAGATAAGATATATACATGGAGAAAGAAAGGACTTTAGAACGAGAAGATGGCTCAAAACCCTCAAAATCATCCGGCGACATCGATCCCCACATGGACTACATGCTTTACTTCAAGGGCTTGACAAGGGAGGAAGCAACAGGCGTATTGGCAGGATTTGGGGTTGCGATTTGCGACCAACGTGACAGTCTCCTGTTTCAGATGAAAGGACCACTTCATGCCTCCGCCATTACTGTTTTAGATGCTGAGCTTACGGCACTGAAGCGAGGACTAACCGAAGCCGTGCGTTTGGGAATCAAACATATCTTCATCATCTGTGATAATAAGCCGGTTTTCGAATTGGTACGTCGTTTTATATTTACTTTTGGCTTTTTTTAAAGGTTACGTCATGTCTTTGCTTCAGTCTCATGTATAATAATATTGATATATGTTTTAGGTCATGGGGAGATCCACGCCTGAGAAAGTTAGTATTAGTTTGCTAATGAGTGATGTGCAACGCATCAGACAACAACTGAGATCTAGCGTCGTTGTTCTGATGACGACTGAAGATAATCAAACAAAGTTGGCTTATAAACTTGCAACGGAAACATTAGTTTCTGAGATCAGCATACGCATCCCTCCTGCTCAGAATTTGTTTCGGTGATGGTTTCGCAGATGGTCAGATGTTTGCTGTCAGCGCTTTATGCGGTCATCAGTTCTGCATGGAGTGCATGAAACGGTATATAGAAGTGGGATTACTCGAGGGAACTGCCCTGGGATGTCCACATCATCAATGCGAGTCTAAGCTAGATATTACAAGTTGTGCCAACCTTTTGACACCTAAACTAAGAGAGATGTGGGAACGAAGGATCGAAGAGGAATCGGTTCCTGTGGCGGACAGAGTTTACTGCCCAAATCCGAGGTGCTCGGCGTTAATGTCGAAAGCCGACCTCTCTAAATCTACTGAAGATGGGTCTACGAGATGTTGTGTCAGATGCGGTAAACGATTCTGCATCAACTGCAAAGTTGCATGGCATAGAAGCTTGTCGTGCGACGATTACAAGAGGTTAGGTCCAAATCCTACGGAGAATGATATAAAGCTCATATCTCTAGCAAACCAGGAAAAGTGGCGTCGATGTGGAAAGTGCCAACATATGGTCGAACATTCGTCTGGATGCACTCATATAACTTGCAGGTATCATCATCATATATTTGAATTACATTCTAGTAGTTATTAAATCTTTTGAAAATTTGATTATGTTTTCCTACTAATTAACATTGTGTATTTTTTATGGTTGATGGATAAATAGGTGTGGGTATTCGTTTTGCTACAAATGTGGAGACAAATGGAAGCCAGAAGGTTGCCATTGCCATCAGGCCAATCACCTTGATACGTCGGAGTCGCATAATCGTGCATGTGTTATTGTTCTCTTCGTTTTAATTTTCTATATAATTGGTTTGGGTTTTTATGAAAAATATATTTAATCCCCATATTACAAATTTCAATAGAGAAAAGCTGATTCATAAACGCACTAGACAGAGCCAAGCATTTTCTTCAAATCTCTGCCTCATCATGAATCAAAATCAGAGAGTGTAACCAACACAAATTCGAGACGGTTTTGTCATCTTTAGGTTCGACAGATTATAATCATAAAAAACATACATTTGTTATTATTGGGAAGATGAACAAAGTTTTTACTCTCCGGAAATGTTGGAAAAACACTTTGGTTAGACCACATTTTTTTTTTTATGTACACAAAAGATTCTCTCTGTCTCCTCAATTTCTTCCGATCCTTAGTGAAGAATCAACGCCTTTGTGACCAGACGATGCAGCAACTGCAAAGAGCCTAGCGATCTCTAGCTGAGTGTTGGCCATAATCTCCGTCCGTTTCAAATCCATCTCTCCTCTCTTAGCCTCAGCTTCACCTCTCATCCTCTCGATCTCTTTCATCGTCTCCATCCTCGCTCTCTCTGTTCTCATCACCACCTCCGCTAACCACCGTATGCTTCCGGCGATCTCCTCCTCCTCCTTCTCTTCCCTGTACTTCCTCCTCGATTTCTTCCGCCGCCGCACCTTCGTTTTCTCCCTGCAAATCACCGGCGTACTGCTGTCTGTCTCCATCTCCGCCGCTGCTTTCTCCGGTTCCGGCTTCAATCCATCTTCCTGCACCAGGATTTCATCGGTTTTTGTTATTAATTTCTCCCAAAATCGGGAAAACAAAATTGACAAGACCTTGGGAATCCTGCCGACGCCTTTGGATCCGTAAGGAATCTGAGCGGCGGCGGGAGGAGGAGGAGTAGGCTGCGGCGGCTCGAGGAGGAGCAGAGGAACAGAGCAATTTAGAGGCAGAACAGCCTGAGGCTGCTGTTGCACGGAGGCAGAAGCATTTCCACGGAGGAGATGATCGAGACGAGTGTAAAGAGGCCAGCAGGAGGATCCATCGGCTGTGGCGGACTCGGAACGGTACCGTTTCTTCATGGACTCGATCTTGTTCTTGCACTGTGTCTGAGTCTTTGGGGATTTGGTTTGGCTGGCGCGTGAAGACACATGTCTAGCCACGTCTTCCCAGTCTTGACCTTTGAGCTTGGCTCTGTTCCTGAGGACCCATTTCGTCTCGTAGGCTTCGAGTAGGCTCGAAACCGCTCCTTCGCTCCATTCATCGCGCTTTAACCTATCGACCACGACTGAGGAAGAAGCAGATGGCTTCTTTGGGGAGGAATCGTCGTGGTTGGTTTGGAGAGATTGGGGATTTTCTTGATTAGATTCTCCGTTTTCCATATATTTCTTGCTTAGGCTAGCCAGAGGCAAGACTCAAGACTGAAGAGTGTGATAAAAAAAGGGAGAGAGAGAGAGAGAGAGCAGAACGTGGCAAAAGTAGGAGCTTTTTGAGAGAGTGGGGAAGAGAGTGAATGGAGTTTTAACAAAGTGAGTCAAAATGAGACTGTAGGGTTAGGAACCAGACCAATGAGTTTGGGTACACGCGTTTCTCGCATCTTCAGTGGTCGTGACTTACAGCTAAAGAAGACAATTATGTTTTTTTTTTCACAGTGTAGTTACTGTAATCAATACACTGTTGAATTTATGGTCTGCAATTGCATATGTTTGAGATTGCTAGACTATAATGAAACCGCCACAACAGTAATATTGAAGTGAAGTGAGTAAAAAAAAGTTTTAGTGGAGCAACCATTAAAAAATAGGTTTTACTTTCTTTTTTCGTTTACTTAAAAATAGGTTTTAACTTTTGAGTTTATTTTAGAAAAGGGTCCAACCAATAATGATTTCAACATCACTTCAGCTATTTTATGCTTTTATTCATGTCAGCTATAAAATGTTTCCTTTTGAATGCTTTTTCTTTTTGGGTGTATGGTGGATTATAAGTCTATGGTGGAGTAAGTCTATGGTGGAGTAAGTCTGGCTGTTAGCGTTGATGTCAAGCCAAACCGCAAAACCATTATGGAAAAGAAAAAGAGAGAGAGAGATCGTAATGTGGACCAAATGGTAGTGGGGATTACTCGTGTCGCCCTCTCACCCATTCTATTTTCTACTTTATTTCTTCTCATGTTTGCTCAAATTAATGTGAGATTTATGGTTACCACATTTCATCTCATTTGTTGTCATAACTTTTGGATCCATATGCGTATGATGTTGTAGTAGGAAATGAAACTATGATGTCATAACTTCTCATGTTTGCTCATCTCCATCTCCTTCTCCTCCTGTGTCCAAAGAAATTAAACAAGAAACGAAATAGAGTTTTTAGGTGTTAGTTAATTCAGAAAGCTAAAACAGAATCTATGGAAGATGGAACTGAACCTGGTGAGATTAATGATACGAAGATGCATGTGTATCTTAGATTCCCGAGTGATTATCTAAAGCGTTCAAGTTATGAAAGCATCAAGAAAGGATCGTTGGGGGAGTTCACGTTCATAGTGCATTTAGACATGGTGTTCTGTTCATTGATGGGTTTTTTTCTTCCGAGGTTTTACCAATACACGTTCAGTGGTCATATGCACAAAATGATCCTTCGTTCGAAATTCGAATCTTGACTTGCAGTTATGCTTTAATTCAGGAGAATACTCACATAGCAAACTCAGACTCATATACGGCAAACGAATCAGCAAATTTAGGTTTTTGTCGATGTTCAGATTCATCATTCCGGCGAACATAAACGTCACCGACGGGAACACGACGGAGCCGGAGTAGCAAGTGTCGAAACCTCCGAGCGAAGTTGCGTTTGCGTTCTTAACACGTCTCCTAAACTCGTTTCTCACCGGCCATGTAAGCTAGTTCGACTATGTGTAGTTTGAAACATATGTAAGTTGTTAGTTTTTATTAATTCAGAAATATCCTAAAATACCAAAAACCAGTTTTTCGTTCACAAATTCTACTATAGTAAAGTTACAAAAAATACCACACATTTGATATTTACACCACGTGATGGAAGGTGTGTGAGAGAGAGGAGAGCAATCAGGTTAATAATGATTTTTTTCACGTAAAAAAAAAAATAATTGTTAAATTTTGTTTTTTGAAATTTCTTTAAAAGGGGACGAGTAGCCAGCCGTTGTGATCATCGTCGTAGCCATTTACAAAAGTTTTTTTTGGTTTAACATCTTCTCGTCTTGGCGAGTAACCGAGGACGAACCAAAGTTTTTATCCTGTTTTACCCATCTCGGTAACCTATTTTCTTTCTCTTAATCAATATTCGATTTACCAAGACATTTTTTATCAAACTTGTTAATCAAAGTTTCTATCCTGTTAATCGAAGTTTGACGAACTTGTTAATCAGCCCAAGTTTCTATCCTGTTTTCCCCATTTTTTTCTTTAGTAAATCAGTTTCGCTTAACGGTTTTGTTGGGTTTCTTGATCTATAATCTTTCTTTAGGGTTTATCATGGAGAATCAGAGGCGGTTGGGTCTTCTTCCTCGTCTTCCTGAAGAGCTGGTTGTGGATGATATCATGACACGAGTGCCCATGGAATCTTGGATAATTCCAGAAGTACGTGCCAGGCGTTTTACGAGGATTACATCTATCGACATCTCGATCTGAGTCAAGACCATCCTTTCATTACAAAACATTCTTTTGATTTCAAACTAGAGACCCTCTAACATCTTCCCTCTTGGCGAGTTTCCCATTTTTTTCTTCAAAATCTGTTTCATTGAATTCTTTTGTTGGGTTTTATTTCTATTTTAGGTTCATCCACCAATCACACTAGTCTTGTTTTCTTGAAACGGCCATGGAAAATCAATGTGATCATCATCATCTTCCTCCAGAGCTGGTATTGGAAGAGATAATTGCAAGAGTGTTCATATGATCTTTGTTGAAAATGCACAAATTCTGCATAATAAAATCTGTAAGCGTGGGGTTCAAAATTGATTTCTCGATGAGCATTATGTGGCTATGTTTACACGCCAGTAAAGCTCATATTCATTATTGATTGGCCAGCAAAATTGGGTCTCTTAGACGAGTTTGCTTTCTAATGCTTAGTTGGAATGTTGCTTTCTTTTTTCTTGTTTTGATTGGACTTCATATTTGGATAGTCGATTTCAAAGCATACATTATTTGTTTTGATTGGACTTCATATTTTGATAGTCGGTTACATATTCAAAAGTTACCAAACAAAGCATGTCATATTTGACTTTTCAAAACTTTTTCTTTATCTTCCTTCCTCGGCATGTCTAAAGTCCAGTTGATTCTTCATCATTTTAGACAAAAACTAGCTAGAATTCAAGTGGAAGAGAGTTGGTCCACCTCACAGCATCGAACTCCAAGGATAGACAAATGAAAAGCTTTTAATCCAAGAAGTTGAGCAAAAACCAAAGCCTATTATGAGAGAAATTGAACAAAGTTGAGAAACATGAGAGTTTGTATAAATATTTTCTCGTCAACAACTTTTTTGGCTTGATATGGGGGGAAAAAAAAAACTATTTATAATTCCAATGCATAGTCTTTTAACTCACAGTGAGGCAAGGAAAACAGCACAATATCAACAGGAGATCAAGTTCAAGGGAAAAAAGTTTTGTTCACATGACCACCACACAAATCATGACTGCTTTCTCGTTGTACATTACTCGAATGAGATGGAGAAAGCAATCTGATGTGTGGACTGATGATAACATCAACAAAGGTACGCATGCACTCTAACTCTCACAAAAGACACTATATCTACAATCTATCCGTCCGTACATATCTCCATGCCACTGAGGTCGTGACGTGGATCTGTGAATGAAACAAAGGAAGAACATGTCAATCAAAGGTAATATTTAAAATATTTGAACAAGACATTTCTTTTCATCTAATACTGGTAGGTTTTCCAAAGACCAAACCAATTCTAATGCACTATAAGGTCAAAAAACCTAGATGATGATGATGATGATAATGATAATGCATATGAAGAATTCTCCCTATACAATCGAGGTAAGACATGATCCCAAAGCCGAGTTTCAGATACCAAATATGAAACAACATTAATTTCGGATTACTGAGCTATTTCGTTCGATGGAGAAACAAGTATAAGCGACAAACGTTTACTTGTTACATTTAAAACTCGAATAAAAAGAAGGTCCCTTAATTAGTGGATCCGCAAATTCAACACAATCCCATTTGAAAACAGAGAACATCAAAACAAAATCTTACGACACATTTCACGATCAAATGACAACGAACAAAAATTACTAACTTATATTGTTTCAAATTTCAAAAGCTCAAAACGCAATGCGAATTCGACCGGAAACACACACGCAATCCGATAAGACCTAGGTGCAAGTTTCACGGGAAATGCCGAGCCTGGAGTTTGGAACGTCGATGAGAACACGGTGGTTCTGCTGCTGCATGCTAGCGATGACGTTAAGGACAGAGTTCACGTTGGTCGGAGCTGCAGCCATGGCGAGGCAGCTGAGGCTACCTGAGGAGCTGTGGATGAGAAGATTGTCCGGGGGCAGAGTCACGTTCATTCCGGCGAACATAAACGTCACAGACGGGAGCACGACGGAGCCGGAGTAGCAAGTGTCGAAACCTCCGAGTGAAGTTGCGTTTGCGTTCTTAACACGTCTCCTGAACTCGTTTCTCACCGCCACGTAAGCTGGTTCGACTAGCCTCGTGTACACCGTCCCTGCGTACATGTATACATACATAAGTATTTTTAGTTTGAAACATATGTAAGTTGTTAGTTTTCATTTGTCAAGTACGTGACTTATGTTTTCAGAAATATCCTAAAATACCAAAAAAACAATTTTTCGTTCACAAAATCTACTATAGTACGTAAAGTTCCCAAAATACCACAAGTTTGATGTTTACACCACGTGAAGGAAGATGTGTGAGAGAGAAAAAGAGCAATTAGGTTACTTCCCTCTCACGAGATCACGAGTTATGTCATTCAAAACTGATTTACGTTTTTATTCGAGATCTCAAGAAGATTATATAAAAGGTCTTAAAAAAAAGAGGAATGAGAGAAGTCAATACCGGAGTCAAAGATGGTGCCTGCTCCGGTGTTTGGATCAAAGGCGAGTGCACTTGTTGGAATATCAACAATTTTGTTCCCGACACGAATTCCAACCAAGTTAACATAGTAAAGCGATGATCTCCTCGGGTTCTTTAACAATGGAGTGGTCTTGATCCGAATTGGTTGAAACTTAGGTCCCAGTCTAAGCGATCCGGAGAAATTGCTTGACTTACTATTAGGCAAGCAATAAGAGAATGTGGACATGTAAAGGTTTTGTGTCTGTGAGATTAAAGACAATGGACCACGACCTAAACCCATAAGCCCTTGCGCTGGCAACGACGTTCCACTGGCCTTGTTGATGCACCCAAAGGTGTAGCTTGGGATGACGTCACTGGCCAATGTTAGTGTGTCTTGTGTCAGAGATGCTTCGAAGACTGATCCACCGTAAGTCATGTTGAAACCACATGAGTTGCCAACGGTGCACGTTGGATTTGGAGCCTGCAAAATTAATATCTTGAATAATTATTCGCACTTTACGACGTATTTTCCATTAAGAATTGTTTTAACTATCTTGGATCTTGTTGTGGAGGCATTATTAAACGTTGTGTTTACATTAATTAATTTGTAAAGGGAACTAGTTTTTGTACACTCAAGTAAACACTAACAAAGTAACAAGCTTGAGGACAAAGAATATAGATCAAACAGTTAAATGTGCCCTACTTGTTTATAAAGTTACCGAATCTTATACTGTATTTAAAAGTAGAGACCCGTGACTAGACTCATTATGTAATGAAAGCTACATTAAACCCGTGACTATCCTTGTCGATAATGACGTAAATAACACGCCAAAAGGAAGTTTACAGTTTTGCGAAATACAAATGCAATTGCAGACTAGACTCCAAAATGAGTGGTCCTTTAGTTCGGTTTTAGTTTTCTTGATTTGCGAAAACTAAAAACTATGCGAAGTTACAAACCCAAGGCCTATAACACTTATCTATTGGTTTACTATGATTTCTTTTTTTTGTCAAAGAAAATGAGTTTCAAGGGTTCGAATCTCTAGCTATGTTGAGAAAATAACTTAACTTACATGTTTTGTTCCCAAACTCCAACAGACTATGGACGAAAAAACTATAATTTGTGTATGTTTGAATGACAAAACTAGTAAAATTACAAATCATTAATTAATTTTAGTATTACTAACTGCATTTTGTATATTTATTTATCGTTACCGTTAGGTTTAAAATGAAATATTTTTTTATGTCCATCCGGAGAAGGCATCTATTTCGGAGAAAGTAAATAAATCATATAATGCAATAAAGACTAACTATATACCTGTTTACACTGAGGAGCGTCGCATTGAATTGAGCTTGAAGAGGTTGACTTAGAAGGGTCAAAGAGAACAGAGGAAGCACAACCAACACAGCCAGAGCAAGGAATCCAAGCAGCGTCATTGCTAGTGTCAAGAGCCACGAGCATGGGCTGAGCTGGTGTCCCGATGTTAGCCCTCACGACGTAAGTCGGGCTCTGAACGATGCTGCGTCCCGAGGCGATGGGGACTGATGGCTTCTTAGCGGAGGCGAGGCTCGACAAGTAGAGGAAACGAGCCTTGTCTTGAAGAAGTGTGCTTTCCCATGAGACAGAGTTTGGTTGTTTGAATGGAGTGCAAGGACTGTTGATGTGGAACACTCTTAGATCTGAGGGATGGCCTTGTGGATTGTTTTCATTGCAGTTTAGGGATTCTGATTTCAAGATTATGAGAGAGATGAATAGAAAAAGTAGATGGGTTCTCATTTTCTTAGATCTCTGTGGTTTTTCTTTTTGTGGTTGTGACTTGTGACTTGTGAGAGTTTGTTTATATAGCGTAGAGCTTGATGATGAGTGTGTAGAAAGTAAGTAATAAAAATATTAAAATGAAGAGTGGGTTTTATCTATATTTGAGATATGAACAGACTGTATTCCATCTCCTATTATTTTTGTTCGTTTTCTATCTGGTTTTTGTTTTTTGGGTCCACTCTTCTATTGGCTTTCTCTATCGACATGTATCTCCCTCCACAAAACGCATTACTTAGAGTCGTTCGTTAGCTCCACTGGTGACAAATTTTAACTGGTAATTAAACAAAAATGAATATGCTGAATAAAAAGACAGGTTGTTTTCTTTTCTTTTTTATCCCATTCAGTCGATTGATAAACGATGCTCATTCAGTCATTCTCACAAAATACTTACAATGTCAATTATTCGGTTAGAAAACGACTCTCAGGGGGGATTATCCAAATACAAAGAAATGTGTGGACTTGTCTTGCTTAAGAGATCCGAGAAAATGAATTTGATATTATTGTTTTTTAACTCAAGGATAAAGGTCAAAGGTTCACGTGAGGAAGGCCTAGTGGAAGACCGACATCAATGCATTATGTAATGTTGCTTAATATGGAATGTATCAAATTACTCACTACTCATGATCATGTGGTGGGTTATACCTCACATTGGACTCTTCTCCACTCTTTGGTGCTATGTCCATCAATTATTCATTCTCATTTTGATGATTTTAATTGTATAAAGTATTGCATTGTTGTTTGTTTCTTAGATTTTATCGTGATATATCTAAATATCTCGATTCAAATAAATATTTTAATATACTAAGCTCTGTAGAGTAAGTTGAGATTTCATCCTAACTATACTTGTAGTTTTGTATATTAATTTCTTAGTCAAATGACCTAGACTAATGATTAGTCATTTAATATATACTGCCTAGCTAGTGATACTACGTTAGTACTTAGTACGATTGATGGTCCCTTGAATTCAAAATTCTTCGATTTGAGATTAGAATAGAGAGAGATACAATTTGTAAGCCATTCGAAGATTTGTTTAGTCCAAAGTCCAAACCGTTTTCATAAGATTTGGAGCATTTTAGAAAACGGTTTGGGCTCACCGGCCCATTAATCATTTGGATTGGCCCTGAAAAGTATCTACCATTATGTCATTTCATAGTCAGCCGCAATGCTTGATCATTGGTTCAACAAAAATAAAATATTGAACGATAAACAAAGAATAATATAACCACGTACTCTTCGCAACCCTGTGATCAAATCCTCTAAATGTGAACTGAAACAGTTTTGCAAAAGTCATCAAATAAAAAAAATGTCAACTATGAAGACTGAAAACTAAAAGTCGGGCAAACATCTCCATCGCACTAGAGACGACCCTTTCAAAATTGATAGTCCCTCTTGTATTTTTGAATATGCAAATATTAGTGGCTCCATCGCGTCCACACATTTACATTAAGACTTTTCTTACATACCGTCACACTATATTTAGGCATATAACGCCATTTATGTTTTCCACTATTCTCCCAACAAAAAATCAAAATGTTGACTCACACAATTTCTAAATCCATCTCTATAGTAACCATTCTAGTACTTCTCCAAGCTTTATGTTACACAACAAAGGCTCAAAACTGCGGTTGTTCTTCAGACCTATGTTGTAGTCAGTTTGGATTCTGCGGTAACACTTCAGACTATTGTGGTGTAGGTTGTCAACAAGGACCTTGTTTTGCTCCTCCTCCTGCGAATGATGTCTCGGTCGCTGAGATTGTCACTCAAGATTTCTTCAACGGAATCATAAGCCAAGCCGAGTCTAGCTGCGCAGGCATTAGATTTTACAGCCGAGGAGCGTTTCTTGAAGCCTTAGAGTCATATTCTCGTTTCGGTAGGATCGGATCCGCCGATGATTCTAGGCGTGAGATCGCTTCCTTCTTTGCCCATGTCACGCATGAAACTGGTCGTAAGTATTAATACTTCATTTCTTCTTTTTTTTTTTTTTTTTCATTTATTGATTTATACATATACACATGCAAGATCTATATTTTGATATAAACAAAAGAAATTATCATATATACAACTTTATTTTATATGAGATAATAAACAAGATTACGAAATCACGTTTTGAAAATGTAAAACACGAATCACTCACTATTATTGGCTTTTGTGTTTAGATTTCTGTTATGTAGAAGAGATTGATGGAGCATCAAAGGACTACTGCGACGAGAATGCAACGCAATATCCGTGCAATCCTAACAAAGGCTACTACGGTCGTGGACCGATCCAACTCTCTTGGAATTTCAACTACGGACCAGCCGGGACCGCAATTGGTTTCGACGGCCTTAATGCACCAGAAACAGTAGCCACGGACCCGGTTATCTCCTTCAAGACCGCTTTATGGTACTGGACCAATAGGGTTCAACCGGTTATCTCTCAAGGCTTTGGTGCAACAATCCGCGCCATTAACGGCGCTTTGGAGTGCGATGGTGCCAACACAGCCACCGTTCAAGCTAGAGTTCGCTACTATACCGATTATTGTCGTCAACTTGGCGTTGATCCTGGCAACAACCTCACTTGCTAATACTAATACATGCTTAAGCTTAAGAATGTAATTAATGTACCATTTATGTTTAATTTATGGTCCCTTAAATAAAAACCCACAGATTTTAAAGAAACGTTGAGATGTTGAAACAGAGCAAACTGATGATCTATACACACAAATTCGTAAGAAGTTTTTGTTTTGATCATTTTTTAGAAAGACAAGGAAAGGCTTTGTTGTGATCAACACCATAGTAATGAAGAAAGCCTTTGAAGACATGACCACTTATGGTTACAGTCGCTTGATAACCGATCTCTGCTTGCTCGTTGTTGCTTATCGCTGTTACTCTCGTCCGTTTGAAAACCGCCGGAGCTTCAATTTTCCCCGGTAATCCTTCTTTGAAGCTTCTCTCTGCAATCCCCACACAAAATCCCCAAAATTCAGATTTTTTTTTTATTTTTAAAAAGACACCTTTTTTCTCTAAATTTCGATTCCAATTTCAGAAATTGACAACCTTTGGATTTCAATTTTAAAAAGTCATTACCTTGGCGAGGAGTGGTTGTCGGAACGATCGAGAACTTAGTAGGTTTGTCGGAGGCATCGAGTTTGAGCTTCTTGTTCCTGTCGGAAGAAGAAGAAGATCGAGTCGCAGCAGATTGATGGTGAGAAGAAGAAGGAATCCACGTGCTCTTCACGTGAGTGGCACAACGGTAGCCTCTGCTTTTACAGCAAGTCCTACACCTCTCGAACAAACACTCTTTCTTGGCTCTGTTCCCACAATCTCTGCACGCTTTCTCTTCAGCATTATGATTCCTTGCCTTTTCCGTGACCGTGAAGTTTACCGGAGACGGCGACGGCTGCGTAATAATCTGCGGCGGTTGTGGTGGTGGTACGAGAATGACGTTTCGGACGCCTAACATAAAGTCTGGAGCAGTACTGATCCCGGCGGAGAAAGAGTGATCATGTGCGGTGGAGACGGCGGCGGCGGAGAAAGGGATTGGTGGTGGTTGATGCGGTGGCCATGACTGGAGAGATTGTGGATTTGCCACCGTGGCAGTAATAATAAGCGCGTGGAGGCGCTAATAGTGTAGAGATAGAGTTAGTAGGAGGAAGGTGAAGCTATGGCCTATGGAGTCTAGTGAATACTGATGAATAGTGTGTGAGAGAGAGATAGCTTTTGTAGCTTTTGCTGCAATAAGAGTGAAAAATGTATACTTTTCTGTTTAGTGGTCACATGTCTAGTGGTTAAAAAAAGTCTGCAGAGAAATGAAATTATTATCTTTTTGAGTGGGTGGGTCCTATTCATTGGAAAAGCACTCGCCTAAATTGGCTTTTGTGCCACATTTATTATCCCCACTTTGTGCGCTACACACACACTCTCTCTGTCTCTGTAGATTTGACTTTTGATCTACACACTACAATCTTGACAGATTTTATTAGGTTTCAATGTTGAAAACATTGCACACTCTCAAGTATAGCTGTATAGCAGCATTGAACATGCAAAAGAAGAGATTCTTAAGAGGGAAGTTGATCCTTGTAGATGTCTAGGACCGAACTGGCTGCAGTAACTGGACACAACCTGATAGAAAACGAGTACGGTTCAGGCGGAATCAGATGCTTGTCGTGAACACATGGGGTCCAGCTATCATCTCCTCCAACGCCCATGTGTTTATGGTCCAGATGCACCTGCACAATTAATCACGATTCAGTTGACAAAAGTGTAGAAGCTGATCAAGACAATGATGAGGACAAGAAAAAGATGACTCTACCTCGATGTTTTGTCCTATGATAAGATCTTCTTCATGCGTTGCTCTATGAAGCTCACCGGTTGTATAGTAACTAGCATTCATCTGCATTGGGGAAGAGCTGCCATATGTTGAAGCGTATAATCCTACACCATCCTTGTTTCGGAATGTCACCCACCTAACATCTGTTCTACCTCCACATTCTCCTGGAACTATATAAGGGACATGCATGTCTTCGACGCTGTGCTCATATATCCCCACATGCGCTGCTGATTTTCGGTCGGGGTAACACTCGAACGGACCTCTCCCATACCATTCAACACGGTCCAGTGTTTTCTCAACGTGGAACTCTATACCTACGCGTGGTAACGGTGGAAGATCAGAGTTTGGTACTACATGCCAATTGGTGATGATATCTCCTGAACCGTAGATGATGTATGTGACATTGACTTTGAATAAGGCATCTAATTTCGAAGAGCCAGAAGCTGACGAGCCGAGGTAAATGAACTCTATCTCTACGGATTTATCAGTGGTGCTCTTCACTGAACAGCTTTCAACAAGGAACTCAACAGAATCCAGTTGTGCTGCTTTCCACCTTGAAAAATAACTAGAGTCGCCTCCACCTTTGTCATTATCTGTTGGTGCTCGCCAAAAGCATGGCAGTATAGCTTCATTCATAAGGAGAACTCCTTGAATCTGCATTTTGAAGTAACCTTCAGAGATCAGAACATAAACATGCTCACTTAAGCTGAACAACTGTTTTGACTTCCATAAAAGCACCAACCAAGTAAAGAACTAACCTTCCAACTTTCAATGGCTCCTGTTTGAACATTTATCATAAGCTCCCATGAATCTTGCTGGCTGATCTTAATGAGATCTCCAACAGTTTCACAAGTGACACTAGAGTCTGTCTTTTTTAACACCTAGAGTAGGAGGAGGTCGTTTACAGTTGTCATGACTTAGTATTTTACAGGGGAACGAAGAGAGATCTTTCAAGAAAAAACATGACTTATAGAGTATGTGGGAAATACCTGCGGTGTTATATCTCTCTTTTTCGGTA
Source organism: Microthlaspi erraticum (assembly GCA_902728155.2). NCBI lineage: Eukaryota > Viridiplantae > Streptophyta > Magnoliopsida > Brassicales > Brassicaceae > Microthlaspi > Microthlaspi erraticum. The sequence goes on along the minus strand of CACVBM020001340.1, from coordinate 155,421 downwards.
AAGGAATCTGTGTTGAAGACAAGAGATGACCAGCTTCAAGCGAACGAGTAGCATTTGAAAGCTTGGCAGTTATTGTCAGAAACAATTCTCCAGCATTTGAGTCATTCCAGAAAGAAAACCATGGACCTGACTTCCACTCCATATCAAAACTATTCTGTGGCTTTATCACAGGAATAGGAACAGTCCCAGATCCAAGTTCAAGACCATCCCCATGAATTGTCCAGCTAAACTCCAATTCTTCTGTTGTATGGAAAAAGTAAGTGTTTGCTACCTGCAAAGATAAAGTTTGAGCTACATAGAAAGGATTAACACCAAAGCGAACTGAGGTGAAGTATATCAAGTAGTACCCTCATTGTGCCATCCGTCAATGAAACCTTGATTGGCTGATAACAGTGCTTAACCTCTTAAAAAACACAGAGACATGATGCAAACAGAAGAAAATCAGTGCCATTTGAACATTGTAACATTGTCAAGTATTTAGAAAAATGAAAACAGATGTGATACGCTATAGATTTATGTTCCTTAATTAAACTAAATTGTATATCCCTTGATTTGGGAAAATATTTAGGATTTCCATTTCTTTACCATTTCCTTAGTGCTTTGCTTTAACTAGAGAATTAGAGATCTCGTTTGTGAGACTCATCCACGCTAAGAGAGAGAGAGAGGATTGGATGAATATCACTTCTCTTTTCAACCGGAAAAAAACTCTTAAGCGTTGTTATAGGCTTTGCCAAGGGGAACATTTCTAGCGATTTTGGTGTTATAATTCTGATTTTAATAAAGAAGAGCTCTGGGTGGGTTTTCTTTGTGATTCTTCACTCTATCAACTGGTCCACGGACGAATGACTAAAGACATGACTACTACTCGAGCAGCAGAGAGTTGTTTGGATGTTTTAGAGAAAAATCAACAAATTCTGGGTGAAAAGATGGATGGTATTCAAGCTGGTTTGAAGGATGTTTTAGATCGAATTTCGAGGCTAACAGAAATGGTGGCTGCAATTCAAGTGGGCACGATATTTCAAGAAACGTCTGCGGATTTTGTTGTGATCCCTTTTAAGAAAAACCACAGCGCCAAAAAGAAGGTTGACGATTTCAAGACTCAAGCAACAGAGATTTCCGACTTAGATACAGAGGGAGAAGTTGTCATATTTAACCTCCAACATCAAGTTTCTGTGAAACAAGAGCCAAAACTTGTTTGTGAAAACCAACAGGTTTTGACTAATATTCCACCATATTCCGATGAATATGAGGATGACGATGAGGATGAGGATGATTTCATTGTTTTTGAAGGGAGTGCTTTGGAACGAAGGCTTTGATTTTTTGGGTCACCTTCCGAGTCCAGCCTTGAGGACAAGGCTGTTCTTCAAGCGGTTTTTAGTTTTAAGCTCTTCATTTTCTTAACTAATTAGGACTTCTATATCTTTATTGTTTTTTCCTTACTAGAGAGCTTTGCATTCACGTTTTAGTATAAATAAAGACGAGATCTCGGTTGTGAGACTCATCTGGAAAGAGACTGTTTTTTTTATTCATTGGTTTCTATTTCTAACGGTATCAGTTTTCAAGCAAGGGAAAAGCTTTTAATTTTCTTTTGTGATTCTTAACTCGATCAAGATGTTACCATGGAGTGCTGGATGAGGTGTTCGGTCAGGCCATATAAGTCCATTCAGACAGAAGTTCAAATCATTAGGCTGGTCACCAAAGTCCCCTCCATAAGCCCAACGCTTAATGCCATCTGACCCCAGCTTCAATAGCCCCTGAATGACACAAGAAGAGACTAACAGGTAACTACTTTGTTAGAGGCTTATGGTATGACGAATAGGCTTATACTGAGATTCAAGATATGAACCTGGTCAACCCAGTCCCATATGAAACCTCCTTGCAGGCCAAAGGTATTGTCAATTGCCTTCCAGTACTCATCTATATTCCCGTTGCTGTTACCCATAGCGTGTGAATACCTGCATTTTAAGATGCCAACAGAACACTGAATCTAAACAATGATGCAATACACTGTAACCATATGATGCCAACAAAATTCAGGAAAAGTGAATGGGAAGTCTTAGAAAACTGATCTGACATACTCGCATAATATCAACGGCCGTGATTCGTTTTGATCAAGTGCAATTTTGACGATGTCCCAAACCCGCATGTACATAGGGCAGACTATATCAGTAGAAGTTGTTCTGGAACCACCACCTTCATAGTGCACCAACCGTGAGGGGTCCCTTTCCCTAATCCAACCTGGTCCACAAGTTGAGTAACAATAGCTGTAAGATCAAATGAACAGAGCTGGCAAATACAAGAATACGCAATCTAATTCTCCTTCAGGAATGTAAGCAACAAGGATCAAAAAGTTTTTGAAGACTTCAAAAATTTCTTCACATAAGCTCTAATTTTAGCATTTTGGTCAGAGCATAACTTATAAACTATCTTATCAAGAACAAAATCACGTAACACTGCCTTTAAAATAGAGAAAACAACTCAAGGAAAAGAAAACATAGTAATGATCATAATATTTGTCTCCTCCAAACCAAAAGTATAGCACATAGAAAGAGAGAGAGAGGGTGGGGGAGACAGGAAATACAGGATTTTGAGAGTATTCTTAGAAGCAAGATATAATCAGTGTTAAGTACAAAAGCACAATTTCCATTGGACTGCTTACCTGCCATGGCAGAATGATTAGGCCCATAGCCAGCTTCATTTCCCAGTGACCAAGAAATTATGCATGCATGGTTTTTGTCTCTCTCAACCATCCCAACTACTCGATCCAACATGGCAGCTGCCCAGCTTGGCTCTTTTGCAGGGTGCTTCAGATGTCCAGAGAGATCAAAACCATGTGTCTCTATATTGGCTTCGTCGATCATGTACATGCCGAACAAATCACAAAATTCATACCAGCGGGGATGTTGAGGGTAATGACTGTTTCTTACAGCATTGATATTATATTCTTTCATCATGATTAAATCCTGGAAACAGTATAAAGGATAAATCAAAATCCCAATAGAGTACACAAGTTGAACAGTGGTATTACTACGTAAACCATGGAAGGGAGAAAGCAAAGCTGGACAAGAGAAGAAAAACCATGTTACCTTGACCATGCAGGACTCTATATTCGTCTTCCCAACACGTGGATGGTGCTCATGCCTGTTTACACCTTTTATCACGACTGGGTGCCCATTAACAAGAAGCTGTTTAAAGGCTTTTGATACTTGGCGAACGCCAACAATGCTTGACTCAGAATCGAGGACTTTCCCAGATTTATCTTTCAGAGTTACAACGAGGATGTAAAGATTTGGCTGTGCACAAACGTAAAAAAAGAGAGGAAAATATGAGTTAGTAAATTATATCTCAGTAACAAACTTACATCAGAATACTATAGTTTACAGACACATCTCATTTAAAATTTCCCATAGCATTTTTGGTAATATCACTTCAATATTACACGTTATCAAGATAAAGTAATTGAAAGAGATCTGGTATGACAACTACAAGTTTTAGGCAAAGATCCCAACACTGATACATGAAGAAAAATAAGAAATATACCAAACGAATCTGAGTATATTATAAAACGGTGACATCGGCAGGATAGACAGTACTAACCTCATACATTACATTAAGATTTATCATTTTACTATCCCTGACTAATATTGTACCTTTCTAATAGTACTCTACTGCATGTTTGAGAAGCAAAGCAAAGCAAAAAATGTTAGGTAGCTGAACCAGAAAACCTAATAGCCAATGAGCTGCTTACTTGTTCTGCTGACCAGAGATTTGGAGAATCCAGTTTTCCCTCAAGTAAATAACCATGAAATCCAAGAATTGGGCTTGGAGTAGAATTAAGCTTCAAATTAGCCACTCTGGGAGAAAGTTCAACGCTAAATCCTCCAGAGTTTGACCAACTTTTAGTATCAAATACGGCAGCCTCTATGTCAAAGTTAGAAAGCACAAGATCCTTCGAGGACTCGTGCATATTGTCTATCTTCACTTCAACCTGCAAAATTAATTAGCAATGAACTTTCAGCATAAAATGTACGTGAGAAAAGCCTACCTAAATGAAAACAAAAACAAAAAATTCAAGGAAGATTTGCAAATGAATAAGAGGACTATATCACGAGAAACGAATTCTATAGGATAAGCTACCTGGATGTCAGCGTATGAAAAGTCATCTGCCAACTTTGACTTAAAAAAGTAGTCAGCAATGAAGACCTGCACATATAGAAGTTAGCCAATTATGCATCAATGCCCGTGTATGGTGGAGACGATGAATTAATTTGACATACAGCCTGGTTAAGGAGACGAGAGTAAGAACCTTGGGCTTTGCTAACAAAAGCACGTCTCGATGAAGACCAGACAACCACCAATGATCTTGGTCTTCAAGGTATGAACCATCACTCCATCTAAAGACTTGGACAGCAAGAACATTTTGTTTCCCCGAGTCCCATGGATAGCAATAGTCAGAAATTTCAAATTCAGCTGGTAATCTGCTGTCTTGACTGTTTTAAGAGAAAAGGGAAAAAATAGTTTTGTTAATGTATTACTTCGGAACTTTACTGCCAAAAAGAGAATTTGTACTAGCACATAACTGAAGTAGAAATGAGACTAATCTTTTTATCTCAAGATTTGATGAGAACCCTATAAGTCAAGGTAGAGTTCAATTTTGTGATTAGGTATCAAAAGCAAAGGTAACTACAGCAAGATCAGTAAATTGGAGTTTAGTCCTATTAGGGTATATGTCCCACCTGTAACCAACAGGGTTGCCATTTATCCAAGCAAAGAATGCCGAGTCTACAGCTTCAAAGTGAAGAAGTATTCTTCTGTCTGCCAAAAAGACGCAACTCTTATTCAGAAAAGCAAGTGAAAATGAGAAAGTAAAGATCATACAAAATAACTGTTTCCACTGTTTCTTATACCTAACATGTGAAGAAGCACAAAATATTACTGACAATTTGCAATGATGCAAGTTCAAAAACTAAAATTTTCAAATATTAAACTGTAACACAACTTTTGAAGTATAGCCACGAATATTTCTAGCAGCAAGAAGGACAGACAAGGCTCAAAACGCAAAAGGCATGCTTAACGAAACAAACTATGAGCTAAGCTAATGCAGCTTAATGAAACATACCATGCCATTCTTTAGGAACCTGGAAGTAGGTTCTGTAACATCCAGTAGGATTATCTTCAGGAACATGGGGAGGATCATTCACGAAAGGGTACACGATATTCGTATAGATAGGCCAATCAAACCCATGACACTGCCAATTGGAAGGAACTGTAAAACCAAGGAAGCAATTCAAATTTTGCTAGACACCAACTCTCAGGTTATAAGTTGGAATACAACAGTGTAACCGAGTAAAGAGGAACAGAAACTGACCCGGTAAAGCTTCCCAATCGGAGTCTGAAAATGCAGTATCATAGAATTTATCAGGAACATTTGCAGGGCTAGGAGCCAAGTGGAATTTCCAGTAACCAGACAAAGACTTAACAAATGGCAAACCCTCCACCCAAAAAGCAGCGCTATCGAGAGCACCTTGAACAGCATCATCGTTCCAAACAGCAGATTTTGATACAGTGAGATCCACGTTATTACGCTGATACCAGTACCTCAAAGACCCTATAAAATCATATAAAAATTGAAATGTGAATGTCATCATTAGACTCTCAACTGAGTTCGTACTAAACCACAGTCAAATCGGGACATGTGGGAGAGAGTAATTGCAGCTATACAGTACCTAAAGACCTTTAAATTTAGCTATTATCAGCTATGGTCAAATGAGTAAGAAGATGATTATACGGATTAAGCACAGAGTTTGTAAATTTCAATTGGAAAAGGATCTGACTTACAACGAGTTGTTCCAATTTGCTATTGGAAACCATTTAGCAATCGAGTTGTTTTACACAAGAAAAAGCATGAATTTTGAATACCTTCGACGGAATCATGGCAACGCAGAGTGACATGAGGATCTCTCTTGCGCCACTTGAAAAGGGTCTGATCCTCCCAAGCTCTATACCCGTTTTCAGAAGGAAGAATCATTTGGGTCGCCAGCGAAACCATGCTTGTGAATTTCGGAACAGAGGAGAAGAATGATTACAAGGAAATATCAAAGTTGATTCATTTTGTTGTTGTCAAATGGAAGAAGGTGGAGAGAAACAAGAGTGTGGAATATCCTACTTCACAAGACGACAAAATGTTAAGCTTCACCACGTGGCGTCGTGTACGCAAACGCTATTTTATGGCTTGTCATATTGGTTGCGTTTATAAAACTGAGTTGTGAATTTAAAGAAAGTTATTCAATTACGATGTCGATTTTTACTAAAACTCGATCGACTTTGTTTTGATATCAATTTTATTGTTATTCGATAACCGAGTTTCAAAATAACATATGTTGTTTTTTCTTCAAAAAAAATTCAGTCCGTAGTCCAAAACCAGTCCATAACATTAATTAGACATTTTTCCAACTTTATCTTTTTCAAAATAGATACTATTTCAACTAATTATACTTCTTAGGCCAGTTTATATGATAAAGACTGTTTCGGGTTGACGTAAGTCGAAGTAAAGTTGGTTAGTTCTGGCAGATAATTCTAATGAATAGATAGTGTATAACACAAAAGATTAGTGGTCCAAGACTTATTGCAGTTGAAAATAAGCATTTAGTATATACTGTATATTGCAGTCATCATATTGCATCTTACACTAAAAATCTATAAAGCTAAATTACCTTTGGAAACCTTTTCGTCAATGACTTGTCAGTTGTCACATACATTTAATAAGTATATAATATCAAACAAACACATGCTATAAATATAAAAACTTACATAGAGATGATCATGAGAGTACCACTTTCAAATATAAAAAGGACATCTTGGTGATCATAACAATCTCCAAACATACATAGAAAAAACGTCTAGATACACACTCACAAACAATCTCGGTGCTTCGACCAGCAAAAGTTTCTCTCAGGCATGGCAGACTCAACCTCCCTCATTGATAAAGAAACAAAAGGAGGCTGGAACGCTGCCGTTTTCATCATCGGTAAACATCTCAATGAAAACTCTCACGGATTCAATACTTAATTTCTTGTCAAGTATTTAGAGAAGTTGAAACCGCGATTTATTAATCATGAATCTTTGCACAGTTGTGGAGATGGCAGAGAGATTCGCGTTCTACGGTCTTGCAAGCAACCTAATGACGTTTCTAACGAACGAGCTAGGCCAGTCCACGGCCACAGCGGCCAAGCACATCAACACATGGATCGGTGTTTCTTGCATTTTTCCAATTCTTGGGGCGTTCTTAGCTGACTCAATCCTAGGCCGCTTCAAAACCGTTCTCTTGTCTTCTTTCATTTATCTCTTGGTATGCATTATCACTTTCTTTATTTCCAAACCGAAATCTAGACTAATATGAATGACGACTAATATAAAGAACGTTGATCCTTATCTATCAGGGAATGGTAATGTTACCATTGTCGGTGACGGTGGTGGCACCGGAGATGAGAGAAAAAGTGTTGTTTATGGCGCTGTATGTGATGGCGGTTGGAGAAGGAGGACATAAGCCATGCGTCATGACCTTCGCGGCTGATCAGTTTGGGGAGGCCAATGCGGAGGAGAAAGCAGCAAAGACATCATTCTTCAATTATTGGTACATGGCCATCGTCCTCAGTTCTTCCATCGCCGTTCTTGCCCTCATCTTCATTCAGGTATTCTTTTTAATTATTATTATTATCAAAATAGAAACTTTTGTGGCTTTCTTTTATATATAACTCATATCAAAACATATTCATATATGCTGGTTTCAATAATTAATCACGTTATCAAGCTAAAAAAGTACTATCGTCCTCCGGATCGGTTCATATGCTTTCCATCTTGGGTCTATTGGAAATTATATAAAAACCAATGTACTATTTTTTCTTGCCTTGAAATACTTAATAACTGTTTATTTGATGGTCTTCTTCATATTTAAAAACTAGTTGGCATATTAACTAATATGTTTGGCAGGAAAATACTAGATTAGGAATGATATTATCCGAAGAAGGGTGTAAATTAGAAAGTTTTAATCATAGGTATATAAACAAAATAGGGACACAATATACGATGATAAAAATTAATAAAAAAATAAGAAAATAGGAAAAAAGAAGAAATATCCAAATATTGTTTCACATTTTTATCATACAGGAACGAGTGAGTTGGTCATTGGGATTCAGCATAATAGCAGGAAGTGTGGGAATAGCTATAGTGGTGTTTCTGATCGGAATTCCAAAATATCGAAAACAAATTCCGGTGGGAAGCCCTATCACGAGGCTTGCTCAGGTCTTCGTCGCTGCTTCTAGAAAATGGCGATTGAGCTCCATGCGACACCACTATGGCCTCTGCTACGAGGAGGAGGACAAGTCGGGGTCAACAAATGTTAACAGAACATATCTTCTTGCAAGAACCAATCAATTCAGGTACTTGCTTTATTTTAAAAATATATTTATATCACCTCAATTTCAACAATTCAACTACAGTTTTTTTATTGATATAAATATTTGATATCCAAAGTGGTCCAAGATGCTCGTTTTATGGGCGCACATCATATGCATCTAACGTTAATATATATGCCACAAAGTATGACCTAAAATACGTTGTCCAATTGGAACTGAGTCGTTGGCCTGACACCTGTATTTCTATCCATTAAATATGTATATGTGTGGTTAATATAAAATACCATGCATAGAGAAAGCCAGAGAGGATTGCGTTGTAGATTTCCCGCTGATGAAATCTTTTTCATCTTCGTCTTTGTCGAATTTCTTATATACCGTCCAAATTGTTGACATTTTTTAGAATTGAATATAATGACATGACAAGAAACTACAGAAAAATATTCGGAGTATTTCTCTATATCTTCCTTTGACGTTTGAACGTGCATGGAATCACGTGAAGACACTTATAATTTGTACTATAACTAAGTTTTTAAAATGAAACGTACTGGTTTTTAATTAGTACAATGGAATCTTACAATTTCATCATTCATTCGATTACTTAATGCAATCATACAACACTTATATCAACTCTTTTTTTTAATACATTGAATCCACGTAAAAATGATCTATACCATTTTACATATTTGCAGATTTTTGGATAAAGCTACAATTATCGATGAGATTGATAATAATACGTCGAACAAAAGTAGAAACCCATGGAGATTATGTTCCGTGAACCAAGTGGAAGAAGTAAAGCTAATCTTGAGGCTGATACCAATTTGGATAAGCTTGATAATGTTTTGTGCCACACTTACTCAGCTCAACACATTCTTCTTGAAGCAAGGAAGCATGATGAACAGAACCATTGGTGATCACTTCACAATCCCTCCAGCTGCTTTCCAAAGCATTGTTGGTGTCACCATCCTCATCTTGATTCCTCTCTACGACCGCGTTTTTGTCCCTGCCGCTAGAAAGATCACCAATCATCACTCCGGAATCACATCTCTCCAGAGAATCGGCGTTGGCTTATTCATCGCTACTTTTAACATGGTAAAGTATATTGTTACCACGTATTGTCACAATTTACCAAACACAGTTTATGAAGTTTTGTGTGTTTATAACAGATATTATGTGGGCTTGTGGAGGCAAAGAGACTTCAAGTTGCGAGAGATCATGGATTAATAGACTCTCCAAAACAAGTTGTTCCAATGAGTAGCTTGTGGTTACTTCCTCAATACATTCTAGTTGGTATCGGAGATGTGTTCACTATTGTTGGTATGCAAGAGCTTTTCTATGATCAAATGCCTGAAGCTATGAGAAGTATCGGTGCAGCCATCTTTATCAGCGTCGTTGGAGTCGGGAGTTTTGTTAGTACCGGGATCATCTCGGCTGTTCAAACGATCAGCAAAAGCCACGGTGAAGAATGGCTTGTCAACAACCTTAACAGAGCACATCTTGATTACTACTATTGGGTAATAGCTTCGCTAAACGCTGTGAGCCTCTGCTTTTATCTGTTTATAGCTAACCGTTTTGTCTACAAGAAACTGCAAGACAAAGATGATGACAGTGATGTTGAAGGAGAAAGAAGAGAAGCTTGATCAAAGATGGTTTCAAAACTGCTTCTGGAGGTTTCCATATGTTTATCTTCGTTTATATCCAAACTCAAATATGTAACAATTGATGATTGTTGTGGTTACCACAAAAAACAAAGAACTTTTACTTTTCCTTGTGTTGTATTAAATCTACTTGTTACTGATACATAAGCTAAAATAATGTTATCTAAGCAGTAAAACCTACAAAATCCCATCAAGGCTAATAGGTTTTACACAAAAATCAAAAAATTATGTGTTGCCATCTGATCGGACAAAGCCAAGATGCGACAGGTAATTGCTCTCTGCCAAATCGTGTAGTGTGCGCCGGCTTCGTGTCGACTCCTGCTCCACTTTCATGTAATCTCCACTCAATAATCTATCACTCTTTTCAGAATCCTGTTTAGAACAACACACACACGAGGAGATTTAGTCGTCCAGTGATAGAAATGCATATATCCAAGCTTATGTTGTCTGATGACTAAGTAACTACAGAGCAATGTAAAGAAAAAAAGAGCAACCGTACCTCTAGGAATTTCACCATTTGCTCTTCAATCGTGCCACGCATGGTTAAGGTTTCTACATAAATAGGTCGCTTTGCCCCCATCCGGTGAGCACGACTGATAACTTGCTCTTCCATGCTGCTCATTTTTTCAAACATTTGTTAGGAATCAGCAACACCATAGAATGTAAACATATTTGACTAGACACTGAATATGTATAGCAAACATATTTGACTAGTCAAGAACCATACTGTTAACCACCCAAGAATTATATAGAAAGGCCAAATGATTAACTCAAGAAACTCGAAAAACCGAATACTATACGTTTGGGGAATTATGAAATTAAAAATAGAAGAACAGCAAGAGTTTTAGATCTTGATTGTGTGATATGTCGTCTATGTTTGCTGAATGAGAAAAACTATTCAGAGTCGTACCTTTTATCCCAGATTGGTTCCATCAGGAATACATGTGTAACAAAGCTCAAATCAAGACCTAAGGCAGCACTTCCATCCATCAGTAGTGCCATGCATTCAACATCTTGCTGGAACATGGCCAGATTTTTCATCTGAAAAAAAGTTGAAATCAAAAAGTTGTTTAACCTTCAGCGGAAGAAAAGATGTAAGAAGGACACAAGCATGAAGCATCAACAGCCAAGTGTACCTTATTAGCTGAATGCATTGGACTGTACATTTTACCAAACTTGATGCCAGCAATTGTCAACTGTGAAAGCATGATATGAAACAGCTCAAAGCTCAAAACACGAATGAAAAAAAACAAAGAATGACCTTACAAATACAGAGTGATACGTACCTGTTGTTCTATCACGTTAATATGCTCGAGAAACTGAGAGAAGATCAATACTTTATCAACAAGTGCCATCTGAGATCCTAAATCTTGCCCCTGGAATTCCTGGCCCATAGAGTCGCTCGAGATACCAAGGAGATTTTCTTCCAGGTTGTCATTTTTAGCCTTGTTGAAAGACAAAATGCTTTTTTCATTACCCTCATGTAACTTTCTCAGCCTGTCCACAAGATACATGACTTTACTGCTGGACGTAGATTGCCAGACAGGATTCCAGTTATCCTGAATAATAAAAAAAAAAGATAACATTTGAGTATACCCACCAGGAATCAAATCGTCAACTTACACGATAGTTTATACCCATATACATATACCTGATTATATGAAGGCTGTAACTCAATAAGATCCTTAGGCACAGGCCATTTTGGGTTAGGATTTTCTGGTCGAGCCAACAGAGTTTGCATCTCATATAAGTATCCACAACCAGGAAAAGTACACCTTTCGCTATCAACAGCAACGCAATCCAGGCACAGTAGGTGCCTACATGGAGTGATTACAGGGAGTCGGCACCATTCCCCACATCTATTTATAAGATTGAGGAACAAAGCAAAGTTAGATACTTGTGTCGAATACCCTAAACGAATGACAACATTGGATTTAAGACATACCTTTTACAGTTACAGCCACCAATAAGGCTATTTTCGATAAAAGAATACTCCTCGGTCGAAAGGTCCAGACAACTTTGAGCTAACTCATCCATTGTCTCTTTGATATCATGACCAGCGTCAGTCATCTTAATATGCCCAGCCACACAGCAAGATAGTCTGACATTATTAATGGTAGTGCTTCGTAATTTCCACTGTTTAGAGTTAAGCAGACTTTCAACATGAGACGGGTCATTCCAATCAGCAAGTAGAATATTACGCCTAACTGTCTCCACTAGTTCATTGTAGCTCTTTGCATGCACTGGGACGAAATTAATGTACGTCAACTTCTTGATACACGGAGGAATCATCCGCAGATCTTTCTTTCTTGAACATATCATGCATCTCTGAAGTAGCTGAAGTAAACGCGAGCGACCCTCCTCCATTTCTGCTTCAAATGGTCTAAGGATGCCAGCTTCCCAAAACTTTAGATTTTCTCCATATACTTCCTCGTGAAGAAACTTCAAAAGAGATGGGAGATGCGAAAGCTGGCTATTTGGCGTGTTCGGGGTTGGTGTTCCTGTCAGTAACCAACGACTAGAAGCTGTCAGAGAGACAGCCATCTGAAATTTATTTGTCAAACTGAGACTAGAACCAAGGGTGTGTCCTTCATCTAGCATGACCCTCAGCCAATGCACTTGGATCATTGGGCTTTTCTTCCGAGGATTCCATTCTGCACTTAAGCGACTGAAAGTTGTGATCACAACATCATAGTCCCAAGCCAAGCTGTGCGGAGAAAGTTTCTTAAGGTCAGTCCAAACTAAGATACGTAGCTGACCAGGGCTGACATGTTTCTGGATTTGTGTTTTCCAGTGATCAACTAGATTTGCAGGCACAACAATGAGAGTTGCTTTTGACAAATACAATCTAAATGTATCCAGCGGCTGACAGAGAGCAACCTTGAGGGCAGGTACATCAAATACTAAGTTCTCAAGCAACTTCGGATAATACCATCTAGTGACACCCTTTTCAACTCTACTCGTAAGACCAAATGCTCGAAATATTCTCTTGAATGCAAGGACATCTTGATTCAAACAGCTACCCAACAGTGGACCTGGCAAGCCAACTGTTTCCATCTGTGAGAGCTTCTCAAGAGGAAGTTTAGCAAGCCACATTAAGGCTTTCCTTACGGTTGATTTTACTGAAGACTTGTGTTTCCTAAGGACACTGGTGAAGAAAGAGACATTGTCACTTTTTTCACCCGAAGCTCCCTTAGTATAAAACCCTTGCAAGTAATTCATAGGTTCAGATCTATCCCACAGTTCTTCAGGATCATTACAGCTTTGGAATGCAGGGTCACCATTGTTGATACAAAACCATGCAGAACCAGCAACAGATTCACCTTCATCTATTCTTCTCCGCCACTTCGAGCAAGAATCACACTGTATCCAAACCTCGTTTTCCACACCCGAATCAGTAGGACCCTTTCTCTTACAACCAGTTATCCTACCACATGTCTTCCAACTACCAACTCTCTTAGCTTCCATCACTTCAGAATCAGATGCACTATTATATGCATGCAACAGATTTTTACTGACATTACCCAAGCTCTTTCTACTTTGAGCTTCTAGATCTAGAGAAGTATGGATGGGAGTTTCAGACTCAAAAGTTTGACCATCTGAATCCATCAGCCTAGCTTTCTCAAGTGGCAAAGATTTTGACTCCAGCAGCGGACTGAATGCTTCAAGAGATAACTGGCTTCGACAGCTACTTGGACTTAGAAACCTCTTAACAGTAAACATACCATTAGAAGTAAACTGGTCACTCGTGCACTCATAATAAGCACATTTTTGTTCACCTTGATGTGTACACCAAACGACAGGAAGTCCCTCAGGCGGATCAGCCATTGTTCCCAGCGTCTTTAGAATAAGGGATAATGCTGTTATCGTCTTACCTAGACCTGGCTCATCGCAGAACATTCCCCCACGGAAATCCTTGACCATAGGAGCTGCCTCAGAGAGTATATCACCAGACACAACATTTATACAGAAACTAAACCCATCCTCAGTCTCAAAGTTCAAGTACAGGGGATGTGAGAAAACTGCAGGTTTCTTCTCACGCTCCAACATCCAACCAACTGCTGCCTGCTGGTGAGGAAAGAGTTTTAAATTCATACATGGCACAATCAGAAAGGCCAATGATCTCAAGAGACGGCAGACTCCTGCAATGCTAATAAGGTCCTTCGGGTTAAGTTTCATCAGTATGCTAATCATAACGTCATCTGAGAGATCCCAAATGCCAGATGAACAAGAATCAGTGGATGGTAATACTCGAGAAGAATCAAACACACCATTATATACTGGACTGGGCAAGCTCTTAAAGATCTCATGTAGTTTAAATAATCTTCTTTCTGGAGAATCTGGGGCAGTACAGTGTAATTTGCAATCAAACACATGGCAGTCAGATAAATCCCATATGGCCTTTACTCTTCCATTGGCCTCTTCCCAAATACTTTCCCCGTTAAGGATTGAGCTTCTCCGTCCCCAGTCACAGCTGCAAAGAAACGAAACAGATTAAAAACAATGTGGGTGACGTATCTTCTCACTCACAAAAGGAGTTGGCATTCATGATAGCAAAAGATGCATTCTCATTTGACATAACAGCAGAAAGATCACAAAGTGATACATAAGAAAAGGAAAACTAACATCCTCCATGGAGAGGAGAAGTATCTACAGATATCAGACCAGATGATGTCATCAGCTAATCAACTACCAGGAACAAGAAACAGTATTGCTTATGCATAACGTGAACCCTAATCGACATATCATATCAGGAATCACAAACAGAACCTGGATTCTACTCTAAGCATCAGCACTAATCCGCCCTAAACCTAGCAACAACAAGAAGAGAAATTGCCCTAGCTAGAGAAGAAATTACCTCAAGTGCTTAAACAAGGCAGCAGCAGTAGCGTGGCATTTAGGAAATTGCCATCCTGACCACAATGCAACAGGAAGAAAAACATCCACTAACACCACAGCTCTTTCCTCTCCGTTGTTCTCGTCCTTATCAGCCTTCACAACTCTACATGAGATCTTCAAACATCTGTTGGCGACCAGAGCGTGAAGCTGCTGCACTACACTAATGCTTCCATTCACCATGCCTAGACTCCTCACCTTCTTCCTTCCCCATCCGCTCTTCTCCGGCGGAGAGCTTTTGCTCCCGGAGGAGGAACCTCGCTTCTTCGATTTCTGATATTTCCGGCGTTTCGGTGTAGCCTCCAATTTACCGTCTTCGATTGTTCCGCCACAATTCTCAACATCCGCATCTCCTTCGGCAATTAGGGATTTGAGATTAGAGGTGGGATTGATGAGGGATAAGATCAAGCCGTCCTCGGATTTGAAACCGGTGACGGAACCATCATTGAAGATGAAACAAGAGGAGCCGAGAGAAAGTCCAGGAGAATCGACGGAGAGAACGGCACAGAGAAAGCCACAGAGTTTGTGATCAGCTTCTCCGGAAACAGCCATCGGCGGAATCTAACCGACCCCGAAATTAGGCTTTACAGTTTTTTTTTTCCTTTTTAGTTGCTGGGGAAAAATCTCATCTTTTCTGTTTCTCTATTGTCGAGGAACTTCAGCGAACGAAAAAAAAAGATCAGAGGGCAAAATTTTTTTTAGCCTTTTTATGGTATTTTAATAAAGGGAATTACAATAAAAACCTTCAACTTATTTTTGTTTCCAACTAAAACCTTCAACTTTTTCGGTTCCCACATTAAGCCTTTAATTAATTTCTCTAAATAAACTTTCAAATCATTAAAATTGTGCTCCACGGATGGTTAAAAATTTAAATAGTGGTAAACATTCATTCAAGTTTCAGTTTCTATAAGTTTTGAGATACTTTTCAACACTCATCCAATGTGTGTCCATCAAATTCTGTGATCACAAAACGGATATATATGTAACCATATGAGATCAGCTCTCCACGGCTTCACTTTATTCTTATTGAGAAATCAACGAGTCTTAAATCCATCATCAGCATAACTTCCACAAACTTATAGCATCAGAACACAAAATAAAAAACTCTCAACCAATTCTCAAGATCCTGAAATCTACTGAGAGCATTTCCCCAAGTAAGCTTTCCAGCCTTGAAGCCGATACTCGTGAGCCGTCTCTGCTGGTTTCTCCGCCTTGATGATCCCCCTTCCCACGATTATAATATCACTTCCTCTCTCAGTAATCACCTGAAAAACAAGAACAGAGAGCAATCAGACTTTATTATATTCCTGCAATAACCACATAAAATGCGACTGTAAGGTTGGGACTTGGGAGAGAGAGAGAGAGAGAGAGACTCACAGAGTGAGGAGTGTTGTACTGTTGACCAAGTGCATCACCACCTTTCACCATCTGAACACCAGGCGTCGCGTGAATCATAGACGGAGACACGTCTCCGCATTTCCAAGAAGCCGGGTTCACCGAGATGAATCCCATCACGAAATCCGAATGAGCCTCTGCGATTTTCACGGCTGCTGCAGTGTAGTCTCCTGTAGCTAGGTTGCCCGCAGAGCTCATCTCAGCTAGCAAAAGCAGACCCTTACCACGAGGCAAACCCTGCAATCATCATAGTAATCAAAATATTAGTAAACAAAAAAACGAAATATTCAATAACATAACCCAGTAAAGAAGGTTTTTGAAATATATATACCTTCAACTTGAGGCCGTCCACGATTCCTGGACCGGAGATTATGTGACAGTTTATAATATCAGCCCACTCTAATATCTTAAAGACGCCACTGCAAGCAAATCACAACTGATAAATGTAACGAAAAGACATCAATGAAGGCCAAGTGATATAGCGTAGACAATTTCACTTACCCTTCATACTGCATTGTGACAGTGTTACCAATGTCTGCAAACTTGCGATCCTCAAATATGAGAAAGTTGTGCTTGTCTGCTATCTGAAGTATCAACCATAACAATATTAATCAACGAGTATCTAAAAGGGTTATAAAAGACTTCAATATAACATGACATTTCTGTCATATGGTGGAGATTATATTTTTCACTTTCTTGTAATCAAACTTATCAAACAATATGTGTAATCAAACCTACCAAAGCACTATATGTAAGACTGGTGATTGCAAATTAATAAAAGTAATTACCGCTCGGAGTTTAGAGCCAAAGTCAGAGGTGAAATCAGGCAGAATATCAACATGAGTCTTCAAGACACAAATCTCTGGTCCCACCTTCAACAACACCACAACAACATTTCAAAGAGATCACTAACATATACTAAAACATATGAAATCCTTCAAATTTGATACCATTTTGATAATAATGATTCTTATACCTTATCGGCGATGTCAAGCAATTCTGCAGCAGTGCCAACATCAGCGGCTAAGCAGAGATTAGTTTCTTTCTTCATCATAATCTCAAACAGCTTCTTCCCCATCGGATTCCTAGAAATCTCCGACCTTTCCTTAAACCCTAAAACCTTAGGACTCGGCTTCGGTTTCTCCACGCTCGGGACACTAACCATACGATTCTCCGCCAGAAACTTTAGCAAATTCTCTTCCACACCTTCCTCAATTTTCCCCTTCTCCTTCAAAACCCTAACCATATCCGTCAACATAATCATCGAATGGAGCTTAATCCCGTTCTCCGCCAGATTCTCCCTCCCTCCCTGCTGCCTATCAATCAGCACCACCGCGTCGCTAACCTTGAGACCAACGGAGCGAAGAGGCGCGGCGGTCTCGAGAACAGAGGCGCCACTGGTCACGAGATCTTCGATGATGAGGCAAGTCTGATCCTTCTCGAAGACTCCTTCGATGGCTTTGGAGGTTCCGTAGTCTTTGATCTCCTTACGGCGCATGAGCATGGGGATGTTGTTGGAGACGGAGACGACGGTGGCGATGGGGAGAGCGGTGTAAGGGACGCCGCAGACGACGTCGAAGGTTGCGGAAGGAGGAAGGGAAGAGATGAGAGTCTGGGAGATCTGAGTGAGGAGGGAAGGGTAAGAGACGATGAGACGGAGGTCGATGTAAACCGGAGAGTAGATTCCGGATTTGAGCTTGAAGTTGCCGAATTTCACGGCGCCGATGTCGTGGAGCTGGAGAATCAGTGACTCCATGGATGACATTTTTTTCTTCGGCTTCGGAATCGGATTCGTCGGCTCTGAGGTTTTAGAATGACTGCACACTGTAGAGACTAGAGAGTGTGTGTGGGCTTTTAAATACTTTAGGTTTTGTTTTATTTTGTTGGGTTTCGGTTTATTTTTTTCTTTTGATAATATAAAGTATTCACTATACGTAAATCTCTCGTATTTATCAGCTCTATGCATTAATTTTGATATTAAAATATATTTTGCCATAATTATGAATATTTACTTTCCATTCAGCTACTCAAAATATATACTGTACACCCTAAAATAAAAATAAAATTCTGCAATCACTGGGCTTTTAAATATTTAAATATATTCTTTCCGAATATTTAAATTTTGAAATTTGAAAGTAGGCTAAAGGAATTGGGACTTGAAGTAGTTAACAAATATTTACTGTACTGTTTGAAATTATCTCTAGTAGTTTACACCATTTAGAGTCCCAATGAGAAAAAAAGAAGTAATGACAAAGGACATTATTCTTGAAACATAACTGAAACTGAATTCGCCTGAAAAAGGACATTATTCTTAAACATAAACATATACAGACCTGTGTCCTGTCTTAAAGGGAAACATAAAGTACAAATGGAGATAATTCGATGCATAAAAGAAAAGGAAAAAGGTACAAATGGAGATGATGATGACCATTGACCACCGATCTCATCCCACAGATTACAAATGTTACAGGTTGAAGAAAGAGTGTAGTAATGTAATCTTATCTAACATACAACAAAGACCACTTTTTCACTCGTGATCTACATCAAACCAAAAATAGAGGTAAGCCTTCGAATACATGACTCGAACACGCTGCAGCACCAAGTCTCCGCTTGTCGCGACAGCTTTAGCACCTCCTTCGATCCTTGTCTGCAAAACAGTCACACTGTTTCCTTTAATCTTTTCAACAACAGTTTCTTTCATTTTCACTTCCACAGGGCTCAGCATATCTTCTTCATCTCCAATCTTTTCAACAACAGTTTCCTTCAGCACCTCCACAGGAGTCAAAGTATCTTCTTCTTCTTCATTCCCAATCTTTTCCTTCACTTCCACAGGGCTCAAGATATCTTCTTCTTCACTTCCAGCAGTGCTCACGATTGGGCATGAGAGATGATCCAAAGGGTCTGTTTCGCATTGAAGCACGCATCCATCAATCGTTAGCCTTCCACTCCTATGAAGCAAGCAGCAGCCGAGCTCGGCTTTCACTGTTAGATTTGCGAGCTTGCAGGTTGATAGCAATTCCAGCGCACTGCACAACGAAACCCAACAACAAAAAGCCGTATACCAAAGAACTTTCTTTTGCAAATAAATACAGAAACAGCCACATCTTTCATTTCATCAAGGAGCAACTTCTAGGAAATCAACTGCAGAGTGAAATGACTTTAAGGGAATATGAGCTCCAAACCTGTCTGAACCTCGAGAACAAAGGAGTGTGGTTTCATCAGGAGTCTCGCCTCCACCAACCTGAACAAAGCAGAGACGAGATAAAACTAAAATACTATTGATCATTGGTACTTATGCCTCAGCATCATATCGCCCATTCCTTCCACTTAACTGCAACTTAATAGGACAGTGATAAGGCAGCCCCTAACCCACAATGATTCATGTTATATTTGCAATAGTTTTTCATTACAGCTTACCATATTTTCCCTATACGAGAAGAGGAGGACTACTAAGACTCAGATGATTGAGAATCCACAAAACCAGTGGACTGTGACACAATCTTCTCCGAGTGTGAAAGAGATATATCGTTTTCGAGTTCCCACCACGGTCAAGAAACTTTAGTTATCAAGTTCTAGTTCTTTGTAATTCCTTTTTAAAATAATCATGTTAACATGAGAAGCAACACTGAGAAGAATTTTCAAACTCACAAACAAGGTTAGAGCATAGTTTCCAGTTGCAAGGTTGATAGTAATTGTGAATAACCTGTCTTTAATTTTTACTATGGTACCTAAAATGTGGCATTGTTCTCTTTTAAATCTCTTCAATTCACATTGATCTTTGATGCCTAGAGCTACGGCATGGAATGGATCCATATCCTCTCATTGGAACAGATAGGTGGCTATTTGTTCACATGTTTTTGGATATTAAACATTTACAAATTATAGGCATTAGATGAAGTCAGATACATTATTTATTACTTTATGCAATGAATTCCATTAAATATCAAGCAATTAGGCTAGATCTACGATAGACATACCAGGCAAAGAGGCTTTTTAATCTGAACATTAGAAACGTGATGATTCCCACCAGCTCCTATTAAAATGGTATCGCCGGGTCTAGAGGTGACAATTTTGTCAGCTACTTTGTTGGACTCTTCTACAAACTTACCAAAGCGTAATACAATAATATCACAAACCTGGCTGCAGATACAGCTGACTCAATGTTGTGGAAAACTCCAGGCTGCGATGACAAATCCTTAACGAATCGATCAACACGTAGCCACAAGCGAGGGTGACACGCCAGATATCTCCATCTGTGGCAAACGAGTGCTGTGTTATACCTATCTGCAAACTCACAAGAGGAATACACAAAACAGCACTGAAATCGACTGTAACTCGCAAACAAAAGTGCCTAAAAAGTCAATCAAGGAAGTCAATTCTCAAGCAAACAAAATATCAAATCTTTCGGACATTTTACAGCACAAAACAGATCAAAAACATAACAAGTCAATTCTCAACAAAGCTGTCTTGCTAGTATTATTACATCAATACAAAGCTTGTAATAAATTTAAAAGAAAAAACACCAAGTCAGGAGGAAAGATGTAATTCATGGTAGAAATTGGTTGAGTAGAATTCAATTATAATCCAATTATGATTGAATTTGATCTGGGAAGTCTAAAAATCGTAAATTTAAGGCAGAGAACCGTAATTGAGAATGTGGGAACGATTGGTGAAATTCAATTTCAGCATTACACGAGGAGAAATTAAAACCAAAAATGAATCCATCAGGAATAAAATTGAACAAAGAATCGCAGAATTGCGCAAAAAGAAGCCAATTTTACCTGGAATTGGAGATAGGAAGCTGAGGATGTGCATGAGGCAACCATCGTCAAGATTGTTAAGAGATGCGAGAGATTTTAATTTCATTTTCTTCTTCATCATCGGTTCGGCAATTCTCTTGGGATGCCTCTCGTTTTTGTCAAGCTTTGAGATCTGAGTAATCTTCATGGAAGCATGAACGAAACCCTAAAGTCCTCCTCGCCGTCGTCAATAATAATATCAGCCGACTCAGTTAATCCTCTGACGTCACATCGACATTTTTAATAAACTTTTCCTCTTTTGGTATAAGCCCGGTTTAACCACTAAATAAGATTTTTTTTAATTTTGGCTCCATCTTTATTTACGGCAACAAAAGCATCCTCACCGTTGGTTGTTTATTGCAGTGGACTGTCCAGATTTCTCCAATCAGGCGAATAAAGAAGAGAAAAGGCCAATAAAGCAAGTAAACACTGGTCACTGGTGGTGATTCATGAACCTCATTTCTCTCCTCTTTAACTGAGAAACTCTATCGGCAGAAAGAAACCTGAGGAGAGAAGAAATGGAGGAGAACATGGTGGAAGACCGGTGCTCTGATAACGGTGTCTCGACGTTTGACGACGGGCTCCACTGCAACTGCATTGCGAAGACGGTGGACAACGGTGGACTCGAGAGCAAGAGGTTTTACTTGGCTCGCACGACAGTCTTTGAGATGCTTCGCGACAGAGGCTACCAAGTTTCCGACGCCGAGCTCTCTCGCTCTCTCTCTGAGTTTCGCTCTGTTTTTGGTGAAAAGCCAGACCTTGATAGCCTCCGTATCTACGCGCCTCTTAGCTCAGATCCCACTAAAAAGGTTTCAGTTTTTTTCTCACCTCTATTTTCGATTGTTGGTGTTGCTATGGGCTTGCAACAGATGAAAACTTGAAAAAGGGATCAACTTTTTTCGATTTAGGGTTCATTTGGTTTTGGGTTTGCCTTGAAACAGAGGAAATACTGCAAAAGGCATCGACTTTTTTCGATTAAACGTTTACTTTTTGTTTGGGTCTGTCTTGAAACATAGGAATTTTTGCAAAAGGCGTCGACTTTTTCGTTCTAAGACACATTTAAACGCCTGAGGTTTAGGCTAGTGAGAAGTATAGTGGCTGATCAGAGATTTATTTAACCTGTTGTTTTAGTGCAGTGAAAATGGAGCTGGGTTTCTTTTTTCTCCATTGATTTGTGGTTTGCGTTTCGTCTTGTTCTGTTGAATTCAAAGGTTTCGTCTAGTGTTTGTATCCAGTGTAAGATTGATATAACATTATAGTGACAAAGAGTTGGAGCATTTGGGTGTCCTTATAAGTTATAACATTCTCCTTGAACAACTAGTTGAGATGAGAAATGTAACCAAAACATTTATGGCTGATCTCAGTTTTGAAATTGATATGGCTTATCAGATCCTTGTTGTGTTCATGGGGTCTGAATCAATCACGGTGAAATCAATCCGTGCTATTCATAGTCAGATTTCCAGCAGTCAAGGCTTGGATGGGCTGATGTTGGTCTTACAGAGCAAAATGAACCACTATGCCCAGAAGGAATTGACAACGTTTCCGTTTAAAGTTGAAACTTTCCCGGTAAGCAGTTTCCTGTTTTGCTACATGATAGATATTCTAATGTGGATCATATAGTTGAGACTGGAAATAGATTACTTAACTGAACAGTTTCCATGTTTAAATCTTATTGAATGTACCAACAGATAGGAGATTTGATGGTGAACATCACGAAGCACGCTCAGCAGCCAAAGATTGAGATTTTAACCAAAGAGGAAAAAAATGAATTGCTGAAGGAGTATGCGCTTGAGGACAAACAGGTATGTTTCGATTTAGAACAAAGCTTCTTTGCGTATTGTGTATTCTATGTTTTAATGGATTTGGTGTTTTCGTTTTCAGCTTCCTTATTTGCAGGAGAGTGACAGTTTCGTGAGATACTATGGGTTGAAGAAGAAACAGGTGGTGAGGATTACATACAGTAAAGAGCCTGTTGGGTCTTTCGTCACATACCGATGCATCATCTGAAGAAAGGCAACGTCATTGCTGCTTTTGTGACATCTTCTCCTGAAAATAGACTGATTTTGTTATGACTTTAGTAGTTTATATTGTTCTCCGTGATTGGTCACAATTGTAATAAGAGATTGCATCTGGTTTTCAAGGAGGAAAAGACTATTGAGCAAACTAAATGAGTTTTCCAAATGTAGTTTTCATGTTATAAAAAGACTCTTTCCACAAGTAAAAGAATTACAAGAAAAAGAGCTTCACATGAAAGGTGTAAAGAGGAGATTGTTTCAAGGGATGCAGAGAGAGAGAGAGAGTTGTTGTCTCTAGTCTCTGTTGAATTCCTCAAGCTTCCTCTCTAACACGGCAAACCTAAACTGATTGCCAACACAAACTCAACATCTGAGTATTAATTACCAATAAATATGATGTACACAAGCTCTAGTTTATTTCGCCTCAATTTTTTTTTTTTTAGTTTAGTTTATTTATGGGGAATGGACATAATGGACATCATAATTAACAAAATGACCATTAGTTAGGCTTGGCTAGGATATAACACATATTTTCTACAATAATATCAATACTCTCCTCACATGAAGAAAGAGAAAGCGTTGTGTCAACGTTAATGGCAACCGGTTTGGTTGGTATCAAGTGGAAAGCAGAGAAAGAAGAAAACTGAAATTGAAATTGGGGTTTAGGGTTTAATTGTTTGGGGCGTAGGGTTTAGTTTTGGGGGTCAATGTTTAGTTGGTTGGGGTTGATTTGGGTGGGTTTAGGGTTAAGATTGATGGGTGTAGGGTTTAGGTTTTAGTTTAGGGTTTATGTTTTAGTTTAGGGTTTATTTAGTTGGGTTCAGTGTTTGTTGGTTTGGATTATTGTTAATATTTAGGGTTTAGGGTTTGGTTGGGTTTTAGGGTGTAGAATATTTTTTTGTTTGGTTAAGGTGTATATTAGCTGCTGCATATATCCTATGGAGTTTTAATGTTCTAAATGTAAAATTATTAGAAATTGTGATTCCATGTCATTCATCTATGTAGTATGGTTCAGGCAAATAAAAGAGAGAATGCATATTAAACGAAATGCATACTTAAATGGGGCTTCAATATTTCACAACAAAAGCAAAGGTTTACATGTTTGTTAGATCTATACATTGTAGGTGTTGCTGATTGAACATAACGGTAGACATTTGGTATGGAATAGCTGACAACGTCTAATGTCCCGAAGTATTGGAATAACCTTAATAAATTTTCAAATTAATCAAGCTGTTAATGGTTAAGTTATAGATTGACAGCTCCGTTAAAATCATGTGGTCCCAAAAATGGTGATAAAGTGGTTCATGTAATAGGAAGTTTTGTGGTCCTGTCATCGTGTGTTTCCAACTGGTGACGTCACCGCCAGTCATCTACCCATTCCCTCCCAATTCCATAAGCCCAATGACGTGAATTCACATGCACCTTTATACCATTTGCAATTTCCGAAACCATATGGCTATATCCTCTATTATGGAACCCAATATGAATATTCACCTAATTCACCCTTTATTTATTGTGAGAATATATTGCTCCTTCTTATTTAAAAAAAAATATTGGAATTTTCAGTTTGTAAAATATTCTTACTAAAATAAATACAAAATGATAATTCTTAAAAAAAAAAAAAAAAAAAACTGTGGGCAAAAATCGGTGTTGTGAGTCTTGTGACCACGAAAGGCTTCTTCCTTCCTTTCCTTTATCGCCCCCTTTCACTCACTCTCTTATTCTCTCGATCTCACCGCGAAAGCTTTTTCTCTTCCAAAGGCAAATCGAAAACCAGCAAAAAGCAGTAAGGTCTCCGTACAATCTCTCCAAAACCCTCTCTCTTCTACTTCACTTCTTCTACTGCGCCCGCTCGTTCGGTCAACTCCTTCTTCTACGTATTCCTCTCGAAGTCGGTTGTTTCAATCCTGCTATGGCCGAAGGGAAGTTCGATCTGCCTGACGATCTGATCTTATCGAAATCGTCTGATCAGTTGAAAGGTACTTCCCGCTTCTTCTCCCCTCTTAATCCTCCAGTTTTTCTTCTTCGTTCCGATGTTTGAATTCCTTTCCTTCTCCACCGATTTGAATGTCGAGAAACAATGTTATCGTTTGGTTTCCGGATCTGAATTGCATAGGATGCGGCAGGCATAGCTTAGATTTTGACCGGATTAGGGTTCTTCGATATCAATCTATCTGTAGATACCTGGTTATGTCCGTCCGTGCTTTTCACTGCGTCCAGATGCATTAGCAACTTCATGTTTGGATTAGTGAGGGAGAGATAGAATTTTCTTTTGCCGCCGATTCCAGAGTTTGAGATCTGGAAAGAAAAAGCAATGATTCGTTCGTGCCTTTAGTTCGGGCGCTAGTGGTTTTTTGACTTTTTTTTTATATGCTTGTTTTCTCTGGTTTACTTCAATTTTTGATTTCCTTGTTTGTGCAGAATTGGCTTCAGAGAACAGCATCCCGTTGTCTCCGCAGTGGCTTTACACGAAATCAAGCGAGAGCAAGATGGTAATCTATATAATCAAGGGCTAAACGCTATTCTTCTCTGTTTTTTCACCTTATCATATTGGAAGATGCTCTACTTGTAGTAGAGTTTATTAATTCCTATGAGTTTTGCAGTTTCTCTGTAATATTTTACTCTTATACTCATTGTCCATTCCTCTGATGTTCTTTCTATGCTGTAGGATGTTCGCTCTCCTACTCCAGTGCCCATGGGAAATCCAAGTGACCCAAATCTGAAGGATGCGTGGCGCTTGGATGGACCGGAAGACAAGAAAGACCGGAGGAAGCTTGTTCCTGAGAATGAAACAAGTCGCAGATGGCGTGAAGAGGAACGGGAAACTGGTTTACTCAGTGCTAGGAAAGGGGATCGAAGGAAAGCAGAACGTCGCATTGACAATGTCCCAAACAGAGAAACCGGTGACAGTAAAAATATTGCTTCTTCTGATAGGTGGAATGATGTTAATTCTCGTGCTGTTGTACATGAAACTCGACGCGACAACAAATGGACATCTCGGTGGGGTCCTGACGACAAGGAGAAAGAAACCCGTTCTGAGAAGGTAGATAACAACAAGGACAAGGAAGAGCCTCAGACTGAAAGTCAATCTGTGGTTGGCAGCGTTCGTGCTACTTCTGAACGGGACTCTGACCCTCGTGACAAATGGAGGCCACGTCATAGGATGGAATCCCAGCAGTCTGGTGCACCGGCTTCTTATCGCGCTGCACCTGGGTTTGGACTTGATAGAGGACGATCCGAGGGCCCAAATTTAGGGTTCACAGTTGGCCGTGGAAGGGCATCTTCTATTGGGAGAGGTTCTTCAACTACCTCAATCGGTGCTGGAAATGAAAGTATTCCTGGTAAACAAAGCCATATGTTGCGGTATCAAAGGGGTAAGTTGCTTGACTTGTATAGAACACAGAAGCCTGATCCTTCCCTCGGTAGGATACCAATTGAGATGGAGGAAGTTGCCTCCATTACTCAAGTGGCTTTGGTCGAACCTCTTGCTTTTATCGCACCTGATGCTGCAGAGAAGGTACTCTCCCCACTGAAAACTTGTTCCATAAGTGTGTTATGAATGTTTCTGTTTCTTATTTGTAACTGACTTTTCCTGTGTCTGTTGACGGGTATCTTATCTACTAGGAAAGTCTTAACGGCATATGGAAGGGTAGGATCACCAGTAGCGAAGTTCACACTTCATCTGGGGAAGAATCCTTAAGTGAAAATAGTCTGGGTATGTTATCTTATCTATATTTGCTTGGCCTCTTTCTTTCTACCTCGCATTTTATAACGAATGCCGCTCTGACCTTGGTCTTTTGGATGTTACTGCAGTGAAATGCCACGCACCTGACTCGAGTGAGACAAAAGTGGATGGTGCTTTGCTAGGGCTTGTGAATGGTGACAATGGTTCCATGCATAATAGTGATTCCGGTAAATGCATATTAGGTCTTACTCGGGTTTTTAATATCATATATTATTTGGTTAAGGTCCGTTCTAATGAGTTTTCTGGCATTTTTAGTGACAAATATATTCTGAAACAATTATTTTTGCAGGATTACCTGCTAGTCATAATAGAGGACTGAATTCAGTGGCACCTGAAAGTTGTGGATCTGTTGGAGCTAACTATCAAGTTTCTCATGGAAGTCCTGAAGCGGTTAGATCTGCTTTTGAAAAACCCCCTGTTGCTTCTTTTGAGCTAGATTACATGGGAAAGCTGCATCAACCAGATATCGAAGTAAATCACTCAGAAGGGGTTATGCCACCTGAGGAGTTTATGTTCTTGTATATTGATCCTCAAGGAGTGGTTCAGGGACCGTTCGTTGGTTCTGACATTATTTCATGGTTTGAACAAGGGTTTTTTGGGACAGACCTACAGGTCCGCTTGGAAAATGCTCCAGAAGGAACTCCTTTTCAAGCTCTAGGCAGTGTCATGTCATATTTAAAGGCAGAGAGTGTCCATGCACATATCAGTGATCAAAAGAGTGAGCTAGTAGAGACGAGTTCAAAAGCAGTTTCAGAGGCTAGTTTATCAATTGCACCTGTGGCAGAATCTAATGGTTCTGTGTATAAGCAGCCCTCAGCTCATGATAATTTTCAGAGAAAGTCTGAGTCAGAGGTTTATGTGAAACCACCACATGCTGAGGACCAGAGTTTTTTGCACTTCTCTGCTCAGGACGAAGGTTTGTTATGCTGCTAAACTTTTCCTTTTTTGTGTGCATTTGTGCAGGTGAAAACATTCCTTTTTTAGGGTTTCATATGCTTTTATAGAAGCTTTCGTGATCATATTAATTTATTTTGTATTCATCATAACTAAACAATGTTTTTTGTTATTCCCAGGAAGAGGAGTTTCTGGCCACTCTGCTATTCCTGTTGAATCGACTAAGGCTGCTACTCAATATCAGAATGAGAATAAGCTGCACCCATTTGGTGTGTTGTGGTCTGAGCTAGAGAGCAGTAGTACAGCAGTTAACCTGTTACCAAACAGGTCTGATGATGCAGTGGGGGAGCCTGCTGGTTCAATAGACAATTGGCCCATTGATTCCCTAAAAAATACACAAATTGACTCCAACATGTCCCTCGATGCTCTAAGTGCTAACCGGATGTCGCAGTTTGAACATGTTTCCAACCGCTTTAACCTTGGGAATCAACTTCCATCAAATCACCAACAACAATTCCAAAATCGGGATATGATGTTGCATTCAGTACATGGCCAGAAGTATTCGGATCAAACTCAGGATCTGGAGCATTTATTAACTCTCCAGTTGCAGCAGCAGCAGAAGATCCAGTTGCAACATCAGCAGAAGATCCAGTTGCAACAGCAGCAAAAGATTCAGTTGCAACAGCGGCAGATGGAACAAGAGTATCAATTACATCAGAATCTCTTACAGGAACAACAACAGTCCCAAGCTCGACAATTACATTTTCAACAGATTCGACAAGGACAGACTCCTGATTCAAGGTTTGGGCAGTCACATGACTTTCCTCGATCCAACAGTGTTGATCAGATGTTGGTAGAGCAGCAGCTAATGAATGAATTGCAGAAAATTTCTGGCCATCAGTCACATGACATCCGTCGATCCAACAATGTTGATCAGTTATCAGTAGAGCACCAACAGCTGATGAATGAATTGCAGAGAGGTTCTGGCCATCAGTTACGTGATTTCCCCCGATCCAATAGTGTTGATCAGATGTTGTTAGAGCAGCAGCTAATGAATGAATTGCAGAGAAGCTCTGGCCATCAGTCACGAAATTTCGCGCCACACATTGAGCAACTTGCCGCAGGAAATTTTGGGCAGTCACATGGAGGCCATCAGAGGGAGCTACTTGAACAGCTGCTTTCAACGCAAATGCAATCTCAATATGGACAAATGCAATCTCATTACGGACAAATGCAATCCCAGCATAGACAACTGCAATCTGAACCAAGCCATTCTTTGGAATACCAGCTGCTGCAGCAAGAGCAGTTGATGCAATTGGCAAATGGAGGGAGGCACAATACACTATTGGAGGAACAGAGACATATTGACCCTCTATGGCCATCTGACCATAATGATCAGCTTTTAAGAAGTCATCCTGGGATCCACCGTTCGCGCTCTTCTGCAGGATTCAGACCATTAGACTTTCATCAACAGCAGCAGAGGCCACCCTTCGAGGATCAGCTTGGTCAACTTGAGCAGAACCTTTCATATCAGCAACAACTTCGGCAAGAATTATTCGAGCAGGGTCTTCCATTTGATCCATCAGCATCGCTACCTGTAAGTGCATCGGGGCTGAATCTAGATAGACTAAATAGTCTTGGACTCTCTCAGGGTCTGGAGTTGCGGGATGCTACTGCTCACATGCAATCTTCTGGCAGATTGGGAAATTCTACTCCGGGTTTCACTCATCAGAATCACCGTTTACCATTAGGTGAATCACATTTTTCACAATTGGAACCAACGAAGGAGCGCTGGCCTGGAGCAGACACACAGGTAGCTGGTGACTGGGCCGAATCTCAATTTCATAGATCAAATATTGATGCTGAGCATCACAAAATGAGGTCAGAAATGAGGAGACTGGGTGAGGATTCCAACTCGTGGATGGTAGATGGATCAACAGACGACAAGTCAAAGCAGCTTTTTATGGAGTTGATCCACCAGAGACCCGGCCATCAATCTGCTGAGCCACCAAGCATGAACCGTGGGGAAGCTTATGACAGGAGGGGTCCTTCAGGTCGCGGCATTTCAGACCATGGTGGTAGACTAAACGATCCATCTATTTTTGGGTCGCAGGCATTTTCTGATGAACAGGTAAACAGATTACCACCAGGAGATGGGAACAATATGGGATCATTGCACCGTAATAGTTCCTTGCGTTCTGGAAGTATCGACGGTGGGCGGTCAAGTCAGAATGAAAGTCAAGCTTGAGTAATATGTTTGGTATGAACAGAGACGCAAATGAGATGAAAAGTTGGAACAATGTGGCACCAAAAAATGAGGGAATGGGAAGGATGTCATATGAAGCTCAAGACAGAATGGGCAAGCAAGCAGGAATGGACTCTTTGGTTCAAGGAGAGCGTCCTGTTGTTACACTTGGGAAACAGTCTTCTTTCAATATATCTGGTACGTCTCTTTCAGATTCTTAAGGGTTTAGTTTTTCCCTGAAGTCATGGTCCTGATATTGTCCTGCTTGCAGACCCATACGGTGACAACTTGGTTGGAGAAGATAGAAGAAAGGATAGGTAAGTTTAAATTATGATGTTTAGCACCAGTAAATAAGCAACGTGAACTCCTCATATACCACCTCTTTGTATATTCCTGGTGATGAAAGACTTAAGAGAGTGTGTGTGTGTTTGTTTGTTTGTTTGTTTGTGTGTAGGTTGTTGGTAGTGCCATCACATGGGCAAGAATCAGTATTGCTAAGAAGGCCTCACTCTTCCCATTCTTCGTCTTCCCATGAAGGATTGCCTGACAGGACACCTGAAGGTATCTAATCTACCTCAAGTTTCCTTTTGTCTTCTTTTATGCATCAGTATCGGGAAAAGGAGACTCAAGTCTGTATACAAATCTGTTATCAGGAGGTGGGAGACGAGAAACAGGAGCAGTAGCGGGAAACAAAGGGTCAACGACGGAGGCGTCCTTCAGTGAGATGTTGAAGAAGACTAGTAGTAGCAGTAGCATTAGCATGAAGAAGGTGGCGGCAGAGGCATCGTCTGATGCAACAAGCGAAGGAAACAAAGGAGGCGGGAAGAAGAAAGGGAAGAAAGGGAGGCAGCTGGATCCAGCTCTTCTCGGTTTCAAAGTCGCTAGCAATCGCATTCTCATGGGTGAGATCCACCGCGCTGATGACTTTTAAATCTTTCTTTTCTTTTGTACAGAAATGTTTACATGTAAAGATTAGTTTCTTCTCACAACTTAGGCTTATAGATACACTACTAGATAGGGGTTCTCTCAGACTTTTACATTCATAGAACACAGGAAATCAGTAATAAAACGTTTGCGTTTTAGATCTTTCCCTCTGCCTGGTTCGTTTTCGTTACTATGCGTCTTTTCTCGAAATTTCATTGCAACTCAGAAGCACAAAGATATGAGCCTATTCAGAAGGAGGAAGTATTTATTCTCCTTGTACACATGTTAGTGGTCCGACATGTATGAGAAATTTAAACTGGGAAACAAGGTTTGGTTGGGAGGGTTTAATCTGATCACAAACTCTCCAGTTGGGGCGTCTCTCACGATCAAGGTCATAGTATATTAACGTCTCATATCGACAAACCCTTGAAAACAGCCGACTCAGTTAATCCTCTGACGTCACATCGACATTTTTAATATGCCCTCCTCTTTTCGGTATAACCCCGGTTTAACCTCTAAAATTTAATTTTGGCTCCATCTTTATTTACGGCAACAAAAGCATCCTCACCGTTGGTTGTTTTTTGCAGTGGACTGTCCAGATTTCTCCAATCAGGCGAATAAAGAAGAGAAAAGGAAGCAAGTTAACTGGTCACTGATTCATGAACCTCATTTCTCTCCTTTTTAACTGAGAAACTTTATCGGCAGATTGAGGAGAGAAAGAAATGGAGGAGAACATGGTGGAAGACCGGTGCTCTGATAATGGTGTCTCGACGTTTGACGACGGGCTCCACTGCAACTGCATTGCGAAGACGGTGGACAACGGTGGACTCGAGAGCAAGAGGTTTTACTTGGCTCGCACGACAGTCTTTGAGATGCTTCGCGACAGAGGCTACCAAGTTTCCGACGCCGAGCTCTGTCGCTCTCTCTCTGAGTTTCGCTCTGTTTTTGGTGAAAAGCCAGACCTTGAAAGCCTCCGTATCTACGCGCCTCTTAGCTCAGATCCCAACAAAAAGGTCTCAGCTTTTCTTCACCTCTATTTTCGATTTTTGGTGTTGCTATGGGCTTGAAACAGATGAAAACTTGAAAAAGGGATCAACTTTTTTCGATTTAGGGTTCATTTGGTTTTGGGTTTGCCTTGAAACAGAGGAAATACTGCAAAAGGCATCGACTTTTTTCGATTAAGCGTTTACTTTTGGTTTGGGTTTGTCTTGAAACAGAGGAATTTTTGCAAAAGGCGTCGACTTTTTCGTTCTAAGACACATTTAAACGCCTGAGGTTCAGGCTAGTGAGAAGTATAGACTGTATAGTGGCTGACTAGAGATTTATTTAACCTCTTCCTTTAGTGCACTGAAAATGGAGCTGGGTTTCTTTTCTCTCCATTGATTTGTGGTTTGCGTTTCCTCTTCTTCTGTTGAATTTAGAGGCTTCGTCTTGTGTTTGTATCCAGTGTCAGATTGCTGTTACATTATAGTGAGAAAGAGTTGGAGGATTTCGGTGTCTTTATAACATTCTCTTTGAGCAGCGAGTTGAGATGAGAAATGTACGCAAAACATTTTTAGCTGATCTCAGTTTGGAAATTGATATGGTTTATGCAGATCCTTGTTGTGTTCATGGGGTCTGAACCAATCACTGTGAAATCAATCCGTGCTATTCATAGTCAGATTTCCAGCAGTCAAGGCTTGCATGGGCTGATTCTGGTCTTACAGAGCAAAATGAACCACTTTGCCCACAAGGAATTGACAACCTTTCCGTTTAAAGTTGAAACTTTCCCGGTAAGCAGTTTCCTGTTTTGCTACATGATCGTCTTGCATGATAGATAATCCAGTGTGGATCATGAAGTTGAGACTGGAAATAGATACTTAACTGAACAGTTTACATGTTTACATCAGATAGGAGATTTGTTGGTGAACATCACGAAGCACGCTCAGCAGCCAAAGATTGAGATCTTAACCAAAGAGGAAAAAAACCAATTGCTGAAGGAGTATGCGCTTGAGGACAAACAGGTCTGTTTCAATCAAGAACAAAGCTTCGATCTTCGCGTATTGTGTATTCTATGTTTTAATGGATTTGTGTATTCGTTTTCAGCTTCCTTATTTGCAGGAGAGTGACAGTTTCGTGAGATACTATGGGTTGAAGAAGAAACAGGTGGTGAGGGTTACATACAGTAAAGAGCCTGTTGGGTCTTTCGTCACATACCGATGCATCATCTGAAGAAAGGCAAAGTCATTGCAGCTCGAGACATTCCTACTTCTTCTCCTGAAAATAGACTCATTAATCATTATTATGACTTTAGTAGTTTATTTTGTTCTCCGTGATTGCTCACAATTGTAATAAGAGATTGCATCTGGTTTTCAAGGAGGAAAAGACTAAAGAGCAAACTAGATGAGTTTTCCAAATGTAGTTTTCATGGTAGTACGTGTTATAAAAAGACTTTTTCGACGAGTAAAAGAAAACATCTAATTACAAGAAAAAGAGCTTCACATGAAAGGTGTAAAGAGGAGATTGTTTCAAGGGATGCAGAAAGATGTTGTCTCTAGTCTCTGCTGAATTCCTCAAGCTTCCTCTCTAACACGGCAAACCTAAACTGATTGACAACACAAAAGCAACATCTGAGTATTAATTACCAATAAATATGTATACAAGCTCTATCAACTAACACAAAATGACATGGGATGCAATATATATATAGTGAGGAATTACTTACCCTTCTAAATTCACAGCTTTCTTTTGTTCCCTTTGGATGTTTCAACAACTCTATCACCAACAGTACTACTGGATCCAGAGTTGGGTTTATTCCCTAAAGCAAGTGAACCTGCAGGTCCTTCTTCCTCTTGAGCTTTCTGCTTATGTATGCGGCTCTCTCGTGGACTGCATTTAGGAAAATTCCTTTGTTCTTCACTTCCCATCTTAGAAGAAGCAGGTGATTCTGGTCCTTCCATATGCTTTGCCGCCGACATATCAAATGGCCTATGAAAGAGCAAATGAGCAACGGTTCTGTCTGTGGGATTGGTCCCTGTTTCTGTGTCTGGCATCCCAGCATATCTGTAATATCAAAAACCAAGAGCTGGCTGTGTAAACCACATATTGATTAACAAAAGTGTATGCATGTAATGTACATTGTCTATATTGATCAAAATGCAAAAATTTGTTTACCTGTATCTGGATTCTTCTTTGGGAACCACTTCAGGGTCATCCTGGCTAGTCTTGTTACTGTGTGCTGTATCACCAGTTTGATGTCTCTGACCTGCGCTACCAGCCAACCGGAATAAGCTATCTCGTATACAAGTCCTTACTCCCATATCCAACTGCAGGTTCATAAAGAGTATTAGTTACTCCCCACATAAAGTAACATAGGATTATGGCTTTGTCCTTTTCTAACATAACAAACCAAACAACCATTTGAGTTCGTACCTTGGCTACAACATCTTGAAGCCGATAAAGAACTGATATTTCTTCTGAATTATCACAAGCAGCAGAAATGTTGCCAGAATCATCTCCTTTCAAAGATGAATTAGGGTCAAAGGAAGGCAGTGCAGTAATCCCGTGGAGATTGGTTTTGTCGACAAGCTGGAGTGGGATATCTTGGCGACAGTTTTGAGTAATGGATTGATCTGCTACAGGCACCTGATGAGAAAACTGCTTCTGTTGTCTCTGAATAGCAATCATTGCCTGCATTTGCTGTCTGCGTCTAAGTTTTTCTAGTTTTTCCTGTGGCGTCATTGTTGAAGGTCGTGCAGAGGCATCTGCTCCCATGTTTACGGAGATAGCAGTAGTAGGATTGTAGGAAGGATGCATCAACTGATTCTTGATATCAGGACATTGGACAGCCGAAAGTACAGGCACAGTAGAATATGGATTTGTAAGATTACCAAAACCAGAAGTAGCCATGTATTGGTTTGGCATATGTGGATAGTGTGATGTCCCAGACCCTTGAGACTCACTCTGAAGATTAACAGCCATCATAGAGGATCGTGACGATGCCAACTGATTTACAAATCTTCTAGGTGAATTCCTGGACGGAAGATCTTGAAAAGCTCCTGCCTCAGAAGTTCCAGGCATTTTCGTAAACTTCATCATTTTATTTTGTTGATATGGCTGAACAGAAAAATATTAAGAGAACAAAGAAATATCAGTGGAGCTGTAACAATTAGCATGCATGAGAATTTGAAGATAACTCATAATTTCATTCACTTTATCAGATATATATGTGAACAATATCCACCAGACTGCTACGCATAGTACCTGGTCGTCAACTGAGGGTTGACCCGTATGCTCACGATATTGCTCAGCCTTT
Source organism: Microthlaspi erraticum (assembly GCA_902728155.2). Lineage (NCBI taxonomy): Eukaryota > Viridiplantae > Streptophyta > Magnoliopsida > Brassicales > Brassicaceae > Microthlaspi > Microthlaspi erraticum. The sequence goes on along the minus strand of CACVBM020001340.1, from coordinate 120,145 downwards.
GGGGTTGCACGTATACTATGCACACTTTGGGATGGGGGACAATTGGCTTTTCCAGTCAATGGAAATTGCTGGTTCCCTTGTTGCTCAAACTCAGTTCTCATATCCAATCCTAGATCTTGAGAGTCCAGAACTGATGGTAGTAATTTTGATGGACTACTGGATACATCTTTAGAAGAAGACCATAACTCATCAGCAACGCTGAGACTGCCATCGCCAAATATAGGGACATCATTGCTGCAAAATCACCCCTTGTGAGGATACTGTGTTAGATAGAGACCGATGTGCTTGAAATAACAAATTAGTTCGAGTGTGTGGGAAGTCACTGCATAGCTCAATCAGGATGAGAACAAGCTTTACCTGAACATTCGATCAAGATCATCAAAGCTACCAATGTTAGCCCAGCCGTACTCATCAAAATCACCTTGCTCTTTACTCTCCTCAGTGCTATGAAAAATATCAGGGCCTTTCCCAAGTTCAGACGTTTTCTCTGGTAACACAGGGTGAGAACACACAGCTTTAAAATGATTAGATTTGAAAGAACGTACCCAAGGAAAACATCACTGTTTCAAGAAACGCACCACCTCTCGTTGAATCATATCTGGCTGGCTCAGCTGAACATTTTGAAAGTTCAGCCGCACTTGAATCTGGATCAGCTTTTCTGGCATTACCTAGCGATGAGTCAGGCCATGAGCTCATACAGTAACCTGGCTGAGGAATCTCCTCATCAACATTATGGCCCGAACTGCTCCCCAACTGACTATCATGGAGGTCAGTTTTAGTCCCAGTGATCTTTAGCTCAGCCGGCTTTGCTGTCTTAGATTCTTCACACCGTTCCTTCTTGTTAAGTTGTTCACTTCTTACTTTAAAAGGCACAATATGGTCGCCTGTCTCACCGTTATCACCCCATATCATATTAGTAAGCTGAAATATAGGTTAAGACCATAAACAACAGAGATCAGACACAAGCAAAACATACATGCGACCAAAGCTGAAGGAAAACACAGAGTATATAAGAAGATAATGCAAGAGCAGCTCATAAAGCATTAAAAGATAGGCACGCATAGTTACACAAGATTAAACTGATTGATCATCTAAAAGTGAAACTTGACTATAAAACTAGATAACAGAGATAACAGAGGTATTGATCCCTGTAAAGGAAAAACACAGCCATCTTACAGATAACTAGCTCCTCTTCAAAGCCTATATCCCTATTGGAAAAATCTTGCCAAGCTCTCCAAACAGTCACCAGACTCTCTGTACAAACTACCTCGAGAACAAAGCTCAGATCTTTCTTTGATATGTGAGCAATGAACCTCGAGGCTCTTTCCCTAACTTCCAGAATTCAACTTATATCTCTTCAATGCAGTCACACGGTACCGCCTCAGTTAACAAAAACTTGTCTGACTAAATTCCAGTGGTAAAGCTAAACCTCGTTCTTCTCTGTAAATTTTGAATTACTGAATCTAGAGCTACAGAACCATGGAATGGAATCCAGGGATTCACATCTTAAATCTCTCTCCTTTTCACTACACTCACCGATCGCTAAATCATTTTCATAAAAACAAAAAAACACACTGATTCCAAATAAAAATTCGATGTACAAGTACAGATGAACAATTACCTCTTCTTCGTCCCAATCAAACATGACTCAGTAAACAGAATCGAATCACAGACCCCAAATCACGCTCCCAGATTGCTCCACACATCGCCGACTCCACCACGAAAGAAAACAAAAATCCCAAAAAAAAAAGCAAAAAGAAACAATAAGATTAACAAGTCGGATAACGTAATTCTCAAGAGTAAAAAACTGATTTAAAACCCAAAACAAACAAGATATTAAAAACAGCAAGCTTTCAAAAACCTTGATTCGGAATCCTTCATGCTTGGCTTCTCATGGGATATGGGAAAAGAAAGGAGTTACAGTGAGAGAGAAAGAGTTTTCGGGGCAGAGTGGGACCCATTTAGGAAACGTCACGTGTTGAACGAGTGGCGGAGAGAGAATTGGCGTCGCTATGATGCCACGTCAGACGAGAGAGCGTATCTAAAGATGTGGCTGAGAGAGAGTCATTGCAAAATACCACAATTAAATACGACTCGATTTCGACTACAGCTCACCACCTCTCATTTTGACTTTCACTTGCTGTGAGGTCTATTTATTTTCTTGCCGTTTTCTGAAAAATTAATATTTATCGGATTTGTGTTCGAGGAAAGAAGAGACACACAAAGATGTAGGAGTATATTATCTCTCTCTCTTTTTTTTGTTGTAGGTAAAATTGTTTTCGGAACTTTTTATTTGAAAGGCTGGAACCAGGAGTTCATAACTTAGATTTGGTGGGGTGGAAGTTCATAGAGACCACTAGTTTAGCAGCTTCTCCTTTTTATTGATATATATCCACGTTTTAATTTATAAGTAATGTTTTTTATTTTAAAGTTGAAAATTATTTGGATAAGATCAACCAATCTACATTCAGAATTTTTGTTTTTGTTTTTTCATTTTCAACATTTGGTATATTATGGTTAGGTTCAGTTTTGTAGTGTTACTGAGTTGCTGAGATGAAAGATGTAATATTAACTGTTGATCATATTTACATAGTTGTAAATCAAGATTGTTGATTTACATAGTTTTGGAAATAAATTATATTTTTGTATTATAGTGAATTTGTTTCGGACGTGTTCATGCATGGCGTACTCATTTACAGGCCTCTATATAGGACAGGCTACTATTTTGAACAAAAGTGCTTAAAGAGATTGGTTGGCAGAAAATAGCCTGCTTAATTCATTTTTTGTTTCTTAAATGGGAAACAAAAGCAAGGTGGGAAATGGGAATCACACACGATTCCTCTACAAAAAGGAAATGAAAAGAGGCCGTTTGGTCTTATAAACTAGGGAACCAGTAAACATTATTTGCAACACAAATAAGCAATTGAAATAAGTAATTAGTAAGAAAGAAGACTACTTAAGTGACGTTGGGTCTTCTAACTGTCGTTGACTTTCATCTCTTGAGCACGTCATTAGCAACTTGTAATCTCTTTCTTGATTAAGTTAATCGACTTTTAGTGTTCGATAGAGATTGTTCTTATTTCGGGGTTGATCACGAGTAAAATCAGAAGTTCAAAAAGCAGAGACGACAACTAGTCCTACAAGGCTACAACTAGTATTGTGAATTGTGATGGAGTATGGAACAAGAAAAATGGAACTAATACAACGCCATCGTAATATATGTTCGTTCGAATACACACATTTTGTCGCACCCACTTGCATAATTCATATAATCTCATAGTAATTGTATCTCAATTAAAGTATAAACACTTTCGTGTTATTTAATATAGGAAAAATCGTAAAACAAATACTACTACATTTTCGTTATACATAAGGATAGGAAGATGCAAAAGCTAAACATCTCATTTTATAAAAATAAATAAAATATACACGACCAAAAAATAAATAAATAAATAAAATATGCCAACATCCCTGTGCTATTTTGGTCGATATGTGTAAATGAAAAACGAGACAAAAGCGGCGTGGAGGCCTTTCTTTACATGCAGGAATGCCACGTCATGTGCCTCTGTTTTCAACATAACAGTGAGAGAAGAAAAGAGAAGAGGAAAATAATGACGCCGGAGAGCTTGATAGCATCGGCGTCGATCAACATAGGACTCGCCGTCGTCACGCTTTGGCTCTTCTCCGTGCTCAAGAAGCAGCCCCGCAACGCCGACATCTACTACGCTCGCCTCCTCTCCGATCGCCACCGCCCTGATCTGCCTCTCCACTCTTCCTTCTCCCTCCCTCGCTTCCTTCCTTCCGTCGCCTGGATCCCACGAGCCTTCCGTGTCCCCGAGGACGACATCCTCCGCCGCCATGGCCTCGATGCTCTCGTCCTCATTAGGCTCTTCAAATTCGGGTTAGGATTTTGTTTTATTATCCCCTGATATTTCCCGGTTAAGGATTTCATCACAAACCGGTTCTCCAAACATTGGTTGTGAAAGTTGATGAAGAATCCGCTTGAGAATTTGTGGTGCTGAAAATGTTTGCAGAATCAGATTCTTCATGTTGTGCTCGTTACTTGGAGTGTCACTGCTTCTTCCGGTTGATTATTACGGTGAGTCAGATTTACATTTATCTAAGCGAAGAGAGTATTCGATGGATGCTTTCACAATATCAAATATCACTCGAGGTTCTAACAAGTAAGCCTTTTTTCTTATTTGCATCATCTCAAAGTTGTTTTCTTGAGATTTCTCATCTCTCTTAAAATATTCATAAATCATAGGTTGTGGGTGCATTTCTCATGCTTGTGGTTCATATCATTCTACGCATTGTTTCTGTTGTATAAGGTAAGCTTTTAATTCCACAATCTTGTTTCGATTTTTTGACAATTTAACTGAGGGCTGTTTTGAAAAGAATATGTTATTTACTGGATCATTCCCTCTAGGAATATAAGGAGATTCTTGTGATTAGGCTTCAACAAATGAGAGAACTTAGGCACCGTGCTGATCACTTCACTGTTCTTGTCCGGCAAGTTCCACTCTGCCCTGAACATAAGACTCGTAGCTGCGGTGTTGATCACTTCTTCTCTAAACATCATCCTCTCAGTTACTATTCGCATCAGATGCTGTACAACGGGAAAGATCTTGAATACCTTTTGGTAAGTGGCTGACACCAGAATGGTTTTGTTTATATGTGGACTTCTCTGTTGTCAAGTTTTAGCAGCTTTTTTTTTTCCTTGTGAAAAAATGATGGTAGGATCCTAAATATGTAGGGGAAGCAGAAGAAGGTTAAGAAAGAGCTAGAAGTAAAGAGACACACGGAAGAACATACCAAGATATCAGCATCTGAAGCAAAGCTTCAAGAAATTACTCACAAGATTTTCCACCTTCAGAGTGAAACTATGCTCAGAGAGAAGGTACTTTCTTGAGGTTAACAAAATGTGGCTTGCATGAATCATGAATCAGCTAAATGGTCTAGTGAGCTTCCAAAACAGAGTATAGCAAGAGACTGTAAGATTAAGTTTTATACCGGTATTTATATTTTGAATGAAGGAGTTACCTGTTGCGTTCGTCACCTTCAAATCCCGAAGAAGTGCCGCACTTGCAGCTCAAACACAGCAGCACTCGAATCCTCTAGAACTGATCACTGAGATGGCTCCAGAACCAAGAGATGTGTCATGGAGAAACCTTGCTATCCCGCAAAAGATATTGCCTCTCAACAAGATCGGAGTCATCCTTGCAGCAGCACTTCTTACAATTTTCTTTGCTATTCCGGTCACAGCTGTCCAGGGAATTGCAAAGTATGAGAAGCTCAAGAAATGGTTCCCTCCAGCCATGGCTATTGAATTCATGTAAGCGTTTCTCTTCTCCTTATCTATTAATTATTGTTCTCTTAAAGTAAACAGATCATTTTTTTTTTCTTGATATGGAAATAACAAGATAAGTTTGTTGTTTGCATCAGACCAGGACTAAGCTCAGTTGTGACAGGGTACCTCCCAAGCGCAATACTAAAAGGTTTCATGTACATAATCCCTTACGCTATGCTCGGAATGGCTTATCTCGGCGGCTCTATCTCCAAGAGCAAAGAAGAGATCAAAGCTTGCAATATGGTCTTCTATTTTCTAATGGGGAATGTTTTCTTCTTGAGTCTCATCTCTGGTTCCTTGCTAGATGAAATTGGAGAATATTTCACTCATCCTATAGACATTCCTAGTCACCTTGCTGCTGCTGTTTCAGCTCAGGTCAAGCCTATACTCGCTCTTCAAGTATATTCACATTTTCTTCAAAATTAGTAACTTTTTTTTTCTGGTTTTTCTTGCTTGCTTTTAACATTATAGGGAGAGTTTTTTATGACATACATCTTGACAGATGGGCTGTCTGGGTTTTCTTTGGAGATTCTTCAGTTGGGGCTGATATCATTTGATATCATAAGATCCTGCACTATTGGAAGAGGAGAAGAGAAGAACCCTTACCTCTTTTCGTTTCCATATTTTAGGGTTATCCCTACAGTGTCCTTGTCGATAATGATCGGTATGATATATGCAGTGGTCGCACCATTAATGCTGCCTTTTCTAGTTGGCTATTTCTGCCTTGGTTACATCGTCTACTTCAACCAGGTCTAGCTTTCTAAAACCCTCTTTTAAGATATTTGATTGTTTTCACACCTACTTGGCATTATATAACTCTGTTTTTCCTCAGATGGAAGATGTGTACGAGATGGCATATGATACTTGCGGTGGATTCTGGCCATTCATTCATCACTATATCTTTGTGTCAATTATACTTATGCAAGTCACCATGGTGGGTCTCTTTGGGCTTAAGTCAAAGCCATCTGCAGCAATTGCTACCGTGCCTCTCATATTGATCACTATAGCTTATAACGAGTATTGCAAGATCCGCTTCCTCCCATCATTTAAACATTTCCCAATCCAGGTACTTATAATATTTTTTTTTAGCTTTTTCAAGAAAATGATAAGACATTGAAGGAATAATTAGAAAAAGCTAAAAAAAAATTAGAAAGAATCTACTTTGTTTTTGTGGTGCAGACAGCAGTTGAGATAGACGAAGTAGATGCAAAGAACGGGGAGATTGAAGCGCATTATGTTGATGCAGCAACTGCGTATAACCGGCATCAACCTTGCTTAGAGCGTGTAAGCATAGCGGAATCACCAACAAACTTGAGCCAACCGTTGCTTGGGACAGACTCCGTTTGACGCGAAGAAAAGTGATGATGAGCTGGTTTGAAACTTTTGTCTTCTTAGTATTCTAAATAGATCATGGATGTCTAGGATTTTGAAGCTTCTCCACGTACATCCCCATGGTGCTGCTACTTTGGATTTAATGGTTACAAGCTACTTTGAACAATGAGGCTGCCTATATAAATGGCCAAACGTAGTAATACTATATGTACAATATGCTTATTGACGTCAAGATAGCATGAAAATGATGAATGTTATTTTGTGAGTTGTTTAGCATGGAGACATGTAAAGATGATCCAAAACGCAAGCAAACTCTAGTGTACAAATGATACAATTTATTACAAGCTTACATTCCATCATTCATTTTCATCAAAAGAGCAAAGTTATTTTGATTTATAGATTTATCTTCTTTCAAATTTGAAGTTTATCATCGCTGGAATATGTATCGATTATTACAAGATTATGCGAGAGCAACTGCAGAATAATATTGAAAAAAACTGAATAAATCAACGCAAATAATGATATGGAAGTGGACACCAGTCAATGTCATTTTGTTTTTTCGTATTGTACAATTTCTGCACATGAGAGGGAAACCATGGAACCAAAGAAGAAAATGATTTAGCGATCGTTTTTTAACTTTTTTTTTTTTAACGATCGCTATTACATAGAGCTTTTATTACACATAGAGATTCTCAACAAAAGTCTTTGGGATTGGTTATTATTTGTTTCCAGCTATTAATTTGTCATACAGGATGATTTTGGAATTTCTCGAATAGTTTGCTAGAACCAACTCTGATTTTTGGCAATTCTCGACTTGTTTGCTAGATAATATGATTGTTTCTGGTTGATTATGATTCCTCGTTGATAAATATATGTAATTGAAGCTAGGAAAAAGAAAAACACCAATTTTTTATGATTTTGATTACTCATTGTTTTTTGTTTTTGTTTTATTGATGTCTTATGTCATATACAATCATATACTCTCTTTGTTTCACAATATAAGGAGTTTTGAAGTTTTTCTTTTGTTTCATAATATTAGGGGTTTTCAAATTTTTGTGCAAAATTAAATGTGCTTTTGTTACTTTTGATTATTTATATTGTGCAAAATATTTTTTCATTGGTTGAAATGTTTTGAAATTAATGAGCAAATATATTTTATTGTAAAAAGTACAAAAATTAAATGGACTCTTAATCTTTGTGCAAAAACTAAAACCCCTTATATAATGAAACAGAGAGAGTATATGAAAAGAGGTCAACCTTCTCCATATTTTGGACATGTGTACACACATATGGCATAACTTTATATATTCTTTTCAATTAATAACTTTAAACCTAAATTAACAACTTTTCATTTTTCTTTCTCTTCAATTAATAGCTTTTCATTTTCCTTTCAATTAACAACTTTAAATATTTTAATTTATTATTATTAAAACTATTATATGACTTTTAAATTATTATCTTTTAGTTTCCATTTTAAATCAATATTAAATATCTAAATTCTTCTAAAATACGAAGAAGCGGATCTAGAGAAAAGCGCTGGCGAGAAGCAGAGTCCTTTCCATGTGGTGGTGAGTAAACAAAGAAAATGGATGGCATACATATGGTATAATGCAAAAAATATATATTTGAAAACACTTGCAAGTTGGAATTAAAATGTTTGTGCTATTAGGGTAAGATTTTCTAATATTAATCACAAATCTATATTTATTTTCTAATATATTTTTTAAAACTATTACAATAAAAAAACCCGCGCGTATGCACGGGTATTAGTTTAGTAACATGTGATTTATCAGTAATTTAGTATTTATAAATCATAGAAATAATAACACTGAATTATAACAGATTCGGCATTAAAAACATAGAGCCAACAACATTGTATTCGGCCTAAAATCTGATTTTTTGACCGCCGTTAGTACATTTATGCAATTGTTTTCATGTGACTTTGGGCCCAATTGATTTAACAATTAGAAAAAAGGGTCACGAAAACCCAATCTCTTCATCTTTCACTTTGATTTGTGATTCTTCTTCTTCACTTTTGCGCCGCGTTGTCTCTCTCAGACCTCCCTCAACCTCTCCATCAAATTCCCCCAGAGCAAGCTTCTCTACCATATTCAATTTTGGTTTTGCCATCTCTCAGGTTTGTCTCCAATCTCAAAGTAGATTAAGTAAATATTGATATGTTCAATTTTTTTCACAGCTCCTAGAAACTTCACCTAGATTTGTCTAGATATATACTCTTCAGAGTATAGAGATTTGGAATCCAAAATTTTCTAGTGATAATTTAGGTTAACGAATCCCAGTAATTGAATCCTCTCGATCGAGTTAGAATCCCTAATTTCCTCTCGATAATTTCAGTAAACCTAATTTCTTCTCAAAATTATAACACATATTTTGATATTCGTACTTATAAATTCGTGCGAGTGATACCAGAATTTTAAATCACTGATCGAGTAAACTCCCCTTCAAGTTTCATCTTTAAATGTGAGATATAATTTTAAAATTTGATGCTAGAAACATGCTTATTTTTGTTTACCCATTTATGAATTTGTATTTGTAAAAGTTGATTTTTGTTTCTCATCGGCTTGTTTTGATTAATGCCTCATGTCAGGTACTAGAGTCTTAAATGGGTAAGAAGAAGTCAGACGAGAGTGTAGCCACCACAAAGACGAAGCCAAGCGGAAAAGATTCTTCTAAAGAACCCAAAAAGGAGAAACTATCAGTCTCAGCGATGCTTGCAGGCATGGAGCAGAAAGGTGATAAACCCAAGAAGGCTTCATCATCCAGAGCCAAGACGGTTGCAAAGAAAGGTTCCTCCTACACTGATGACATAGATCTTCCTCCTTCTGATGAAGAAGACGAGGTCGACTCTGATGAGGAAGCGAGACAAGCGGAAGAAAAGAGAAAGCTGAAGAGCGAGCATAGGCATCTTGAGATCTCTGTGACCGATAAGGAGCAAAAGAAGCGTGAGATGAAAGAAAGACAAGCTCTCCAGGCTCTAGAGCTTGCAAAGAGAGAGGCTTTGAAGGACGACCATGACGCGTTCACGGTTGTTATCGGAAGCAAGACTTCGGTGCTTGAAGGAGAGGACACGGCGGATGCGAATGTGAAAGATATCACCATCGATTCTTTCTCTGTCTCTGCTCGAGGTAAAGAGCTTTTGAAGAATGCCTCTGTGAAGATATCACATGGGAAAAGGTATGGTTTGGTCGGGCCTAATGGAATGGGGAAGTCTACGCTGTTGAAGCTTTTAGCATGGAGGAAGATTCCAGTCCCCAAGAATATTGATGTTCTTCTTGTTGAGCAAGAGGTGGTCGGTGATGAAAAGAGTGCTCTGGAAGCAGTTGTTTCTGCCAATGAGGAGTTGGTTAAGGTGAGGAAAGAAGTTGAATCTCTGCAGGATTCGTCTGCTGGAGCTGACGGAGACGGCGAAGATGATGATTCTGGAGAAAAGCTTGCTGATTTGTATGAGAGGTTACAGATATTGGGGTCAGACGCTGCTGAAGGACAAGCAGCCAAAATTCTTGCAGGGTTAGGTTTCACAAAGGAAATGCAAGTCCGTGCAACTCAGTCGTTCAGTGGTGGCTGGAGGATGAGAATATCTTTAGCTAGAGCTCTCTTTGTGCAGCCTACTCTGTTGCTGTTAGATGAACCCACCAACCATCTTGACCTGAGAGCTGTTCTCTGGCTAGAGGAGTATCTGTGTCGCTGGAAGAAGACGTTGGTTGTTGTTTCACATGACCGGGACTTCCTCAACACTGTCTGCACTGATATAATACATTTGCATGACCAGAACCTCCACTTCTACCGCGGTAACTTTGATGCTTTCGAAAGTGGATATGATCAGCGACGCAAGGAGATGAACAAGAAGTTTGAGGTCTACGAGAAACAGGTGAGAGCGGCTAAGAAGTCTGGAAACCGGGTTCAACAGGAGAAGGTAAAGGACAGGGCCAAGTTTGCTGCGGCGAAAGATGCGTCGAAGAGTAAGGCAAAGGGTAAGGCGATCGATGAGGACGGCCCAGCACCGGAAGCTCCGAGGAAGTGGAGAGATTACAGCGTGGAGTTCCATTTTCCAGAACCAACCGAGCTCACTCCTCCTCTTCTGCAGTTGATTGAGGTTAGCTTCTGCTACCCAAGCAGGCCAGATTTCAGGCTCGCAAATGTTGATGTTGGTATCGATATGGGTACAAGGGTGGCTATAGTTGGACCTAACGGAGCTGGGAAATCCACTCTCTTGAATCTTCTTGCTGGAGATTTAGTTCCAACCGAGGGTGAACAGAGAAGAAGCCAAAAGCTGAGGATTGGCAGATATTCACAGCACTTTGTTGACCTGTTAACAATGGGGGAAACACCGGTTCAGTATCTTCTCCGCCTTCATCCAGACCAAGAGGGATTTAGCAAGCAAGAGGCTGTGCGTGCGAAGCTAGGGAAGTTTGGGCTGCCAAGTCACAACCACTTGACTCCGATTGCGAAATTGTCTGGTGGACAAAAAGCTAGGGTCGTGTTCACCTCGATCTCAATGTCGAAGCCACACATTTTGCTTCTTGACGAGCCTACGAATCACTTGGACATGCAGAGTATAGATGCGTTGGCAGATGCACTAGACGAGTTCAGTGGAGGAGTTGTGCTGGTGAGTCACGACTCGAGACTCATTTCACGTGTCTGTGAGAATGAGGAGAAGAGTCAAATCTGGGTTGTGGAAGACGGAACAGTGTCTTTCTTCGATGGCACATTTGAAGAGTACAAAGAAGATCTCCAAAGAGAAATCAGAGCAGAGGTTGATGAGTGATGAAGTTTTGTTGTTGGCTTCTAAAGGTAAAACTCATTACTCGTTTCATATTCACTCTACAGACTTGAAAAGTTTTGGACAAATTTTATTTCAGAGATATTGTGTTTTCATCATCTGTGTGTTAATGACATGATACCATATACATTTGTCTTCCCCATATTACATATCTGAGTGTAGTATTATGTTTTAGGGGAAAACTTAGCTGTCTGAAAATTCTCTCTTGTCTTGAAACACTGGCGTTTACGCTTATACATTCTGTTTGTATTAGCAACAAATTCCTACAGATGAATATGATGATTCAGTAAAGAGTAATGCATACTTAAGTGATTTTTTGGAATTTTTAATTTCAAAAACCACATTGAGAGAAAGTAAATTACATTTATTAAGAGAAATCACATTTTTAAAAAGACAAATTTCATTTGTTTTTTTTTTGTCTCACTCAATTTGTTTGTTGGGATCCGCCACTGTCTCCATTGGTTCTTTAGGTTCTCCTTTACTTTGGTTAGCACGATCATAAGGAGACAACCATTTTGTTAAGAGATACTTTGCCCTCCTCCATGGTGGCACATGAAGCCCCTTCTTCAACATGCTCTTCTTTGCAGCTTTAGACACAACTACCACAACCTTCTTCAGCCGATCCACTTGTCCCACAAAAACATAAGGAAGTGTCTCTGATATAGTCTTATACTTCTTGGTCGGACGAGCAATCTCGAATTTCGACTTGAAATCAACGTCGATCAACACTCTCTCTCCTCCTATCATTACATCCAGATACTCATATTCTCCTGTCACCAATTTTTTTTCTTCTCACAATTGTTATACCAAACATATTTTCAACTTAATGCAAAGAATGAGATTTAAAAATTTGGAGAAAACGTACCAGCATGGCAAACAATCTTCCTCGAGTCCCCCCAGTGAGATTTGCATATAGCAGCATCGTAGCCTAAAGCCACCAACTCATCAACGAGAGTTTGCAACTGTGAATCATGATTGTTTTTCTCGACGATCTCTGTCGCTTTTGTCACCAGATTCCTCTCTCCCTCGGAGACGGTAGCACAAAGAAGCAGATTCTACAAAAAAAAAATATTGTAAATTTAGTTTGTATACAAATATAATTTTCTTAGCCTTTCTACACATCAACCATTAGCGTAAACATTGTAAAGTTTGTATACCTTGACCGTTCGAAGAAACTCGCTGAAAGAGGATTCTTCATCTTCCTCGGAGCTATCAGTATCACTATCACTGCCACTCCCGCTCCCGCTAAAACAGTTGTTGCAGCCATTGCGGCCACGACAATGTTTTTTCCCACTGTCGGGATCCTCCATGTAGTTTCTGACCATGTTACTCAAACAGAGAGAGGTCGGGTCAATTTCTCCTAAATCGCCTTTTGAAAGCGAGTGATCGCCTATGGATAAGTTTTTTAAGCTGAAAGGGCGATCAAAGAGCTGCCTTAGTCTAGTTCTTGGTATTTGCCTCACCGCTGCAGGCTCCTTTGCTGCACCATCGCCGACAATTGGTTGGATTTTGGCTCCAAAAGGCATTTTTTTCAAATTTTTATTAAAAGAAACCTTAGGAGGGAAATTTTTTTTGTAACTGCAAAAAAATATAAGAGAAGTGAAACACGATCTAGCAAAAAAATCTAAGAGAAGACACAAATAAGATTTAATAAATTTTATAATCAAGAGAAATAAGAAAAGTTAGTTGAGCAAACTCATACACATATGATCATTATAATTCAGCCAAACAAAACTAATCATTCATAAACTTTTCAAGTTTGACATCAAAGGTTGAGTAAAAATTAGAGAAACAAATAAATGAAGACACAAAAGCAGCAATTCTTTTGAATATATATATTTTATTTAAAAAACGGATTCAAAAATCGTGGATGATGAGAACTAGAATGCATACAAAACTAGAACTTGAAACTTTAATCTGGCAAGAAAGAAATTGGGAAACCTTATGAAAGAAGGGAAATTTTATGAGAGATTAGGTTTTGGTCGATCTCTCAGTACTCTTATATAGGAGAAGAAGACTTCTCACACATTTTTTCATATATGACATATAAGGCAGCTCTCTAATGGCTATTAACTACGCGTCAACTTATTATTGAATAGATCATAAAACCGCTTTTCAAGTTAAACAGTGTACCGACCCCGGTTTACACCTAGATTAGTCAATAATATCTTTTAAATCATAAGTAAATTTTTTAATGTGAATCTATATGTAATAACTGTACTACCTTAAAATTAATACAAATTTGAACACATAAATAATATAGTCAAAATTCAAAAACATTATAATACTTGATTCATTTAGTGTAGATTGTATTGTCTACAAATCAAATAAGATAATCATAATCCTAATCCATTTAAGACGAGAAACGAACACAAGTCATAAAGTCCTTAACAATTCATTAACCACAAAGCAAAAGTTAAGAGAGATAAGCCCTAACAGTCTCAAATCTTAATAAGTGCCAAAGTAGGCAACACATCTTCTCTTGCACCATATTCAACCTAACATAATAGTATAATACACAATGTTGAGAATCAAGACAGTGAAAATTTGGTGTTCGAAAGTATGTGATATATGAAATGACATTTTATAATGTTTCCGTGAACTCATTTTCTTCCATTGCTCGTTTAAAGCTAGCTCTTGTATAATTTGAGGTGAATATCATCATTAGTTATGTATGAAAGTCAACATTAATTGTTACAATCTCCACTAATAATAATGAATGCATATATTCAGATAAGAGAATGAAAACGAACATGTTTCCCATTCCTTCTAAAAAAAGGGATACTTTGGCTCTAAGAAGTAAGAAGAACTAGTGAAAACAAATTAGAAGGAATCGAACAATTTGTTCTTTACCAATTGTGATAAAAGACGTTTTTGTTCTATAATTCCTCGTACAAAAAAATGAAGAAGAATTATGTGTGTTCCATACAAATTTAAGAATCTTTTAACAGGAATGCAATATTTTTCCTCGTTCACTTCCGTTAGATTGGTGATTTATTTAATTTGTGGCAGATATTTTCTGAAATCTAGCTTTCCTCAGTTTTCGGGTAAAAAGTTTCAAAATCTTGATCGGGTGAAAAAAAAAACAGTTTTTGAAATAACAAAAAAGCAATAATATTTGAAAAACCACAAACAAAGCGATACCTCAAATTACTCCTTTGGATTCTAGAATTATTCGACATATGAATTCACAAAGAAAATTAACGTGGATGTTTGATTTCATGTCTCTCTTTCTCATTTGTTTTATCAACCTTATAATATATACTTCACATAAATGTTATCGTTTACTACTAAGCACCGTTGCTATTTTAGAAGCGCAATAAAACGTTTTCTGAGATATGGAGGGCATAATTGCAATATGTGAAAACAATTTCTAAAGCTCCAAACAAAAATTTTACCCGCCAAGGGCCCCACGCGTAAGTTCCCCCCAAAATTTTAAAAACATTTTAAAACTCCCACCAAACTTCCAATATTAAAACTCCCCTCCCATCCATTTCTACCCAGATTTCGTTTTCTTCCTCCTTCCAATTCTCTCCACTCCGTCTCGTCGTCTCAGGTTAACTTCTCTCTTCTCCCTTCTCACTCTCTCCACAAATCGGGCTCTGTTTTGTGTCTTCTCTACAAAACGCTTTCAGATCTTGTGTTCTTCGATAGTAATCTTCATGCTTCTGCGATAGATCTGGTCCATTCTCTTGATTTTCTGATGGTTTTCTTGTTTTTGTTTGACTATGTACGGTTAGATCCAGAAGAAGACAAGGTTCAATTTCAGCGAACATGGCAGGAAAGGGAGGGAAAGGGCTCGTAGCTGGGAAGACGATGGCTGGTAACAAAGACAAGGACAAGAAGAAACCCACGTCTCGCTCTGCTCGTGCTGGTATTCAGGTACTTCCCTCAAACCCTAGCTTCTTTGGGATGTTGTAAATTCGACTTCTTTGACTCTGTCTCTACCCTAATTGTAATTAGAAAGAGCGATGTTGTTATTCCTTGAAAAAATTTGATAATTATGTGTTCAAATTCAGATCTTGAGGATAAGATCTACGTCTGTGTATGTGTTTTCTATGTTGAAGCGAGGAATTTATCTTGCAGGATATAGAGCTTTTTGTTAGTGTGTAAATTGATTGATATTGTTGAATTCACTGAATTAAAGTTATAGACTTTTTTGCTTACCATACATATTCTGTTTTGCTTTTTCACTTATGGCTTCTCTGTTATGATATACAAGCAGAAAGATCAATCTTATAATATGTGTAGGGTTTCTTTGCATTCTTAAGTTTATGGAATTTAACATGGAGGCTGTTTCTTTTTTGGTTATTTCAGTTTCCAGTGGGTCGTATTCACAGGCAGCTCAAGACCAGAGTTTCAGCACACGGAAGGGTTGGAGCCACTGCTGCTGTCTACACGGCTTCGATTCTGGAGTACCTAACTGCAGAAGTTCTTGAGTTGGCTGGGAACGCGAGCAAAGATCTGAAAGTGAAGAGAATCACTCCGAGGCATTTGCAGTTGGCAATCAGAGGAGATGAGGAGCTCGACACGCTCATCAAAGGAACAATCGCTGGAGGAGGTGTGATCCCTCACATCCACAAGTCTCTCATCAACAAAACCACCAAGGAGTGATTTTGTTTTCTTTAGGCACTGAGGTTTTATGTGGCTTGCTTAGTTAGTAGCTTTATGGTGTTTGTGTTTGTTTAGTCTCTGGACTTTTCCCATTTCTTAGTTCCTTCGTTTAGTATTGCTTTCTATTGGACATCCTCAGGTGTACATGAGTTAATTTTAACTCTTTAGGATTGTCGTTTGAGCAAATGTTGTCTTTGCTTAATCAGGATATGTTAATTGGGTTGCTTGGAATTTGCATGCTCTTCTGATTTATTAGCTTCTGTCAAGTAAACCATTTTCAGTGTTTAATAACAAACGAAATCATTTGGTCCCATTCTCTCTTAGATGTCTGGATTTAATAAGAGCCTGTATATGAAGAGGACAGTGTTCAAATCACACGCCTGGAACAATCTTATACTTCACTAAATGCCATCATTCATTTTCAAAAAAAAAAAAAGTTCATATTTTGCTGACTCACAAGGTGTTAAGGCTTTGTTCCCATGTTAGTTGCAAGCTTGAAGTGTCTTCCATAAGTTTAAGATGGTGAAAATTCGCTAGGTGATATGGTCTTAAACGATTTGAAATTGAGTTTCTTTTGTCATGATTCAAATAGAGTTTATGTAACGTTGGCGTCAAGTTGAAACGATGCAAGCACCGTTGGTTTCATCTCCCACATGGTGCTTAGTCACTGGTTTTGGAATTTGGGTTTGCAGATGTTAGTGCTAGTTTTTTCTGGCTAAACTTTGTCGAATAGTCATTGTTTTACAAACAAAATTACGATAGAATTGCAATTTTGAATAATGCAGGTATGCAAGCCATAGAGAAAACTCATTTAAAAGGATTAAATAGTTATCCAACTACCAAGTCAAGAATACACGATATATAATCGCAATTTGCAATTGCAAAGGAATACATATAGATTGCAAGCAATCTTTACAAAAAGAAAAAAAAAATACAAAACATGAAACCACTTTAAGATATCGTACCCAAATTATGAATCCAGGTCTCCACGAGAATTGAAATTGATTGGAAACAAACATATCAAGTAAAAAGCGAGATGAAATCAAATAAAACTTGGTAGGTTATTTAAGACTTGCATTTATTATTCTTAGTAGTATGAAGGTGGTGGTGGAGACTTGTAGTCTACTTTAGGGGATGGTGAGTAATATGGTGGTGGTGGAGAACTGTAGACGTATGGTGGTGGAGGAGATTTATAGTATACCTTAGGGGATGGTGAGTAGTATGGTGGTGGTGGAGAATTGTAGACATACGATGGAGGAGATTTGTATACAGTCTTTGGAGAAGGAGAATAGCATGGAGGTGGTGGTGGACACACGCATACATGTGGGTGTGGTGGAGATTTGTAATGAACCTTAGGGGATGGTGAGTAGTATGGTGGTGGTGGGGAACTGTAGACGTATGGTGGAGGGGGAGACTTGTAGTGTACCTTAGGGGAAGGAGAGTAATATGGTGGTGGTGGGGAACTGTAGACATATGGTGGTGGAGGAGAATTGTAGTGTACCTTAGGTGAAGGTGAGTATGATGGTGGGGGTGGGGAACTGTAGACATATGGTGGTGGAGGAGACTTGTAGTCTACCTTAGGTGATGGAGAGTAATATGGTGGGGGTGGGGAACTGTAGACATATGGTGGTGGAGGAGACTTGTAGTGTACCTTAGGTGAAGGTGAGTAGTATGGTGGTGGTGGTGAGCTGTAGACATATGGTGGTGGAGGAGATTTGTAGTCTACTTTAGGGGATGGGGAGTAGTATGGTGGTGGTGGGGAACTGTAGACATATGGTGGTGGAGGAGACTTGTAGTCTACCTTAGGTGATGGAGAGTAATATGGTGGTGGTGGGGAACTATAGACATATGGTGGTGGAGGAGACTTGTAGTGTACCTTAGGTGAAGGTGAGTAGTATGGTGGTGGTGGTGAGCTGTAGACATATGGTGGTGGAGGAGATTTGTAGTCTACTTTAGGGGATGGGGAGTAGTATGGTGGTGGTGGGGAACTGTAGACATATGGTGGTGGTGGAGACTTGTAATCAACCTTTGGGGAAGGTGAGTAGTATGGTGGTGGTGGAGAACTGTAAACATATGGTGGTGGTGGAGATTTGTAGTCTACTTTAGGGGATGGGGAGTAGTATGGTGGTGGTGGGGAACTGTAGACATATGGTGGTGGTGGAGACTTGTAGTCAACCTTTGGTGGTGAGTAGTATGGTGGTGGTGGAGAACTGTAAACATATGGTGGTGGTGGAGATTTGTAGTCTACTTTAGGGGATGGCGAGTAGTATGGTGGTGGTGGGGAACTGTAAACATATGGTGGTGGTGGAGACTTATACTCAACCTTTGGGGAAGGTGAGTACGATGGTGGGGGTGGTGAGCTATAAACATATGGTGGTGGAGGAGACTTGTAGTCTACCTTAGGCGAGGGAGAGTAGTATGGTGGTGGTGGGGAACTATAGACATATGGTGGTGGAGGAGATTTGTAGTCAACTTTAGGGGATGGCGAGTAGTATGGTGGTGGTGGGGAATTGTATACATATGGTGGTGGTGGAGATTTGTAGTCTACCTTAGGGGAGGGAGAGTAGTATGGTGGTGGTGGGGAACTGTATACATACGGTGGTGGAGGAGATTTGTAATCTACCTTAGGTGATGGAGAGTAGTATGGTGGTGGTGGGGAACTGTATACATACGGTGGTGGAGAAGACTTGTATTCAACCGGCGATGGTGAATAGTATGGGGGTGGTGGTGGGGAGCTGTAAACATATGGTGGTGGAGGAGACTTGTAATCGACCTTGGGTGATGGAGAGTAATATGGTGGTGGTGATGGAGAATTGTAGACAGATGGTGGGGGAGGTGATTTGTATTCTACATTCGGGGATGGTGAATAAGATGGAAGTGGTGGCAAGATATTCGGGTATGATGGTTCATACGCTGCAACCATTGTTGCCATGATGATAACTCCTAGAGCGTAAGTAAGATGGGCTGAAGGCCCCTTCATAGAAAAAGATCTCATGTGTGATTTTGCTTTTCTTTACCAACGCTTAACTAGGGTTAGTTAGTTTTTCTTGTTAGGTTTCTGTATGAGGGAATGAGTTCTTGGGTTTTTATAACAAAGCTTTTCTCTAAATCAAGCTGTATTATTCCTTTTGCCTCGTTGTTTGGAATCGATCCAACTAAATCGTGGAGGCAGGTTTACACGATGCTTGTGTGAGACGTGCAATAACGTTTAGTGAACGTCAACGACATACTTTCCAATTTTTTTATTCACAAGCTCAAGAAAAATTACTATATCATGGATGAATCATTTTGTTCATTTTGTTCTACATGCAGTAAAACCAACCATGCATGTGATTAATCTTGTAAATGAAAAGGACTCAATATTGATATAATATTTTCTTAAGTTGATCTCCAAGTGGCCAAAGGTGTGGAATGCTCATGTACAATATACATTAATATTGGGAAATCGTGAGTAAAAAATATAGAAGAAGTCGAAACTGTTAAGAAAATCTATAATGGAAACACGATTGAGGTGAATACCCACAAACTTAAAAAAATAGCACTCATAGATCTCTCTTTGAAAAGGTCCAACGTTGTGATTGACCCTGACTATACCCGTGGGCCGTGGCCAACTCAAAACTCGTCAAACTAAACTAAAGCCAAATTTTAATATATTTATTAAGTGAACCCAAACCAAACCTTAATTTGTCTCAACCGAACAAATTAGTCGAGTTAATTGAAATTAATTCAAAACAAAATTTTGTCAAACATATTAAAATAAATTTAAATATACCTAAAACTTACAGTAATAATTAATGTAATTAATTATTTTTTCCTAAAAGATAAAAAAAAAAGTTACCTAGGATTGAATATTTGAACCACCATATGTAGTTCCAAACCAAATCGGTAACTTTAAAAAAAAAAATATGATCCTACTTGAGGTCTATTTTCCCAAGCCCATACTGAAGGAAACTGAAAAACCTAGGCTTAGTGTTGGGAGCGGCTCAAGCATGTTGTTATTCCTTCATCTACCAAGTACCAACCCTAATTTGTCTTTGAGGATAATTAAAGAGTATAGATCCTCCAAAAGTATATTGGATGGGTGTTCCGACATTGTCAAGAATAAAAGTAAACAGATAATAACTTGTCTCTTAAGATTTTTTTCACCACTACGGCCTCTCAAAGTTCAGGTCTCTTGATCCTTCCTGAGATCAATAGTCTTAGTCTTTCAGTAAACTAAATCATGGTATTATTGCACGCAAAGAAAGGAAACAAAAATAAAAAAAAAAAAAAAGCGAATGAGCTCAAAACCTATGTCTTCTTCCTGTTTTCACATGGTGCAAATTTCTATTTGTGTTAACTTACATGAATTTCTTGGAATCTTGGCTGCAACTCGATATTAGATAAAAAGAGACACATTGACAAGCTTCTCAATACCACACTAATGCTATAACATCATCAGCATGAGAGGATAATAAAATAAGAAGAAGCAGAGATATCACATGACTGTATAGAGAGCTCTTGAGCTTCACAGATAGTAAATTAGTAATCGATACATACATCTTTAAATCTAGTTCCATTTAAGTTTTACAAAGCAAGATGGGTAGGGTTCGGGTTAAAAGTTTGCGGTTCTTACATGTTCACAACATAAGCCTTGTTCCGTAGCTTGATGCCAAGTAAACATCACAAATAAAGACAGCACGACGATACTTACTAAATGAAAAGAAAATCAGTGGTGTTGTCGCATTAAAAAGTAACGCTAGGTCAATGTATTTTTCGGAGTCATACTGAAATAACGCAGGGATGAATGGTTTTAACTCCATTTCTAGCGTAAGTTATAGAAAAAAATAAAGTTTGCGAACAAGATTATCAAATTTAAAAGTCCATGCATTAATATTCCATATACATAACTCATGTTGGAGGCTTACATAGTTATCCAAATCTACCAAGTCAAGAATACGCAATGCATAATCGTATATGGCAAAGGAATACAAAGGCATAAATAAACAATATAAAGGTATTACACCCAAATTAGGAATTCAGGTCTCCAAGAAAATACAAATTGATAGGATACAAACAATATCCAAAAACAAAGAAGAAAATGAAATCAAGTAAAACATGGTAGCTTAATCAAGAACTGCATTTACTGGTTTTCAGTAATATGAAGGTGGTGGTGGAGACCTGTAGTCTACCTTAGGGGAAGGTGAGTAATATGGTGGGGGTGGGGAACTGTAGACATATGGTGGTGGGGGAGATTTGTAGTCTACCTTAGGGGAAGGTGAGTAGTACGGTGGAGGTGGGGAACTGTAGACATATGGTGGTGGTGGAGACTTGTAGTCTACCTTAGGGGATGGAGAGTAGTATGGTGGTGGTGGGGAACTGTAGACATATGGTGGTGGTGGAGACTTGTAGTCAACCTTTGGGGAAGGTGAGTAGTATGGTGGTGGTGGAGAACTGTAAACATATGGTGGTGGTGGAGACTTGTAGTGTACCTTAGGCGAAGGTGAGTAGTATGGTGGTGGTGGGGAACTGTAGACATATGGTGGAGGAGGAGACTTGTAGTCTACCTTAGGGGACGGTGAGTACGCTGGTGGGGGTGGTGAGTTGTAGACATATGGTGGTGGAGGAGACTTGTAGTATACTTTAGGAGAAGGTGAGTAGTATGGTGGTGGTGGAGAACTGTAAACATATGGTGGTGGAGGAGATTTGTAGTATACTTTAGGAGATGGTGAGTAATATGGTGGTGGTGGGGAACTGTAGACATATGGTGGTGGAGAAGATTTGTATATAATTTTTGGAGAAGGAGAATAGCATGGAGGCGGTGGTGGACAGACGCATACATGTGGGTGTGGTGGAGATTTGTAATGAACTTTAGGAGATGGTGAGTAGTATGGTGGTGGAGGAGAACTGTAACATATGGTGGTGGGGGAGACTTGTAGTGTACCTTAGGGGATGGAGAGTAATATGGTGGTGGTGGGGAACTGTAGACATATGGTGGTGGAGGAGACTTATAGTGTACCTTAGGTGCGGGAGAGTAGTATGGTGGTGGTGGGGAACTGTAGACATATGGTGGTGGAGGAGACTTGTAGTCTACCTTTGGGAAGGAGAGTAGTATGGTGGTGGTGGGGAACTGTAGACATACGGTGGTGGAGGAGACTTGTAGTTACCTTAGGGGGGAGAGTAGTATGGTGGTGGTGGGGAACTGTAGACATATGGTGGGGGAGGGGACTTGTAGTCTACCTTTGGAGAAGGAGAGTAGTATGGTGGTGGTGGAGAACTGTAGACATATGGTGGTGGAGGAGACTTGTACACAACCTTAGGAGATGGTGAGTAATATGGTGGTGGTGGAGAACTGTATACATATGGTGGTGGAGGAGACTTGTAATCTACCTTAGGAGATGGTGAGTAATGTGGTGGTGGTGGAGAACTGTATACATACGGTGGTGGAGGAGACTTGTATACAACCTTGGGGGATGGAGAGTAGTATGGTGGTGGTGGAGAACTGTAGACATATGGTGGAGGAGGAGACTTGTAAACTACCTTAGGAGATGGTGAGTAATATGGTGGTGGTGGAGAACTGTAGACATACGGTGGTGGAGGAGATTTGTAGTCTACTTTCGGGGATGGAGAGTAGTATGGTGGTGGTGGGGAACTGTATACATACGGTGGTGGAGGAGATTTGTAATCTACTTTCGGGGATGGAGAGTAGTATGGTGGTGGTGGGGAACTGTATACATATGGTGGTGGAGGAGACTTGTAGTCTACCTTAGGTGAGGGAGAGTAGTATGGTGGTGGTGGGGAACTGTATACATACGGTGGTGGAGGAGATTTGTAATCCACCTTAGGTGAGGGAGAGTAGTATGGTGGTGGTGGTGGGGAACTGTAAACATATGGTGGTGGAGGAGACTTGTATTCAACCGGCGATGGTGAATAGTATGGGGGTGGTGGTGGGGAGCTGTAGACATATGGTGGTGGAGGAGACTTGTAATCAACCTTTGGAGAGGGAGAGTAATATGGTGGTGGTGGAGAACTGTAAACATATGGTGGTGGAGGGGACTTGTAGTCAACCTTAGGAGAAGGAGAGTAGGATGGTGGTGGTGGAGAACTGTAGACATATGGGGGTGGAGGAGATTTGTACTCTACCTTGGGAGATGGTGAATAGTATGGGGGTGGTGGTGGAGAGTTGTATTCAACCGGGGATGGTGAATAGTATGGTGGTGGTGGTGGGGAGCTGTAGACATATGGTGGTGGAGGAGACTTGTACTCTACCTTAGGAGATGGTGAGTATGTTGGTGGTGGAGGAGAACTGTAGACATATGGTGGTGGAGGAGACTTGTAGTCGACTTTAGGCGATGGAGAGTAATATGGTGGTGGTGATGGTGAATTGTAGACAGATGGTGGAGGAGGTGATTTGTATTCTACATCCGGGGATGGTGAATATGATGGTAGTGGTGGTAAGCTATTCGTGTATGGTTCATACGCAACAACCATTGTTGCCATGATGATAATTCCTAGAGCGGAAAGAAGATGGGCTGAAGGCCCCATCCTAGGAGAAGATCTCATGGTGATATTGCTTTTCTTTACCAACGTCTTACGTTGGCTAGTGTTTCTTGTTTTGGTTTGTGTTGTAAGGAAATGGATCATTGGTTTATATAGCAAAATTTTCTTTTAATCAAGCTTGTCTTCTCTCTTTTGCCATTTGTTTTTTGGCTCCATCAAACTAAATCGTGGAAGCATGTTTACACGATGCTAGTCTGAGACGTGCAAGAACGTTTAATTAATGTCAATGAGCCACTTTCCATTTTCTAATCACAAGTTCAGGAAGAATTTGTTTTATATCATGTATACTTTATTTTGGTCATGTTCTCATTGAGCTAGTTTATTCATTATTACTTTTCTTGGGTCACTTTAGATGTTGACGTATTTAACTCTTAATTCTCAACGGTTTGTTCTTTCTTCTTCAAAAAGTTCTCAATGGTTTGTGATTTGTATAATTCATAGTACTAATTATTTTGAAAAATACACCCTTTTCTGAAAACGAACACCTTTACTATTGTTATTATTTTATTATAAACATATAATTTATTTATTTTTTCTAAATTGACATTAAAATAAATTTCTTGTAATATTTCAAAGTTTATTAGTTTTTTTGTTTTCACGAATCACTTATGTATATTACCTTTCAGTTGGATGTAATATAGTAGGTTTATAGATAAAAAAAAGGGACCCATAAAAAAAACATGAATGCGAAATGATTTACAACAAATAAACAATTATATAGATTCATAAACAACACATTCAAAATTATACTCTCTCCGTTTCGCGATTTTCATCAAACTTTAAAACCTACCATCTTTTTAAACCAGCGGAACCATAAACAAACTGATTTGTTTAACCAACAAATTAAAATCGATATGTGGTGAGCAGCAAAAATTTTATGTCTTAACCACCTAATTTTGTTTGCAAAACTCACCTGATAACAATAATGTATATGTAGGTGTAAAACTCAAAAGTGTTCATGAGCATTCATGTAATATACTTTTGTAATTGTTAAAAGGAAAATACAATTTTATTATATAAAGCTGAATGCGCACGACGTGGTTGCGACACGTAGGATTTTTATAAAATTCAGGATCGCGACATATGTCACTTAAAACCGTTAAGATCGTGACACGTGTTTTAGGAAAAAAAGAAGAACTTAAAAAAAAAAATCAGAAAAATGTTAATTAAAAAAAACGAAATTTAATTTTAGTTTTTATATCAAAAAGGAAAAAAATAATATTTGCCAAATCCAAACAGAAAAAGGTTTCCCATTCATCAAATTTTTATTATATAAAATTAGATGCGTACGGCGTGGTTGCGATACATAGGATTTTTATAATTTATAAGATCGCGACATGTGTCACTTCTAATGTTATGTCCGTTAAGATCGTGACACATGCCGTAGAGAAAAAAATAATAATAATAATAAAAATTTTAGATAAAGGAAATTAAAAAAAAAATTAGTCCATTATAGTTAAAAGAAATAAAAATATATTGGTGATATCTCATTATCAAATTTTTATTATATAAAATTAGATGCGTACGGCGTGGTTGCGATACATAGGATTTTTATAATTTATAAGATCGCGACATGTGTCACTTCTAATGTTATGTCCGTTAAGATCGTGACACATGCCTTAGAGAAAAAAAAAAAAAATAATAATAAAATAAAAATTAGATAAAGAATTTAAAAGAAATAAAAATATATTGGTGATATCCTAATAGAGAAAGGTTTCCCATTCATCAAATTAATATTATCCAAACAAATAATAAAATCAAAATAATATAATAAATAAAATTCTATTTGTATATGGAATATGTTATGTAGACTAAATTTCCTATAACTACATGTAATTGGTTACTTGAACCCCTATAAAAGATAGTCAAGGTTTCTCAATCATAAATTCATCAAAGAAAATTCATCAAATCCCTTTGATTCTATTTCTCCAATTTAAAAATCATGTATTTGAAAGTCTTGCGATACATAGGATTTTATAACTCACAAAAATGCGACATGTGTTTTAGAAAGAAAAAAATTCTGGAAGTATGAAAATCGTAACATGTGTCATGGAATAAAAATAATAAAAAAAATAATATGTATAAGACTAACGAAAAATTAGAAAAACAGATAACAAATAATTAAAATGAAAAATAATACATCCATAAAAGAAAAAATAATTTAAATTCTTTTGTTACATCTATTAAAAAGAAAAAAAAAACGAAAAGGAAAAATACCAATATATAGTATTTATAATGGTCTAAGGCAAAAACAAAATTGAGAACGAAAAAATATAAATAGAAAACTAACAAAATAATTATCAAACCAATTAACTAATATTAAAAAATTATAATTGATATTCTAATTTTAAATAGTTTGATTTTCAATTTTTGTTAGGTTAAAAAAATTGAAATAAAGATTTCATCAATTAAAATCTCTTGAATGGAATAATAAAAGTTTGATTAATTAATCAGTTGATCAGATTTAGACATGTGTAAGTCTTTCTGTATTGGATAAAAACAATAGTAAAACAAATTAATTCATTTTTTTAATATCAGAAATTCAAAAGAAAAATCAATTACAATAAAAATGTAAAAGTATTACAAATCTTATTTTATTAAATATTTTTTATCGGGTTTTCAATATTATTTTGTTTACGTTTAAAAATGATCAAATTTTGTTTAATATTTTCTATACTTTTATTATAAAATCTTAATATATACCCGTGTATACGCGGGCCTTAATCTAGTCCATAATAATGCAGAACCAATGACAACTAAGAATTAAATGCGTGGTCCACAAAAAAAAATATTGAATAATAAACGAACTTGGTCAATGAACAAAACAATGTTTATTTTTTTTTTTACCAAAACAATGCATCTAAACAAATTCTTCCTGAACTTGTGATTAGAAAATGGAAAGTGGCTCATTGACATTCATTAAACGTTCTTGCACGTCTCAGACTAGCATCGTGTAAACATGCTTCCACGATTTAGTTTGATGGAGCCAAAAAACAAATGGCAAAAGAGAGAAGACAAGCTTGATTAAAAGAAAATTTTGCTATATAAACCAATGATCCATTTCCTTACAACACAAACCAAAACAAGAAACACTAGCCAACGTAAGACGTTGGTAAAGAAAAGCAATATCACCATGAGATCTTCTCCTAGGATGGGGCCTTCAGCCCATCTTCTTTCCGCTCTAGGAATTATCATCATGGCAACAATGGTTGTTGCGTATGAACCATACACGAATAGCTTACCACCACTACCATCATATTCACCATCCCCGGATGTAGAATACAAATCACCTCCTCCACCATCTGTCTACAATTCACCATCACCACCACCATATTACTCTCCATCACCTAAAGTCGACTACAAGTCTCCTCCACCACCATATGTCTACAGTTCTCCTCCACCACCCACATACTCACCATCTCCTAAGGTAGAGTACAAGTCTCCTCCACCACCATATGTCTACAGCTCCCCACCACCACCACCATACTATTCACCATCCCCGGTTGAATACAACTCTCCACCACCACCCCCATACTATTCACCATCTCCCAAGGTAGAGTACAATCTCCTCCACCCCCATATGTCTACAGTTCTCCACCACCACCACCTACTCTCCTCCCTAAGGTTGATACAAATCCCCTCCACCACCATATGTTTACAGTTCTCCACCACCACCATATTACTCTCCCTCTCCAAAGGTTGATTACAAGTCTCCTCCACCACCATATGTCTACAGTTCTCCACCACCACCATACTACTCCCATCTCCGGTTGATACAAGTCTCCTCCACCACCATATGTTTACAGTTCCCCACCACCACCACCATACTACTCTCCCTCACCTAAGGTGGATTACAAGTCTCCTCCACCACCATATGTATACAGTTCCCCACCACCACCATACTACTCTCCCTCGCCTAAGGTGATACAAGTCTCCTCCACCACCATATGTATACAGTTCCCCACCACCACCATACTACTCTCCTCCCCTAAGTAGATTACAAATCTCCTCCACCACCGTATGTATACAGTTCCCCACCACCACCATATTACTCACCATCCCTAAGGTAGACTACAAGTCTCCTCCACCACCGTATGTATACAGTTCCCCACCACCACCATACTACTCTCCATCCCCGAAAGTAGACTACAAATCTCCTCCACCACCGTATGTCTACAGTTCTCCACCACCACCATATTACTCACCATCTCCTAAGATAGTTTACAAGTCTCCTCCTCCACCATATGTCTACAGTTCTCCACCACCACCATACTACTCTCCATCCCCCAAGGTTGTATACAAGTCTCCTCCACCACCGTATGTATACAGTTCTCCACCACCACCACATTACTCACCATCTCCTAAGGTAGATTACAAGTCTCCTCCACCACCATATGTATACAGTTCTCCACCACCACCATATTACTCACCATCTCCTAAGGTTGTGTATAAGTCTCCTCCACCACCATATGTCTACAGTTCCCCACCACCACCATACTACTCTCCTTCTCCAAAGGTAGACTACAAGTCCCCTCCCCCACCATATGTCTACAGTTCCCCACCACCACCATACTACTCTCCCGCACCTAAGGTACACTATAAGTCTCCTCCACCACCGTATGTCTACAGTTCCCCACCACCACCATACTACTCTCCTTCTCCAAAGGTAGACTACAAGTCCCCTCCCCCACCATATGTCTACAGTTCCCCACCACCACCATACTACTCTCCCGCACCTAAGGTACACTATAAGTCTCCTCCACCACCATATGTCTACAGTTCCCCACCACCACCATATTACTCTCCATCCCCTAAGGTACACTACAAGTCTCCCCCACCACCATATGTTTACAGTTCTCCTCCACCACCATACTACTCACCATCTCCTAAAGTTCATTACAAATCTCCACCACACCCACATGTATGCGTCTGTCCACCACCGCCTCCATGCTATTCTCCTTCTCCAAAAATTGTATACAAATCTTCTCCACCACCATATGTCTACAGTTCCCCACCACCACCATATTACTCACCATCTCCTAAAGTATACTACAAATCTCCTCCACCACCATATGTTTACAGTTCTCCATCACCACCATACTACTCACCTTCTCCTAAAGTATACTACAAGTCTCCTCCACCACCATATGTCTACAACTCACCACCCCCACCAGCGTACTCACCGTCCCCTAAGGTAGACTACAAGTCTCCTCCTCCACCATATGTCTACAGTTCCCCACCACCACCATACTACTCACCTTCGCCTAAGGTACACTACAAGTCTCCACCACCACCATATGTTTACAGTTCTCCACCACCACCATACTACTCACCTTCCCCAAAGGTTGACTACAAGTCTCCACCACCACCATATGTCTACAGTTCCCCACCACCACCATACTACTCTCCATCCCCTAAGGTAGACTACAAGTCTCCACCACCACCATATGTCTACAGTTCCCCACCTCCACCGTACTACTCACCTTCCCCTAAGGTAGACTACAAATCTCCCCCACCACCATATGTCTACAGTTCCCCACCCCCACCATATTACTCACCTTCCCCTAAGGTAGACTACAAGTCTCCACCACCACCTTCATATTACTGAAAACCAGTAAATGCAGTTCTTGATTAAGCTACCATGTTTTACTTGATTTCATTTTCTTCTTTGTTTTTGGATATTGTTTGTATCCTATCAATTTGTATTTTCTTGGAGACCTGAATTCCTAATTTGGGTGTAATACCTTTATATTGTTTATTTATGCCTTTGTATTCCTTTGCCATATACGATTATGCATTGCGTATTCTTGACTTGGTAGATTTGGATAACTATGTAAGCCTCCAACATGAGTTATGTATATGGAATATTAATGCATGGACTTTTAAATTTGATAATCTTGTTCGCAAACTTTATTTTGCGATAAAGTCTGATTGATATATTTCAAATAAAGAAAACAAGAACGTACACCAATAGATGGCATAAAGAGCAAGCGAAAAGACTAACCCCGATAAATATTAACAAGGTGAAAATAAAGGACACCAATAGGCGGCTATAGAACTGAAGACCAAGAAGCGATAAAGTTTAGCGTTAGAAGTGGAGTTAAAACCATTCATCCCTGCGTCATTTTAATATGACTCCAAAAAAATACATTGACCGTAGCGCTATTGTAAATGCGACAACCCTAGAGCTGTCAAAATGGGCGTCCATGTCCATTTTGGCCCGTCCAATAATGTCCATTTGTTTTATGGACAAAATATTGTCCGTGTCCATTTAGCTCCATGTCCATATTGGACCATGCCCATTATGGCCCATCAAAACTGGGCTGTCCGTGGGCTGTCCATAGACAAAAAATCAATTTTTTTTATTATATATATATATTTTTTTTGAAAATCGATTTTTTTTTTCTGCGCGAGTTAGGTTTAGGACTTTTACGTGAAACCCGAATCCGAATCCGAACTCGACCCGAAAAACCTAAAAAATCGTAAAAAACTTTAAAAACCCAAAAATTCGTAAAAAAACTTTGAAAATCCGAAAAACTCGGAAAAAAATCCGAAACCGAAAAAAAACTTAAACCAAACCCGAACTGAAACTTTAAAAGACCCGGACGATTTATATATCTCTAAACCCGAAAACCTAAAATCCGAAAAATCCGATCAAATCCCGAACCAAAACCCGAAAACTAGGCCTGTCAATCGGGTCAAACCCGCCCCGCCTGACCCGCCCCGCACATATCAATATTTTTTTTGACCCGCTTTGACCCGTCCCGCCAAATTTTGAACATATTTTTTTCGACCCGCATCCGCGCCGTTTAAATCTGCAGATATCCGCGGGTAATCCGCAAATATTAATAAAATAATAAAATTTTAAATTATATATATTTTTAATAAAAAATTACAAATAATTTTTTTTAATAATAAAAATCATTAATATTTATTTTTTAAAAGAGTTTTTAAATATTATTAAATAATTTAAAAATATTTCTGAATATTTTTTTATTTTTTCGATAAATTAAGAACAATTGTTGACTAAATAATAATATTTAAAAAAAATTGAAATTAAAAAAGAAAAAAAAATTGGCGGGTAACCCGCAAACCCGCGGACTAAAATATTACAACCCGCACCCGCATGACCCGCTAATTTTTTTTGAATTTTTCTCGACCCGCACCCGCCCCGCGGCGGGTCAATCGGGGCAGGACCCGCAGTTCGGGTCTGAAATTGACAGGCCTACCGAAAACCCAAGCTTAACCCAGATTATGAAAAATGATTTTTTCTCAAATCAATTTGACCTAGATATTTATGTCCATTGGACAGCCCATGTCCACACGTGTCCGTCCATATTTGTCCATGGGCTAAATTGGACATGCCCAAATTATGTCCATATTGAAAATGGCTTGTCCATGTCCGTCCATTTTTATATGGACATGGGCTCGCCCATGGGCCGATGTCCACTTTGACAGCTCTAGACAACCCCACTGATTTTCTTTCCAATTCAGTAGTAAGTGATCGTCGTGGCGTCTTAATTTGTGATGTTTATTTGTTATGTTGTCAACGTGTAAACTTGAAAACATTTAACCGGAATCTTAGACATCTTTCTTTTAAAAAACTTAAATGGAACTAGATCGAAAGATGTACGTAGTGAAAGATTTAAAAAGCTCACTATACAGTCATTGAGTCATGCGATGTCTCTGCTTCTTCTAATTTTGTTATCATCTCCAAAAATTGAGTACTGGAAAGTAGAGACGGTAGTGACTAATCTCAACGGGAATTCAAAAGCGACTACATCAAAAGCTCAAACATAAAAGTTCCAATAACGACCAGGCCAACCATGTAATCTTGCCTCCTAGTGGCCTTTCTCTCAGCCCTAAACTTGACCATAATCCTCACATGCACGATCTAAGAGAGTGAACAAATTTTAACTCACCGAGACGGCCTGGATCACCATATGATGCAAACAACTCCATCCCATATGATCTGACTCCGCATGTCTTACTCAAAATGAATATATGAGAACTCTTTTCTCTCTTACTTTTCAAACCGATGACTCCCTTTTCGCTTTTCTATGAGGCCCTCTATATTGGAACAGATTTTATACCAGTGGAATACTTTTTCTGAGCAAGGAAAAAATAAAAATCAAGAAGAAAAAAACAAAAGGAAACCAAGTAGTAAAGTATATTGGACCCCACAAAAAACATGAAGAGAAGGTAAACATTGAAAAAGGAAAGTGTTGTTAACTTGTGATGTTACGGTTTGTGATCTTTGTGAAACCTTAAACATCACAAATTTTGGTCAATTATTTCCTTTTTCATTGTTTTCCTTTTCTTCTCTTCTCTTACCGTTGACTTATGTTTACTAGATAACAGAGAACTCGAACTGAAAAGAATTTACGACGTATGCTCAAATGTTTAAATCAAGAACTAAAGTTGACACTTGACAAATGAGTACATTATGGGATTATCAAAATAAATAAATAAAGCAGAGTTGACAATTGAAGAAAGCATGTAGTGAATTTACTCAGTTAAGCTCCCTACCTTATAAGAATATTTAACTATGTAGTGAATTTTAAAAAAATTATACAAGTTTAGTTCATTTTCATGTTTTTTTTTCAAGTTATGCAAAGGGAGATGGCAGGTAGGTGTGAGGTCGCCAGGTAGGTGAGTAGGAAAATTGCAATTATCACATGTTTATTTATTTTTGGCTTTATGTATTCTTCTATAAGGGATTTTAACATTATAATATGTCGTTAGATATATCTTTCTTTGTTTTTGGTTCTATTTATATATATCTTGTTTCTTGAATACTATGTGATTATTCGAGTATACAGACAGAGTTATTAGTGCGTGTGAAGTACCATTGTACGTGTGCTTTGCCTTAAGAGATAATTATGGGATCAATGGCTCAGAAATCGGTTTTGATGTTATGCGGTGACTTCATGGAAGCTTACGAGACCATAATACCTCTCTACGTCCTCCGAGCGTTTGGAGTTAGCGTCCACTGCGTTTCTCCTGGTCGCAAAACTGGTGACAAGTGTGTCATGGCCGCTCATGATTTCCTCGGCCTCGAGGCATTTCTCTAATCTCTCACTTCTTTCTTAATTAATTTGGGGTTTCTCCATTTGATACGTTATTTGCTTTACAACGAAAATAAATATAAATGTAAATAATACCCCATATAAATGAATCACACTTACAATTAGGAATCGAAGTTATATTTCTTGTTAATTTTAATTAGTTTCAAAAAACAAAATTGTACCTTTTTTACAGATATACAGCGAGTTAGTGGTCGATCATGTGACACTAAACTCCAACTTTGATGACGTCATCCCGGAGAATTACGACGCTATCTATATCCCCGGTGGACGTTTCACGGAGCTTTTGAGCACCGACGGTAAATGCGTTAGTCTGGTGGCTCGTTTCGCCGAGCTTAAGAAGCTTGTCCTCACAAGCTGCCACAGCCAGCTGATGCTCGCGGCGGCGGGTCTACTCAGCGGTGGAATGAAATGCACGGCGTTCGAAAGCATGAAGCCGTTGATCGAGCTCTCCGGCGGCGCGTGGTGGCAACAGGACGGAATCCAGTCCCTTCTCGACATCACCGATTGCATCAAGGACGAGAACTTCATCTCCACGTTGGGGTGGCCAACGCTTGGCAACACTCTCAGAGTTTTGTTAGAATCACTTGGCTCCAAGATCTCTAGCTCCAAAGCCACTCAAACTTCTTTGCTTTTCTTGATTGGGGTAAGCTTCTTCTTATCCGTGCCACATCAGCTCGCAACTAAGTTATAGTATGACACATGTCCTTATTGAAAGAATGACACTAAATATTTGGTCTACTTCATATTTTGTTTGGGTATAATTAGGACTGTGTTGATGACTACCATATCAACGTACCATCTAAAGCCTTTCAAGCTCTGGGATGTAAAGTGGACGCAGTGTCACCAAACAAGAAGAAAGGTGACAAATGCGCTACTATCGTTCACGACCTCGAGGACGGCCGGCAACTTCCTACCGAGAAGTCCGGCCACAACTGCTACGTGACCGTTGCGTGGGATGATGTCTCTGTGGATGATTACGACTGCATTGTGGTTCCCGGAGGAAGATCGCCGGAGTTCTTGGTGATGAACGATAAAGCCGTCGGATTAGTAAAGAAGTTTGTTGAGAAAGGCAAGTTGGTTGCTGCCATTGGAATGGGAAATTGGCTACTGGCTGCTACCGGTGCTCTTAAGGTATGATCATAAACACCGCTGGTATTAGGGTTGGAAATATCGAAACCAAATCAAATATTATAATGTAAACCGGACCATATAACCTAAAAAATCATGGATACATATAATTTTGGATCTCATAAGGATCCTTATGTGCTTAGCGCATAAAAAAAAGGTCCTTATATTGGTCGCAATTCCTTATATTGTTTCCATTATTATTTTGCAGAAGAAGAAATGTGCAAGTGGCTATGGGACAAAGGTGGCTGTGAAGATTGGTGGTGGTCAAATCGTGGAATCAGAGCAGTGTGTGACGGACGACAAGCTGGTCACAGCCGCAACAACTTCCGATCTGCCTGCCTTTTTGTATGCATTGTCGACTGCACTTGGTCTCTCTGTTGTATTCTAATCTCAAGTTGTGGTTTCACGCATAATACTGCCTAGAATAATTATATCTACTTCATTCAACATCTAGGCGAGTGTGAGCGATTTCGTGAGTAAACAAATAAGAGAGTTGTCGAACTGTCAAAATGTGTATGGAGTACTTGTATTTCAAAGGGCAAAAATAGATGGTTTATTTGTATTGTGTGCCTATTATGCACGTCACAGCAAAAACTTCATAATCAATGGTCCACGTACAGTGTGGTCACCATCTTTACATAAATAAATAAATATCCAAGTGGATTCACGTTTCCACTTGCATATCTTCATCCCTTATCCAAGAGAGCAAAAATGAGAAGATTTTCCTTTAGGCTTATTTGTCGAGAAATATGCAATTACCCAAACTGTTGCAGGATTTCGATCGTTACAACATACAAGTTTCAACGATAAATCACATTTATATAGTTTTTTTTTTGTTCAAAAGATACTCATTCACATTTTTATAGTTAATTACAGTATGATTTCGGTACTAGAATTTTTTTTATCATAGAAAAAGTAGCGAAGAGTGAAATTTGAATAAATGTCTCTGTGACTCAGTTTAAAAATGTCAATGTAAATCAATATGACAAATATCTATCAAATATTCCGTTCGTCGGCGTCGTCTTTCACCGTCGTCTCGTTTCCGCCCCCAAATTCACGATCGAAACCCTAGCTTCTCGATTTCGTCTGCTGCTAACCATTATTGAGCTCAATCACTTTCACTATTCTGCGGGATCGCCTTCAATGGACTCTCACTCTTCCCACCTCAACGCGGCCAATCGTTCGCGTAGCTCCCAGACTCCATCTCCTTCACATTCCGCCTCCGCATCCGTCACTTCTTCTCTCCACAAACGCAAGCTCGCCGCCACCACTGCAGCGAATGCGGCCGCGTCTGAGGACCACGCCCCTCCTTCTACTTCTTTCCCTCACTCCTCCTTCTCTGCCGATACTCGCGACGGCGCCTTGACCTCCAACGATGAACTCGAGAGCATCTCCGCGCGCGGCGCCGATTCCGACTCAGACCCTGACGAATCAGAGGATGTCGTCGTGGACGATGACGAGGACGAATTTGCTCCCGAACCGGACCAGGACTCTTCCATCCGCACATTCACGGCCGCTCGACTCGATTCCAGCTCAGGAGTCAACGGTTCGAGCCGCAATACTACTAAGATCAAGACGGAGAGCTCCACGGTGAAGCTTGAGAGCTCTGATGGTAGACCATCTGTGACCGGCACCGGTGTTAGTGGAACCGCTGGAGGGAGCTCAATATCTGGTTTGGTACCCAAGGAGGAGTCTGTTAAGATATTGACAGAGAATTTGCAGACGAGCGGGGCTTACATTGCGAGAGAAGAGACTCTGAAGAGAGAGGTAACCTTATCACTTGGATCATTTCCATATAGTACATGAATATGATTTCTGTCGTTAACGCCATTTATAAATTTGGCGATATCTTTCAATAGGAGCAAGCTGGACGACTCAAATTTGTGTGTTACTCGAATGATTGCGTTGATGAGCATATGATGTGGTATTTGCTTCCCTCAATCTTCTCCTGTCACAGAGTTTCAGCTTATAGCCAGCTATGGTTTTTTCGTTCTAACCTCTGTACAGAGGAATTATCTGAATGATTTGTTGAACTTTTTTCCAGCTTGGTTGGCTTGAAGAACATATTTGCAAGACAGTTGCCTAATATGCCCAAGGAGTACATTGTTCGCCTTCTGATGGATAGGTAAACATGCTAAACTAAAGTGAAACATGCTAAAGTATCTTTTGGATTGAATACAATAGTCCACATTTCCTCTTCCTTTGTAATTTTGTCTTGAATGTAAAAGGAGAGTGTTAGTTTTAGTTAGGAAATGTAGCAACTAGTTGCATTTAACTGCCGAAAATTCGGATTGCCATAATGTGCTTGCGAAAATGCAATTGTTTCAGAGTAGTGGTGACCATTTCCGATTTTTTGTACGAAATTGAAGTAGTGCATGTAGTTTGTCCAAGTTCACTATCTGAACACATGATGAACATGCTTCTCTACTTATTCTTCATCCAGACTCTTTCATTTTCTTTACGTTATAAATTCTTATGCTCTAGTTCTACGATTATGACCTAAATAAGCTTTTGATGTCTTGCAAGATCTTTTGTAAGCATTCTGATATTGGCAACTTATGTTGTATACCCAGGAAACACAAGTCTGTTATGGTCCTAAGAAGAAATCTAGTTGTAGGTGGTATCACGTATCGTCCATATCACAGGTAAGGTTATCTTTGCATAACTATCCCCAACTTTTGTTTAATGATATTCGATTGGTTGATTTTCTTCATACTATATGTTTTAATAAGCTCTTACTTTAAGACTGAAAGCAAGTAGTATATTGACTTAGTCTCTTATACTATCATTAAGCATAATTTGCTACTCCAGTTAGGTATTTCTATATGTCTAATGTCATAATGAGGGAAATTAGTCTTGACATGCTTCTTAACTCCACTGTTTTCCTTGGATTCAGTCAGAAGTTTGGGGAAATAGCATTTTGTGCAATTACTGCAGATGAGCAAGTAAAAGGTTACGGTACCAGATTGATGAACCACTTGAAACAACATGCACGGGATGTTGATGGATTGACCCATTTTCTTACTTATGCTGACAACAATGCTGTTGGTTATTTTGTCAAGCAGGTTGGTGTATTTCATATTCTCTGCATTATGTGGCTTTATATTGAATGTGCTAGCTCTCATGATTTTGAGCGGCTCTGTTTACTAGTTGCATGTGAGACCTTGAACGAAACGCTAGAACCTCCAAACAATCTTTGCATGTTTTATTTTGTGTGCATAATCCTTTACATGATGATTTTGGGTTTCTAGTTCCACATTCTTCCTTTTCTTAGGAGAGCTTCTAAATCTTTAGTCTTACTTTGACTCTGTTAACGTCTGAATATAACTCAATGCAACTCTTCATAAAGTTATGTTTTCACACTTTGCTATCAATTCTACTATCTGGGGTACTGAAGTTCTGTAATCTTGTGTTTTGTTATCTTTGTTCGCTAAGTTGATCTGTTACGTCTATATTCTTGTGCAGGGTTTTACGAAAGAGATTTACTTGGAGAAAGATGTATGGCATGGGTATGTAAACGATTTACCTCTTAAGTTTAAACTGCTCATTACCGTACTCAACTTCTGGGCTTTATATCATTTGATGTCTGTCTGGAATACTGTATTGTGGTTTCAGTTAAGCTCACAAACCTTAGAAAAACTGCATTTTATATCCTAGCTGATCATGCTATCAGAGATATTCTGTATTACGTGCTCAAAAGCTTTCCAAAATTTGGCTTAGCATTCTTTTCTACATTGTTAAACCTACTCTTGCAAATTAAAAGATTGGTATTTTCCTAGGTTCATTAAAGACTATGACGGTGGCCTCCTTATGGAATGCAAAATTGATCCAAAGCTTCCATACACGGATTTGTCAAGCATGATTCGACAGCAAAGAAAGGTAAGCCATTGGATATACTTTAACTCGAAATATATTCTTGAGCCTTCAACTTCTTCACTTTATCTGCCTGTTCTTTTTACGCTAAGAGAGCATGGCAACTCACACACCAGATTTAAAAAAAAACTACACAGCCTAAAAACAACCACTAAGCAATGGTTACATAGATTACTATGTTATTAAACTATATAATGTTTTGGTGTTGGACCCTCAAGACCATCAGATTCTGATCCCCGTTTTTCTTCTATGATGTCAGGCAATTGATGAAAGGATAAGAGAGTTATCGAACTGTCAAAACGTGTACCGAGTACTTGAATTTCAAAGGGTAAACATCAATGGTTCCTTGTCTCTTGTGCCTATTATGCATGTCACAGCAAACAACAAAAACCGTGTTTTCAGTAGTATAATAAGGGTGATAATTTCTGCAGAAAGAAACGGGAAGTCCTAAAAAGATGATCAAAGTTGAGGATATACCTGGCTTAAGTAAGTCGCGATTTTATTTTCTACTCCATGGTGTTATTACAGTTTGTTACTCAAAAATATAATTTTCTTCCTTGAACATGTAATAATGGAATGATGGAAAACTATTGCAGGGGAAGCGGGTTGGACCCCAGATCAGTGGGGGCACACGCGTTACAAGTTATTCAATACTTCTGCAGATAGTGTGACAAAGCAAAAGCAGTTGACTTCACTTATGCGCGCGCTTTTGAAGGTTGTGATAAGTTTTCTTCCCTTCAATGATTTATCATTGTATTACATAATATGATACTGCAGTTACATGTCCTTTAGTCTCACAAGCTGAAGTAATTGAAACAGACGATGCAAGACCATGCTGATGCTTGGCCTTTCAAAGAGCCTGTTGATTCTCTCGATGTACCTGATTACTATGACATCATCAAAGATCCCATTGGTAAGGAGATATCGTTCAATTATATATGAATTTCGGTATCGAGTTTCCTTGCAAAAATTACCTTCCAGGCTAAACACTGTATTATCATGTCACTCAAATCGTTTTGCTACAAGCACTTTATAAAATCATTTGCTTAGAAATAAATGCAACTTACTCGAGAGATGCTTCTTTATCTAGGATGAACAAATCTATTAAGTAGAAGAAAGTCCTATTCTGCTGGTGTAATAGATTTTATTGGCAATGCGGTCGGTCAATCCAGAATTTGCTCTTATAAGTAGAAATGATTTCAGTTTGGTTAACGAAAATGGTATGAACACAGATCTGAAGACAATTGCGAAGAGGGTAGATTCAGAACAGTACTACGTGACACTCGATATGTTTGTCGCTGATGCGAGACGGATGTTTAACAATTGTAGAACTTACAACTCTCCGGATACCATTTACTACAAATGTGCAACCAGGTAAAGCCCCTTTTCTTCTCTTCTTATCGGATAATGAAAACGTAAATGTGAAATTAACTTTGTTTTTTCTTTTCAAAGGTTGGAGACACACTTCCATGGCAAAGTACAAGCAGCTCTTCAGTCTGGTGCTAAATCTCAATAGGAAGGTCGTAAAGTGATATTATGCTAATTTTTCTTAATGTTTAATCTATTAGATACCTTCATTGGGACTGGGATACAACCTGATACTCTAGTATATTCTTGGAATGTGTATGATGTATAATTGCATAAGATATGTCTTGGGGATACAAATATAAGTATTAGTTAGAGATCCTTTTGAGTATTGGTTGAACAATTCATCCAACATCCTCCCGAACGTGTTTGTTGACATTTATCAAACGTCGATTGCTTTAGAAACGTTTGCTTTTGTTTTTGACTAGCAAAAAAACAGGTTGTTAAAATTAACATTTTTCCAATTATTTCCAAGCATATATAAATGGGTACATGACCCTTACAATGACACCGTCGCAGACTAGTGCAGTAAATCCAAAAAAAAAAAAAGCAAAGATAAGAGTTGCATCAAGAATCACAAAACCAATGACTCACAAGAATTGTGGTTTAATGCTTGTGGTTCCAATGGGGTAAGGTTTCAAACAAAGTCGAATCAGGAGCAAATGAATCTTGCATGCCTTCCCGGTTCACCTGTTCTGGCAAGAAACTCACTCTCTGATTTGGTGCTAAACCAGCGGTGCTCGAGTTTGCCGGTTTTAAAATATGGTTAGAGCTCGCCGGAATCCTAGAGGAGTCGCTGGGTGTGTTGTTCAATGGTAAGCTCATGTTTGGTCTTGCCCAGTGCAAAGGGTTCACTCCTGTCACTCTTTTCACCGTTTCTTCTGCCATCTTCACCTGCAACAAGTTTAGCAATAAGATAGGAGCATGATCCAAATCTTAAAACACTCACTCACAACAATATAATACCTTTGTTCTCAAAGTTTCGATATCAGCTCTTAGTATTCTGTTGTCGACAGCAGCTGCATCATACTTATGATTCATGTCACTAAGACGACTAAGTAAAGTTGAGTGCTCAACTCTTAATTGCCCTACCTACGATTCGTACAAAAAAGTTCCTATCAAAGACTGCGGATGAGGATGAGCAAGGAAGAAATCTAGTGAGACGTAAATGTATTTGAGCAACAATAACAAGACACAGAACCTGTGTATCAAATTCATTCATTTGTTCTTGCTTTCTTCTCCTGGAGCGCCTAGCGGATTCTCGGTTTGAGAGCATCCTGAAATAATGACCAGCTACTGAATCAACCTCGAGAGCATCAGAATGATTATCAGAAAGATTCTGAGATACAAAAATCAAGATCTGTACCTCCTAGCACGCTTCACATCAGTAGGATCTCCATTGTCTGCTGTTTCGGTGTCTCCATCAAGATCATCGTCATCAGAATCATCTCGTGATGAAACACTGGTAGTCTGCCTAGCTGGAAGATCAGGTTTCTTTTGCGTGCTCGTTGAGGGAACGGATCTAACAGATGAAGCACCAGGTGAGGTTTGTGCCACAATGGAGCCTAGCATTGTCAAAAAGTAATCTCATCATCCACAAACTGAAGAACATTTTATTCAAGGTACATATATCGTCAGGAACCGAAAGTAAGTAGAGATTTACTAGAACGTAGTATCAAGTATGAAGTTGCAAAAGGATGATTCTCATATAACGGTGATGAATGATGATGATGATATAACGGTAATGAAAACTAACAAGCTGAAATAGCCAAAACAAGCGTAGCCTAAATGCTTAGATCTTCACAAGCTGTTAATCAACGAAGACACAATTATCTAGCCAAATTGGCAAAGAAATCTAATGAAATGAAATGTTTAAACTGAAGAGAGAATCAAAAACCAAGCAACTATAATAATAACCTTGAGATCCGACTGGAAGAGATTGCTTTTGATTGCCAGCTGAAGCAGTTGAATCTTCGGGCTTCACAGTTCCCACCTGCAGAATATCAAATCAATCAACACACAACTATTTAGATTTTCTATCTAAGACCAAAATGTTTTCAGAGTGATTTTAAAGACGTACACGACGAGCAACAGCAGCGCAAGCAAGATCGAGCTTGCTCTTAAGAATCGCATGATACTGATTAGGATCGACCGCAGCTGAATCCAACGGATCAGACGACCGCGCACGATTGCGATTCCCTTGATAATCATCCGCAGAAGGACGGCGATTCTGCGGCGGCTTCTGTATCTCGACAACATCGGCGGTTTCGTCAACGGTCTCTTCTATCCTCGAAAGCGACTGCTCAGACTGAACCGGCGGAGGTGACGACCTCTCGATTGCGTTTCCCGTAGGGCTCGCATCATCGGAACCGGACATCTCCTTGAGAAGCCTGTGGAACGCCCACTCCGATTGACTTCGAGTCATCCCTTCCGCCATGTTCTGCGCCGGCGGTGCCGATCCCGGTGACGGCTCCGGAGCGGAAGCTGGCCAAAACGACTCGGTCAAATCATCAACAGAGAAGACGATATGCATCGCTTACCCAATCGCCTCAGATTCCTTTCTCTCTCTCTCTCTATCCTTAATTTTTGTTTTTGTCTCTCTCTCTCTCTGTCGTCGTCGTCGTCGTCTTACGTGGAGCCGCCATTGTCAAATTAGGAATCATACTTAAACACGTTAGATTGTCAACCCTCCCATAGTGTGCTTGACCAAGCCCAATTAAGATATATCTTGGGCACAAATGTTAAAAGTTATACTGTTAAGTACCGACTAACCCTCTCGGATACGGGTGCTCGTAGGATAACACACACAATCCTAATCACTGTCGTTTACGAAAAGGGCTTTGCCAAGTAACATATTTTCTTTTCATCTTTTTTTAAGAGTAGTGTAAAATAGCCATGTGTAGTAACGCCGATTGGTTGCGTAGCCTTTAGAACACAGGTTTCAGCATACAACGTTAAAACAATTCACTTGATTTTTCTATTTTATAACCAGTAAAGAGTTTTTTTCAAGGGAAAAATTAAAAAAAAAAA
This sequence comes from Microthlaspi erraticum, assembly GCA_902728155.2. NCBI lineage: Eukaryota > Viridiplantae > Streptophyta > Magnoliopsida > Brassicales > Brassicaceae > Microthlaspi > Microthlaspi erraticum. The sequence goes on along the minus strand of CACVBM020001340.1, from coordinate 78,024 downwards.
GACTGTTAAAGGGAGGAGAAAGGAAAATACTGTTGAATCCGGCATTGACGGAGTAGCAAATGAGGTTATCAACATCGAACCCTAGAACCGGGATCCTGCCTTCACGAGCATAAGCTTTCAAAGCTGTGTTAATAACACTTGAAACTCTATCGTCTTCATTAGCCAAAAAGCTTATAGGACCAACGCTTCCAAGAACATTCACACTCACCAACAACCTTTTATTTGGCTCTTTTATCACTCCTTTCACATTCCCAATTTCTTTGATCATATCTTGTTTTTCGCATGGAGCTCACATGCTCGATGGTTGCATATTATAGAGGCCAGAAAGAAGGCCATGAAAGATGCGTGTTGTGAGTTTCATCCATTGAAAAATATGTATAAAAAAATACGATATGTTAAATTGTAGTTGTGTGTGTAGGTGACAAGCATTAATTTCTCCAAGAGAACCTCTTAATTATACGTTTGTTGAGCAAAAAATTTCCAGATTCGACGTAGTCTTTCCGATCCCCAACTGACTTTGCAAGCCCACTAAGACGAAATCGTTATGGTTGCTAGCCCACTAAGGTGGATATTAAGAGATCTCAAGCCCATCTGTATCTTCACGGGCCTTTCCCATTGAAAGATAGATCATAGATTGCCTGCTTCCCCCTGAACTCTCAAACTCTTGAAAAATGCCCCCAAACTTAGGAATCTACGCACGTAACCCCCCGAACTTTTGTTCTCTGCTCAAGTCTAGCTAATCGCGTTTAACCACCAAACCAGTGTGATTGCCTTTCATAATCCGTGACCCGAGATCCGTTTCCTTCAGAAAAAAAAACCCGACTCAACGAGACAAAAATCTATTGAAATTTTTTAAAATTGGATTAGAAAAAGAGAGAAAGAGAGAGAAGACGAAGATGAATGTGTTTGAAAAAGTATGATTCTGGCTACACAGATATCACGGTTCTAACAACCATATCTTTCGATCAAATATACTGTACTATTTAGGATGCTTCATATGAACAATGCTTTACTTTTTAAAACACACCGTTTTATTTAACGTCTTTGACAGACGTAATGGTTCTGAGATTGATGAAGTCCATGGTTTTCAAAAACATTCTTTCAAAGGAAGTTGAATGAAATACATATGCTTAAGAACATATTGTGACAAAAGTCATTAACACTACATTACCATGTAAAATTACTAATACGACTGATTTGAACAAAAGCAACAACGATTTTTCACCATAAGATTACGAAATCACTCACGCTTTAGCTCAGTCAATATGCAAATCCAATCCCCTAGGTACTACCAAAGTGCCTCTTGAGGCTGGCTTTGTGTATCTCTGAAACAGCAGTGGCAGTATTAGCAACACCATTTTTCATCTCCGAGATCTTCGAGTCCATATACTCTTTATGCTTCGATATCGAATCAACAAGTGCAAAGAGCTTCGCCACACAAGCTTGGACCTCTTCTTCACTCTGCTTCACCGCTTCTTGCAACCTAAACTCCGAACCTTTCAAAAGCTCTGCAGCTTCTTTCTCCACAACCTCCAGATTCGTAGCCTCCGTTTTCATACTCTCCAACATTGCTTTCGCCTCCGAGTCGCATTGTGTAGCCAACTCCTGCCTGACCTTCCTTCCTCACAAGCCTAATCCTTTCTTCGAGTTCATTGATCTGAAGCTGAACTGAACCAAGATGACTCTTTTCCGCTTCCATCTTCGAAGCCATCTCAGACGCCTGTTGTTGAATCGCCGTCTGTGTCTCCACCTTCTCCATCGCATCATACAGCGAAGAAAGAGCTGGCTTTACCTCTGATTTGTAGTCCAAACCCAAAACCTTTCCCACTTCTCCTTTCTCGCTCACAGCAAACTGAATATCCAGCTTCAATCTCCTGAGAGCTTGGTTATATTCAATGGCAAGTGTTTGAATCTGATGAAACTGATTCCTGATCTGAGAATTGAGCTCCCAAGCTTTCTGCTCCCAACCGTCTCTAGCACTCTCAGCCTCTGCAACATCTCTTTCCACAGCTTGCAACTCTCTTTTCATCCTCTCCACATCTCTCACATTGAAACTCTGAACCTCCACGTTCTTCTTCAGATCCTTATTCTCTTCAGAGATTTGATGTCTCTCTTCTTCCTTAGCTATTAGCTCCTTTTCCTTCTCCTTCACAACTCTCTCCATCCCTCGAGTCTTATCAAGCTAGGGCCTGCAAAAGATACACATAAAAAGAAAACCCAAATCTTGTAACATCTCTCTCACAAGTCAACAACAAGCAAGCTTGTGATTTAGATATAAATGGGCATTAACACACTTTTTACCTGGAAAACAAGAAGAGGGATACAAAGAGACTTCTCCGATTTCCTACCAAAATCCTCAAGTAGACGTTGACGAGCGTCCCATCTTTTGTTCCCGTTAACAATGCCGTGGCAGGATCAAACCTGGTTCAAAAAGAGGGAGGAAGAGTCAAGTGTTGCTGCTGGCATTACTTTTTATGTAACAGAACAAAACAAAAATATCTAGCTTACTTTGGGCGGCGATGCCGTGGACATTTCACATTTCCAGCAAGCTGAAAAGTTACACAATAGCAAGGTTAGATGCTTGATAGAAAGTTCAACACTTGAGGAAGAAAAAGATTACGAGGGTTTCACTGCAAGAGGTGAAATTTTCGAAGATGGAGTTAGTTAGTTGCAGGCATTTCACACTGTTGTTAAAACGAAAATGATGAAACCGAGCACAGGGAAACAAGGACGCTATTTGTACCTGAAGTGACCCAGAATGCCAGCAACTGCCATCTTCATTCTTGCAAAGACTGTGTATGATTCTCACCTGTAAAATCAAAGTAACAGCAAATGAGAGCTTACTCAAAATTCAAACGCAAGAGAATGGCAGTTTAGAAAAGCAGATAAAATAAATGAGAGCCGTAGTACGAGAGCCATTTCCAATTACCTCTCTCTGGCAAGTGGCAACAATCTGCAAACCTCTTGGCATGAATTGATTGTTTAAGGTGATCGGTAGTGCTCCTCGGTAACATGTTGTTTGCAGAGTTCATCATCATCCTCTGCATCATCATCATCATCATCATCATCATCATCATCAGCTTCTGTCCACCGCCTTCTCTTCTTGGTGCTCAAATTCGTTCCCGATTTAGGCCCATTGCTGTAGGATGCCACTAGCCCACCTTTGACCATCACCAAGCCATGTTGTTTGCAGAGTTCATCATCATCCTCTGCATCATCATCATCATCATCATCAGCTTCTGTCCACCGCCTTCTCTTCTTGGTGCTCAAATTCGTTCCCGATTTAGGCCCATTGCTGTAGGATGCCACTAGCCCACCTTTGACCATCACCAAGCCATGTTGTTTGCAGAGTTCATCATCATCCTCTGCATCATCATCATCATCAGCTTCTGTCCACCGCCTTCTCTTCTTGGTGCTCAAATTCGTTCCCGATTTAGGCCCATTGCTGTAGGATGCCACTAGCCCACCTTTGACCATCACCAAGCCATGTTGTTTGCAGAGTTCATCATCATCCTCTGCATCATCATCATCATCATCATCATCATCATCAGCTTCTGTCCACCGCCTTCTCTTCTTGGTGCTCAAATTCGTTCCCGATTTAGGCCCATTGCTGTAGGATGCCACTAGCCCACCTTTGACCATCACCAAGCCATGTTGTTTGCAGAGTTCATCATCATCCTCTGCATCATCATCATCATCATCATCAGCTTCTGTCCACCGCCTTCTCTTCTTGGTGCTCAAATTCGTTCCCGATTTAGGCCCATTGCTGTAGGATGCCACTAGCCCACCTTTGACCATCACCAAGCCATGTTGTTTGCAGAGTTCATCATCATCCTCTGCATCATCATCATCATCATCATCAGCTTCTGTCCACCGCCTTCTCTTCTTGGTGCTCAAATTCGTTCCCGATTTAGGCCCATTGCTGTAGGATGCCACTAGCCCACCTTTGACCATCACCAAGCCACCAAACACACAGATAAAAGTCACTCAAAGTGTACCAAATGATTCTAACCACACACAGAGAGACAAACAAAGAACCGGGTATGAGTGTCAAAAGTCACTACATCAAGACGTAACCGAATCAATTTGCACCAAAAACAAGAAAATAAACCAAATCAACAATGAATTCATAAAATTTCTCAGTTTCAACTATGGTCGCCTCTGAAAAGTACAAACCTTACTCCAACGCTTCAAGTTTCTTTCATCAGTATGAAGGACTAGCAGATGGTTTCGATTTATTTGGAGGTGGGTTTCATCCAGAGAGCACCACGTACACAACATGGCAGCACTGCAATGAAGAAGACAAAAACGCAGGGTTACATGATCCTAGTGAAGATAGATACATCAGACTCTGTTGTAGACCACAAAATGGTATCTCACCTGTCCAAAGCAAAAACCCCGGCAGGAAACACAGTTTCTTTTAGTCTGCATAAGTACAACATTAAGCAGTTAAAGTCAAGCAAGCAAGCAAACATTTAAATAATCAGCCCAAGTCAAGATCACACCAATTCTTCCAAACTTAATCAGAAGCAGCCAGGACCGTAAACGAATATGATAACTTACCCCATGTCAATTCTCTGATGAATTCTACAATGGCTTTCGAAGATGAATAGGCCGGCATTTTCAAGAAACTCATCTCTCAGTGGTACAGCTGAAAAGTTTCCATCCTCAACTCGGTTTCCAAGGAATGGATCATTCACAATGACCTACATCATCATGACATGTCAGACTGTCGATTTTATTATACTGCACCATTTAACAAAAAATAAACAATAAACATGTGAACGGCTTTACCTCTTCACACATGCCAGGAACTCGACAAATAGGATCTTTGTAGGAGTAGTGTTCCTGTTTAATGACCTTAATTCTTTCAATTGAGGCCTTCTCCTTTTGCTGACAAGGAACGCAGTTGCCAAGTAACGCAGCAAGTGTGGAGTACCAGTTTGAATGGCATTTAGGTACCTAATAATGTAAATTATCAGCTAACGAGTCTAGTCCAATATATGCAAATTTGCTTGTAAGAAGATCAGTGAATATATAGAGCGTACCTTGATCAATTTTATCAGCAAATCTGGAAATGCGGCAAGAAATACTACAGAAACTCTAAGTTGGGTAAGCGCAAAGACGACTATCTCCAAATCTGCAGCCTGCTTGACAAGATGAATGGTACTTCTCAAGAAAGATTTGACCAGCGGTTTTACACTATCCCATTTTGCGTTGTTCTTCAACTTCAAAACCTTCTCCTTGTTAATGGACTCTGATATTCCCAGAATATTCCTGAAAGTGTGATCAGCTTTTTGGAGCACAAAAACCACCACCTTGGCAAATGTCTCACTGTCTTCTACGTCATTGTTATCAGGGTTAGGAACTCCTGATGGTTGGTGCCCATAATGACATGCAGCTCGATACCAATTCAACAAACTGAGTAGTGCTTGAACAGACTGTTCTTCATCAACTAGGCCACAGAGCGAGCTTAAAGCAGATCCTGATAGTACTTTACGCTTCAATACATCTGATTTAGCTTCATTTACCACCTGCAATGGGTGATATGTAGCAAGAAGACCATGTTAACAAAACATGACATAGTACAACAGCAGCTATCGTCGTATCAACATTTCCAGTACAAGTAATTGCTACCTTTTCATTCAATTTAGCAAGCTTCCTCCTCTGATTTAACTTCCTTGCTCTGATTAGACATCTCATTACCACTGATTTTACCTGCAAATATATCGTTTGAGTCAAACCGTAAAGGAAGAATTTGAATGAAATCCCATGAAGCCAAACAACATAGAGAGTATAGCCACTACCTCCTGTACCATTTGCAACTGCAGTTGTAAAGTCAGAGTCCTGAACACAAGAAAACATTGTGAATACTTGGTACCATTCACAGAGAAACTTCAACAAATGCTAAGATAAAAGAACCTCAGACAGATATCCATCACTATCTGAATCACCACCGTCGAGAGCTGCATTTTCATCCTTGTCGAACACTGCATCTATGACTATCTCCTGAGGCTTTTCTTCAATACATCTGAAATTCATATAGGCGAAATAACATCATGGCAGGCACTGAAGCAAATTACATATATGAAAACAAGAAACTCAAACAGATTACATTTTTTACAGTAACTGTTTCAGTGACATGATTGTACGTTTACCTCTTCTTATGTAGCTGCTCTATCTCATTCTCCTCTTCATCTTCCACGTGACGCGCATCTCCTGAACCACAGAAGTCAATCACATTGATTCTCAACAATCAGCTATCATCAGATACAAGGTATAATCTATTTACTCTCCACTAACATAAACACTACAAAAACAAGTAAGCAGTGTCTATGACCACAAAGCAACCTAAAAAGGAGATACGAAGACGAGAGAGCGAAAAAATCTTACTCTTTGCGAATTTGCGTTTGAGAAAGGGCTTCTGCTTCCTGTTTCGCTTCTCAACAGACTGAAGATTTTTCTTGGCAAATTTTCTTCCCAAAGCTTACCCAGTTGACAGGTCCGGTTCTGAGACTGCAAACTGTGCGAATACACAGGATTTCTAGGTCAGCTCGATCAATTAGAGACCAATTTAAAAGGAAAAGAAGAAAAAAGGCGTAAGCCATAGATAGGTTTCAAATGGTATACATGTAAAAAAGGGATAAATCATTTTTTAAATAAAGCTGTTACTTTGCTACTTAAAAACTGTATGAAGGAATATCGAGGGATGCAGATAAACAGAAAGGTTTAAACTTACTTGTCTTGGTTAAAGAGATCAATGATCTGTGGCTTTCCATTACCATGGTTGAAAAAGATGTAGATACCCCGATGCATCAACCAAATCCTGTTCTGCAACTGGTTTAAAGGCGATGCACAACTCTGAAATACCAAAATGCTAATTACTACACACATACTCACAACAAAGTGGGATCTCAAAGGCTACAAAAGCTAGAAGAAACTCGGAAAGCAGACCTTTGAGTCAATAATCTCTTTGAGACGGTTGAGCTCTTCAAGAGCAGTGTTCCATGGTTGCATCAATGTTTCAGATGCAAGCTTTCCCCACAAGGCGCTCAAACTTCTTTCAAGGTTAGAGCAAAGGCTCCTGTAACATGTTGTTTGCAGAGTTCATCATCATCCTCTGCATCACCATCATCACCAGCTTCTCTCCACCGCTTTCTCTTCTTGGTGCTCAAATTCGTTCCCGATTTAGGCCCATTGCTGTAGGTTGCCACTAGCCCACCTTTGACCATCACCAAGCCACTCAAAGTGTACCAAATGATTCTAACCACACACAGAGAGACAAACAAAGAAGCGGATATGAGTGTCAAAAGTCACTACACCAAGACGTAACCGAATCAATTTGCACCAAAAACAAGAGCATAAACCAAATCAACAATGAATTCATAAAATTTCTCAGTTTCAACTATGGTCGCCTCTGAAAAGTACAAACCTTACTCCAACGCTTCAAGTTTCTTTCATCAGTATGAAGGACTAGCAGATGGTTTCGATTTCTTTGGAGGTGGGTTTCATCCAGAGAGCACCACGTACACAACATGGCAGCACTGCAATGAAGAAGACAAAAACGCAGGGTTACATGATCCTAGTGAAGATAGATACATCAGACTCTGTTGTAGACCACAAAATGGTATCTCACCTGACCAAAACAAAAAAACCGGCAGGAAACACAGCTTCTTTTAGTCTGCATAAGTACAACATTAAGCAGTTAAAGTCAAGCAAGCAAGCAAACATTTAAATAATCAGCATGATCATAACCAAGAAGAATACCATAGAGTAAGCTGTGAAGTTCTTCCAAAAGACGACAGGTGAAAGCACTGCATTTTTTCAGGGTTTCAAAGAGATGAGTAAGCACAAAAGCAAGCTTTCATGAAAAATAAATAATTGGATAGACATTCAGGTTCAGAGATGACGACTGAATGGATTCTCACATATCTTTTTCATGTGTAAGATACCAGCAGTTTCATGATTAAATGAATTAGGAAGTAGTGATTATAAAACCCCCATTCAATCAGCAATGTTTCTGTAGACAGTAAACAGAGATTACCTGCTTGTCCAACCTAATGTACTAAGAGCTAGAAGGCCACCACCATAGAGGACACCAGTAATTAAACTTGGACAAGGTATACTCTCTCATATGAAAATGGGGAATGAAGGACTTGTAAAGTTAAACAAAACAAAAACCTCAACAAAAGGTTTCATCCACTGTTGAATACGGTTTGGGTGTTTTCTCAACAAAAGGTTTTGAAACCTCAGCTGTATAGCTTAGAGAGGCTGGTGTCTCTGAGGTATTGCCATCAACGCTTCTAACTACAAAATACTGCACCATTTAAACGGGAATTAGCAACTAGTGACACAATCAGTCCCAGAAAATCTAGATGAGAGAGCTCAAGAAAGGAGTCTAACCACAGAGAACTGGATGTGAGTTTCAAGCTAGCAAAATCATACAACATTCTCTACCAACTAAGCCAGAGAAGAGGGAAGCAATTCAACATTTCTAGAAAAAAAAAAGCTAATGTCAAGTACGACTAAAATCAATCAAGCACATAACTTTTTGACAGCAATCAGTGAAACCAAAACGAGACGAAGATTCAAGAACAATGGATATTCATGAAATTCGCTGGACTGTGACGCACAAATTTCAAAAAGTCTCTGCCATGATGATTCAACTTCTTACATCGAAACTCTTGTCATCGTAGCAATCATAGATGTGAACAATAACACGCCTACGTTAAACCGAAGGACACCTAATTTCAACAAGGCGTCGCTCACCCTAGGTTTCAGATCCGACTTGCGACCAGTCCTAGAAATCAAATTAAGGCAATAGATAAACGAAGGGGAACGAATCTGACCTAGCCAAAGCGAATCAGAACCTGAACGATGCAAGGACCGGTTCTCGTGAATGGAGGCGGAACTCGTGATGATCCAGCCATTGAAGAACGAATGAAAAATAAAAGGAGGGCCAGAGAAAGAATAGAAGAAGAAGCAGTAAAAGAAACGCCATTCATTCATATAAAATGTATTTTACAAAGAAGAGCAACCAAACAGTAGGCATGTAGCATAAAGATGCGATGCGGGGGCAAGAGTACAATCAAGAAAGTGTGACAGAAGAAAGAAAAAAAGAATGATGAATTAGTATCCCGTGAATGGCCCTCTTTTGCGTCTCTCCTGCACAAATGTTAAACAAAATAGGTTAACAAATTATGAACGAGACACTCTTTCACCCTCTACAATATCATTAGTCTAATAACTAGTTACCTCAAGCAGATTAAACTCGGAATCTTGGCCTTTTGAGCACAGGGTATGGCTTGGATACTGGCCTTCTCGGTGGAGGGTGGTCTCTCCTGATAAAATAAAGGTTGAATAATCCAAATCAAATCAAAGAATCAAGTTATCAAATAGTTTATTCCTTCCAACATCGAAATTAAGAACACGAAGTTACCTGAAGTTCCGCATCCTCCTCTGATTCCACACATAGATGATACAGCAAGCAATCGCAATGAAGTCCACAGCAAAAAGCACGACCAAAATTGCTGAATACGAAACGGCTTCTATGATTAAAGCGATGTCCTCGGCCGTCGGAGGCTGGTCCAGTATATCCCAAACTCCATCGGAGACATACACTTCGGAAACAGTGTTTTTACTCATGGCAGTATCTCTGCCGCCGCCTCTTAAGTGGTCAATTAGACCTTTGACGTAGGACCGACTGTACAGCAGTGCCGCCTGATCTACTTCACTGTCGTTGACACCTGCCGTGCATGGCCAGCCTGTTTCCCCCACCACCAATGGAAGATTACGATGGCCCATCGAGTTCAAAGAACTAATGACTGAATCTACCATTATATCGAACAAACTTTCGAATCGCAAGGCAGGTGTAAAAGAATTCTTGAAACCAGGCGCAGTCGTCTTTTGGAATAAATCGAAATCCATGGGAATCCACGAGGTGGATCTATAGAGCTCGCGGGGGCATATGTTTACCACGAAATCGCAAGATTGGTTTGACGATAACGCGAATCTCTTCTCCTTTCACTTCTCCCAATTCCGCCGGGATAGAGTGGAAGAACGCAAAAGACGCGGAGACGCCTATGTAGTTTATCCCCATCTCGGAAAGAGCCAGATGAAGATTCTCCATCGCCGGTAGTAGACTCAGAGGCGGAACATCCGGAAAATTGGACGACATAACGTCGATTCCGACGGAGATTTGGGAAATTTTTGTTCGCCGGTGAAATGCCACGACCTTCTTCTCTACCCAGCCTCGTACGATAGTGAGATTGGAGGAAAAGAGAGATACCAGATCGTTGGGAACGGTGAGTAAGAGCGTAACGTTCGTCTGAGCGAACGCCTTGATCATATCTTCACTTGAGTCCAGAATCCTGACGGCCTCTATCTTCCGTGAGACGACTTCGGCTACGAAAGTGGCGGGTGAGATTGTCGAGGTAGGAGCTATCACGCCGAACTTGGTCGCGGCCGAGCAAACAGAGATCGCCGCCGAAAGGAGAAGAACCAGGTACACGTAGGGAGACGTCGTCGTCATTTTCTCGTCCGGGATTTTTCCGTCGGGGAAGAGACGAGGAAAAGTGGTCAAAGCTCTCTTGATTTGGTCAACAAGCAGTCAAAAGCGCGAGGAAAGCGGAAGAAGCGAGAAGTTGTGGCGGGAGATTCCGTTGCAACCGTATATGTGTGGATCCGATAAAATATCTAAGAAGAGATGTTTATAGATATTTGTCATTATCATCGGTTCAAAATTTTAGTGGGCTTATGGGCTATAAAGCCCAATACATATATTATTTTTAGCCTTCGTTGATAGAATCGTTAGCCATTTATTTTTCAATCTTAACATTTACATTTATTTTTAACCCTGTTAGCCATTTATCTTTCATTTGGATCAGTTAATGTATAAAGACTTATCATTCTTCCTCCAACTGGTTCCTACTGTTGTTTAAATTTTTAACAAGAATGACAATAGTTGATGGTTAAGATTATCAACAGTTGGTGATATTAGTTAATAAGCTTTTAGTATTCGTCAATGGAACTAAAAAATGGAAAACAAAAACTGATGACTTGATAAACTGATTTAATCTCACTAAACTCATTGCATAAATGTTTTAGATGTTCTCAGATATAATTCATGGAATTCAAAAAGTAAACGACAACAACAAAAATGGTTTACAAAATCTGAGACAAAATTATCAAAAAAGTAAACGACAAAGTATGAATTATTATTCCCACACTTATTACAATCACTTCTTCTCTTTAGTTCCTAGAGCCTTATCTATGATGCTTTGATAGTATTGTGTATACGGTGCAGTCTTGTTTCGCTTTTCAAGTTGCAGAAACGTCTCTGTCGATTGTTGATCGTTTGGAGAGAAAGCCGCTTCTTCTCTCTCCATTTGCACAAACTCAATATTCGACTCCACCTAAACAAAACAGAACAACATTTCTCAAAACAAGAATCATTCAAGTGATATTTCTTAAACCGGTTTGGTTACTTTTAAACCTAAGGAATTACCTGCTCGATGAAGCGTTTCACAACCCGCTTCAAGCCTTCCAGAGTAGTTCTCTCGTTGAAGTTCCTCAGCCTCATGACTGGAATAGTAGCAAGCTCTGGAAATGATATGTGGAAGCTCCACTAGAGCAAAGTGGACAGCAAGAAGTTCAACCACAGAGAAGATGCACTGTTCTTGAAAATTTTGAGACTTTAACCAATTTTTTGGCAGCTGCATGCAAAAAGAAACCATCAGGCTTACACATTGATGATATACAATGTAAGAGCTTTCTAACTCCAGAGCCTTTTAGGGTGTGGAATTTCGAACCTTTACGGTTGAGACAGCTTCGAACTTCTTTTGCTTTTCACCGTCATTTGTGGTTTTGTATTCCAACATATCCAATACCAATGATGCTATCGGCATGAATACACCGCTTGCACGAGAGAGTTGATTGAGCCATTGAATACATTTTAACCCTTAGGAGCAGGTACCTTGGTCCAATAAACAGTGTAGCGACTCCATTTATAACCTGAACTATAGTATAACGCAGAGGCTGGAGATCAAAATCCTGAATGTTGGCGGCGATAAAATTCACCCAGAGATCAACACAGTTTGTGTACTGCTCGCTATGTATCTTCTCGAGAGCTTCCTTCTTAGACAAAAAAAATTGAAAGAGGCTAAGTAAGACATATAAGAAAACTTTAAAGTAGAAGAAAGAGCATGCAAATACTAAGAAGCACCTTATTCTTTGTAGTGAGAGCCATCTTCAATAACTTGGCAAGTTGTGTGATGGAAACAGATGCCTTGGTGTAAGACTTCTGCATATCTTGAGAGCATAGCTCAACGAGAGAATCTCTGAGGAATGAGGAATACTTTTATGAACTGTGCTTTGGAATATCGCAGTAATGTAGAAAGGCTTTGTACATGTTGATTAAGCAGGTGTCGAAGCATTCTGAGTTAAAAACCATGCTGATGTCTTTCAAGACTAGAAAAGCCTGCTTCGACATAGTCTCTTCACCGGTTACCCACAGATCCATAGAAATCTGCATCAATTTACACAATTAAAACATGACTGCATCGAGAATATTCAAAAATATTAGAAAAATTATCAGCTACGAGTCTAGTCCAATATATGCAAATTTGCTTGTAAGAAAATCAGTGAACATATAGAGCGTACCTTGATCAATTTTATCAGCAAATCTGGAAATGCGGCAAGAAATACTACAGAAACTCTAAGTTGGGTAGGCGCAAAGACGACTATCTCCAAATCTGCAGCCTGCTGAACAAGATGAATGGTACTTCTCAAGAAAGATTTGACCAGTGGTTTTACACTATCCCATTTTGCGTTGTTCTTCAACTTCAAAACCTTCTCCTTGTTAATGGACTCTGATATTCCCAGAATATTCCTGAAAGTGTGATCAGCTTTTTGGAGCACAAAAATCACCACCTTGGCAAATGTCTCACTGTCTTCTATGTCATGGTTATCAACTCCTGATGGTTTCATAATGACATGCAGCTCGATACCAATTCAACAAACTGAGTAATGCTTGAACAGACTGTTCTTCATCAACTAGGTCACAGAGCGAGCTTAAAGCAGATCCTGATAGTACTTTACGCTTCAATTATCTGATTTAGCTTCATCTACCAACTGCATTGGATGATTGGTAGCAAGAAGAGCATGTTAACAAAACATGACATAGTACAACAACAGCTATCGTTGTATCAACATTACTAGTACAAGTAATTGCTACCTTTTCATTCAATTTAGCAAGCTTCCTCCTCTGTTTTTTTTCGGTTGCCTTGAATCGACATCTCATTACCACTGATTTTACCTGCAAATATATCTTTGAGTCAAACAGTAAAGGAAGAAATTTGAATGAAATTTCATGAAGCCAAACAACATAGAGAGTATAGCCACAACCTTCTGTACCATTTGCAACTGCGTTTGTAAAGTCAGAGTCCTGAACACAAGAAACATTGTGAATACTAGGTACCATTCACAGAGAAACTTCAACAAACGCTAAAGATAAAAGAATACCTCAGACAGATATCCATCACTATCTGAATCACCACCGTCGAGAGCTGCATTTTCATCCCTGTCGAACACTGCATCTATGACTATCTCCTGAGGTTTTTCTTCAATACATCTGAAATTCATATAGGCGAAATAACATCATGGCAGGCGTTGAAGCAAATTACATTTAGAAAACAAGAAACTCAAACAGAGTACTTTTTTACAGTAGCTGTTTGAGTGACAAGATTGTACATTTACCTCTTCTTCTGTGGCTGCTCTATCTCCTTCTCCTCTTCATCTTCCACGTCACGACGCGCATCTCCTAAACCACAGAAGTCAATCACATTGGTTACAAACAATCAGCTATCATCAGTTACAACATTCAACAAATCATTCAGCCAATTCAGACGATTTGAGGGAAGCAAATACCACATCATATGCTCATCAACGCAATCATTCGAGTAACATACAAATTTGAGTCGCCCAGCTTGCTCCTATAGAAAGATATCGCTAAAACCGTTAACTACAGAAAAACACATTCGCATAGATCAATATTCATCCAAGCGATAAGGCTACCTCTCTCTTGAGAGTCTCTTCTCTCGCGATGTAAGCCCCACTCGTCTGCAAATTCTCTCTGTCAATATCTTAACAGACTCCTCCTTGGGCACCAAACCCGATATTGAGCTCCCTCCAACGGTTCCACTCACACCGGTGCCGATAACAGATGGTTTACCATCAGAGCTCTCAAGCTTCACTGTGGACCTCTCCGTCTTAATCTGAGTATTACTGCGGCTCGAACCGTTGACTCCTGAGCTGGAATCGAGTCTAGCGGCCGTGAATGTGCGGATGGAAGAGTCCTGGTCCGGTTCGGGAGCAAATTCGTCCTCGTCATCGTCCACGACGACATCCTCTGATTCGTCAGGGTCTGAGTCGGAATCGGCGCCGCGCGCGGAGATGCTCTCGAGCTCATCGTTAGAGGTCAAGGCGCCGTCGCGAGTATCCGCAGAGAAGGAGGAGTGAGGGAAAGAAGTAGAAGGAGGGGCGTGGTCTTCAGACGCGGCCGCATTAGCTGCAGTGGTGGCGGCGAGCTTGCGTTTGTGGAGAGAAGAAGTGACAGAGGCGGCGGCGGAATGTGAAGGAGATGGAGTCTGGGAGCTACGCGAACGATTGGCCGCGTTGAGGTGGGAAGAGTGAGAGTCCATTGAAGGCGATTCCGCGGAATAGTGAAAGTGATTGAGCACAATAGTGGTTAGCAGCAGGCGAAATCGAGAAGCTAGGGTTTCGATCGTGAATTTGGGGGCGGCAACGAGACGACGGTGAAAGACGACGCCGGCGAACGGAATATTTGATAGATATTTGTCATATTGGTCTAAAAAAAGAGAATATCTTCTCATTTGTGTTGCACATTTCATTGTTACTGATGACATGTGGTATAAAAAAACTAAAAAAGTGTTGCAACGCTCTTTTTGTTCCCCATGATTATTCTTTGTTTCTCGTGAATTCGCTTACAATCGCTTAGATGTTGAAAGGAGTGGATATTATTATGCGTAAAACACAGCATGTTTTCATTCTTCTGATCCCCAAATTATATATAACATGATTATTATTTGTTTGCTCACGAAATCGCTCACACTCGCCTAGATGTTGAATGAAGTAGATATTATTATTCTAGGCAGTATTATGCGTGAAACCACAACTTGAGATTAGAATACAACAGAGAGACCAAGTGCAGTCGACAATGCATACAAAAAGGCAGGCAGATCGGAAGTTGTTGCGGCTGTGACCAGCTTGTCGTCCGTCACACACTGCTCTGATTCCACGATTTCACTGCCACCTTTGTCCCATAACCACTTGCATATCTCTTCTTCTGAAAAAAATTGTATACGTATTAATGGAAATGCGACCAAAATAGAATTGGCGATACTGGAATATTTGGTACAATTAATAAAGGACCTTGTACCATCTAACGACTAATATCATTTTACGGTGTTTATGAAATTATCATACCTTGAGAGCCCCGGTCGCAGCCGGTAGCCAATTTCCCATTCCAATGGCAGCAACAAACTTGCCTTTCTCAACAAACTTCTTGACTAATCCGACCGCCTTGTCATTCATCACCAAGAACTCCGGCGATCTTCCTCCGGGAACCACAATGCAATCGTAATCATCCACAGAGACATCATCCCACGCAACGGTCACGTAGCAGTTGTGGCCGGACTTCTCGGTAGGAAGTTGCCGGCCGTCCTCGAGGTCGTGAACGATAGTAGCGCATTTGTCACCTTTCTTCTTGTTTGGTGACACTGCGTCCACTTTACATCCCAGAGCTTGAAACGCTTTAGATGGTACGTTGATTTGGTAGTCATCAACACAGTCCTAATTATACCCAAACAAATATGAAGTAGACCAAATATTTAGCGTCATTCTTTCAATAAGGACATGTGTCATATTATAACTTAGTTGCGAGCTAATGTGCCACGGATTAGAAGAAGCTTACCCCAATCAAGAAAGGCAATCACACTGGTTTGGTGGTTAAAAACGATTAGCTAGACTTGAGCAGAGAACAAGGACCGAGGTATAGCAATTTTCTTTGTTTTAGTTATGAATCCACAAGAGATGATAGGTTCAGTGGCTGTAACGAAGATCTTGCTGTGCAAAAAAGAGCCAGAGCCAGAGGAAGAAGTCGAAGTCGAAGAAAGAAGAAAGGGTAAAGCTCGGGCAATTCGTGGATGGAAAAGTCGTCTTCTTCGGTCCTTGTTCTACTGGAAAACTCGCAGATAATCTTAATCAAGGGGGAAAAATAAAAAACAATGTACTAACCTAGTTTGACAAACACCAGCACAAAACTTTTTATGTTAATCCTAATCCTAAAAGTCGGCAACAAATGTTCAACATTCTTCTCTTTGGGCAAAACCCTTTTCCTACGTCCATTATAGTTTATTTTCCTTTCAATTACCGTACCACCATCTTTATAAAGAAAAACAGGAAAGTAACAACTAATCTATGTTAATTTCTGGGGGATGTTTTACTCTTATAAAGATGTAAAAATATAATAAGAACCTATCATGTGTACCCAAATTGCTATCCATTATTTTGCTAGAGTTCTTTTTCATATTTGCTTCTTTAGTGTGTTGTTACGATTTTCATTTTTAAGATATGATCATCCTCTTTATAAAACGTTGAAGGAACCTACGAGTTCATTCAGCTGGACCATCATTAATTATTGTTGTATGAAATCAGTGTTGCCTTACTCTTTTGTTGATAATCATCCCATATAAAAGCAAAGAATACACCAGAACATTTCATGTGTAGACAGAATCCACCAACATTTTGAGTAATTATCTTCTTACACTCGTACCCAAATTTGATAATAACTGTGGCAAATCTAACAGCACTCTCCGAGAGATTCACCCAATAAACTGTAGTCCTACCCTTAAGGCATCCACATCAGCTGCTTTTTGAATATCTCACTAAAGCTGCCACGTCAGCCTACTCTTTCTCCAATCCTACGTTTCACCGAAACTGCCACATATCATCAATCTGAAGACTTCTATCGACGCACAATCTAGCCAATCTAGGGTTTTTTCCTCACTTCTCTTCCCCATGTTGTTGATGTTCAAGTATTTGAAGCCCTCAAGGAAGAAGAAGATTGAGGTAAAGTTATAGCTCAATTATAACTAGACTCGCATTGAGTGTTAAACGAGTTTAGCCGGCCTTAAACGAGAGTTGTTCTTGAGGGAGCTAACCGAGCAGCAAAACAAGTAAAGAAATACATGTGACAAATTTTCAGAATGGTCGAATTACTAGCAAAAAACGATAACTTAATTTGTAAATCTCAGATTTAAGAGTGTTAGAGTTTCGACAACTCCCACACCAAAAAAAAAAAAAAAAAAAAAAGAAAAAAGAAAGGAAAAAAACAACTACTCCGTGCGCTTCATTTGGTCGCTCGAGTCACATCTACAGGACCGTACATTAGACCACACAAAGCCAATGGAACGAACTGAAAAACACAAAACGTTGCCCAAACGAAGAGCCAGAGTTTGCCGTTCCCGCCCAATATTTCCACCCATAACTTACCGTGTAAACCGCAAACAATACCGAGGAAGATAACATTAAAGGTCACTCGCATTGTCTGCTTTGTATCTGGTAAAGCAGAGACTATCAAGTACTTGACGACGATAATCATGAAGACAGCGAAAGAGATCTGCACCCGAAATAGATTCCGGCAAATCAAGATGTTGATAAACTTATCGTAGTATATCAGTGAACCTTGTTGTGGAAGCCACCAAGACCAACTTTCTTCATCGAAATTCTTGCATATTGAGGGAGATTCCATGAAGCCGTCTCGTGAGAAGACGTAAGCCATAATGTTGAAGGCACTTATGACGAGCCAGCTCACGATTCTTCTGACCGTATCTTCTAATTCGGCTTCGAATTTCTCGGCCTCGAATGCAAGATCAGCAACATTTGTATTCTTTTCCTCAATAACCTGAAGAACAAGAAAACCACAAAAAGACTTAGGTCAAACTAGTCAGTGATTTCTTTCTCAAGAAGCACGCTTTTTAGCACACAAGAAACCCTAAATATCAAGCGCGGGCTACTACAATTTAACGAAAGTGAAACAACCGGCCGTAACAGAAAACGATTGATTCCGTATCAAAAAAGAGCCATGTGAGAGCGTGAGATAAATTTTGGGAATTGATCGAACCAGATTGGCACGGCTGATGTTTTCTAAACCCGATGGCTCCATCTCTTTCTTCGTCGTCTCAGACTGGCCCGGCTGTTGATTTGCCCTTGTATTCGCCGGATCGGTAACTGGATTCTGAAGTTCCGGCGAAGGAGAGAGGAGGAGGCCGTCGTCCACAGCTTCTACTGTTACCGCCTTCATTTGATTAACTTTATGCCTTATGGACTCTATGTTGGTAACTATTTATATAAGTTTTGGGGTCTATCCCTCTGTCCCTAGGTCATTCTAGATATATATTAAATAAATTTTCATCTCTATCTTGTGTCACGTCATGTTTATCCGACCTTAACATAAAAAGTTTTGTGCTGGTGTTTTTGTCAAACTAGGTTAGTTAGTATAGTTTGTGTGTTGCCTTTTTTTTTCTCCCTTTATATATATGTTTGTTA
The DNA here is from genome assembly GCA_902728155.2 of Microthlaspi erraticum. NCBI lineage: Eukaryota > Viridiplantae > Streptophyta > Magnoliopsida > Brassicales > Brassicaceae > Microthlaspi > Microthlaspi erraticum. The sequence goes on along the minus strand of CACVBM020001340.1, from coordinate 59,397 downwards.
TATGATTTAGTTCTTCGGTTTAGCTATCTCTCAGATGTTTTTTTTCCTTTTACAAAGACGGCGTAATTATATTTTAACATTTTATAATTCATTTGATATAATGCCCAAATTTGTTTACTATCATAACCCGACCACATTTTATTTCTTTACATATCTATCCTTTCAAAAGTTTTAAGAATATGAGTTTATTTATTTATTATTATTTGCATTAGCACGAAGTCCACAATTCCCTCGTAGCCGGGACCAGAGCATTAATATTAGCCCCACTCCCATCACAAAACGTCAAGCGAGTTGTTGATCTCTATTTACGACTGGTTTTGCCTAAGATACTTTGTTTCCTACACAAATGGCTTTCTAATTGTGAACCGGAACCGATAAAGTAAAATATATATGACAACAAGCTCTTTTTACTATTTTATAGTGATTATATCATTACAACAAGTTACAATTCTTTGGAAACCCTTACAATACAAAAGTTCATCTCGTAGAACTATCTATCTTGAAGTGACTTCAAAGATAACTTTAGTTGAAATTGATGCCGTACTTAGGCTGACGATTCGGAAGAAATTCTGTCCAAAGAACTTCTCATACTCAGGACGCTTTATCTCCACGGGTTTGTTTTTAATCTTCAAAACACTTTTCAGTTCACCAATTCTCTGCATGCATGGATTAAGAAGAAACTAACGTTAATCATTAATCAACCTAACATTTTATCTTTCTTTTTTGGAGAAAAAAATCTAACATTTTTATCCACACTGACAAAATAACACAAAAGAACAAACCAATAACAACAGCATTAGACTGCACCGTACTACTACTAAAGCATCATAGAAAGATAAAAGAGAAGCAAAAGAGAAGAAGTGAATAATGTAATACTCATATGTGTGGGAATATTAATTCATACTTTTTCGTTTTTTTTGCTTATATTATTACTCAGACTTTTTAATAATTTTGTCTCAGATTTTGTAAACCAGCTTTTTGTTGTTGTCGTTTACTTTTTGACTTCCATGATGTACATCTAAAACATTTATGCAATGAGTTTTTTTTTCCTATTTCTAAAACTAAAACTAAAAACAACTCACTTTATAGGGTGAACAAGAAAATTATAAAAAAATAACTCTGGACGGACGGTGTAGACTTACCGGACGGTGTACTGTACGTACCTAAGTTATCACTTTGCTCTAGTGGAGCTTCCACATATCATTTCCAGAGCTTGCTACTATTCCAGTCATGAGGCTGAGGAACTTCAACGAGAGAACTACTCTGGAAGGCTTGAAGCGCGGATTAAATCCAACAAACCTTAAGTTTTTAGACTGATTCTTGAATATCGACGACGATGGTTTCTTCTGGATACACTCAAACATAAGAGACAAGTTAGTTATAAGATCACCTAGGGATTAGCTAGATAAATCATAAAACCAAAGCGAAAGTTTGGAATCAGAAAAAGGAATAGGAAGTGAAAAACCGTAATCAAATCATGTGTCGCTGTTTGAAATGATTTCACAAACAGAAAAAAAAAAGAAATCGTAAGAGAATGCACTTAATTTTTCTCATTTTTTCGTCCATGCCGTCTCCTCTGTTTTAGTCAATAGCCAAAACCCTAACCTTTTGTGTTTAAATCTAAGGTGATGTATCTCTTCTAAAACTTCTTTTTGAAATGCTTGTTGTTTGAAGTTGTTTAATCTGGTATATTGAAAAGACGGTGATGAAAAAAGGCGACTGTTTGATTAAAAGACGCTACTATTTGCAGGCTTTCTAGAAGCGTTGATTCAGGGAAGCAAGCAAAAGAGACGCCGTTTCTTTTAACATATTGATTGATGACGTGAGATCCGTTTAACAAAATGAATCACATCCATTAGATTAAATAGTCAAGACAAACTCAACCGTTGGATCAGATTTTTTTTTTCCTACAAAAAATGATGATGTCAGCAGACACAAAAAAGTGAGTTTGCTATTATATATAGATGTTTGTTTTTCACAAAGGTTCCAATCTTTTCTTTTTATGAATCTTTTTGGAAGCATTATATGTGATATATTATTTGCTGTTTCCCATTCTTTCTCTTTACAAAAAGTACACCATCTCTTTCTCTTTCAAGCTTTAATCTCGTAGAAAAGCCAACATAGAAAGGGTATTGAAGGGCGGATCCTTGAGGTTGAGTATTTCAATGGTAAACTCATAGAAAATGCGCTGACAAGAGAGTTTTGTTATTGATTGTCATGTCACAAAAATAGTTTTATGGTTTTTGGTAAATTAATATGTAAAATTTGACCGATGAAAAGTTGCGATTGTTCGTTTTTATATACTGAAAAGACAATTGTTTCTCAAACCTCCATGTTTAGCTATGCAACCACGTTTTTCTTTACAATATAGTTCTATTTTGTTTACATCAAATACATTTAATTAATTTAGTTAGTAGTAGTACTTTTATAGTTAAAATTTAAAACTTTTACACCTGTTTTGGTCATTCCAATGAATTTGTGATTCCATTTTGGTTAATTGTTTATATGTGTAAATATAAGAGGGACCAGAGCATTCCATTCCAATGCTCTGGTCCCGGCTACGAGGGAATTGTGGACTTCGTGCTAATGCAAATAATAATAAATAAATAAACTCATATTCTTAAAACTTTTGAAAGGATAGATATGTAAAGAAATAAAATGTGGTCAAAAGGAAAAAAAACATCTGAGAGATAGCTAAACCGAAGAACTAAATCATATAACAAACATATATATAAAGGGAGAAAAAAAAAGGCAACACACAAACTATACTAACTAACCTAGTTTGACAAAAACACCAGCACAAAACTTTTTATGTTAAGGTCGGATAAACATGACGTGACACAAGATAGAGATGAAAATTTATTTAATATATATCTAGAATGACCTAGGGACAGAGGGATAGACCCCAAAACTTATATAAATAGTTACCAACATAGAGTCCATAAGGCATAAAGTTAATCAAATGAAGGCGGTAACAGTAGAAGCTGTGGACGACGGCCTCCTCCTCTCTCCTTCGCCGGAACTTCAGAATCCAGTTACCGATCCGGCGAATACAAGGGCAAATCAACAGCCGGGCCAGTCTGAGACGACGAAGAAAGAGATGGAGCCATCGGGTTTAGAAAACATCAGCCGTGCCAATCTGGTTCGATCAATTCCCAAAATTTATCTCACGCTCTCACATGGCTCTTTTTTGATACGGAATCAATCGTTTTCTGTTACGGCCGGTTGTTTCACTTTCGTTAAATTGTAGTAGCCCGCGCTTGATATTTAGGGTTTCTTGTGTGCTAAAAAGCGTGCTTCTTGAGAAAGAAATCACTGACTAGTTTGACCTAAGTCTTTTTGTGGTTTTCTTGTTCTTCAGGTTATTGAGGAAAAGAATACAAATGTTGCTGATCTTGCATTCGAGGCCGAGAAATTCGAAGCCGAATTAGAAGATACGGTCAGAAGAATCGTGAGCTGGCTCGTCATAAGTGCCTTCAACATTATGGCTTACGTCTTCTCACGAGACGGCTTCATGGAATCTCCCTCAATATGCAAGAATTTCGATGAAGAAAGTTGGTCTTGGTGGCTTCCACAACAAGGTTCACTGATATACTACGATAAGTTTATCAACATCTTGATTTGCCGGAATCTATTTCGGGTGCAGATCTCTTTCGCTGTCTTCATGATTATCGTCGTCAAGTACTTGATAGTCTCTGCTTTACCAGATACAAAGCAGACAATGCGAGTGACCTTTAATGTTATCTTCCTCGGTATTGTTTGCGGTTTACACGGTAAGTTATGGGTGGAAATATTGGGCGGGAACGGCAAACTCTGGCTCTTCGTTTGGGCAACGTTTTGTGTTTTTCAGTTCGTTCCATTGGCTTTGTGTGGTCTAATGTACGGTCCTGTAGATGTGACTCGAGCGACCAAATGAAGCGCACGGAGTAGTTGTTTTTTTCCTTTCTTTTTTCTTTTTTTTTTTTTTTTTTTTTTGGTGTGGGAGTTGTCGAAACTCTAACACTCTTAAATCTGAGATTTACAAATTAAGTTATCGTTTTTTGCTAGTAATTCGACCATTCTGAAAATTTGTCACATGTATTTCTTTACTTGTTTTGCTGCTCGGTTAGCTCCCTCAAGAACAACTCTCGTTTAAGGCCGGCTAAACTCGTTTAACACTCAATGCGAGTCTAGTTATAATTGAGCTATAACTTTACCTCAATCTTCTTCTTCCTTGAGGGCTTCAAATACTTGAACATCAACAACATGGGGAAGAGAAGTGAGGAAAAAACCCTAGATTGGCTAGATTGTGCGTCGATAGAAGTCTTCAGATTGATGATATGTGGCAGTTTCGGTGAAACGTAGGATTGGAGAAAGAGTAGGCTGACGTGGCAGCTTTAGTGAGATATTCAAAAAGCAGCTGATGTGGATGCCTTAAGGGTAGGACTACAGTTTATTGGGTGAATCTCTCGGAGAGTGCTGTTAGATTTGCCACAGTTATTATCAAATTTGGGTACGAGTGTAAGAAGATAATTACTCAAAATGTTGGTGGATTCTGTCTACACATGAAATGTTCTGGTGTATTCTTTGCTTTTATATGGGATGATTATCAACAAAAGAGTAAGGCAACACTGATTTCATACAACAATAATTAATGATGGTCCAGCTGAATGAACTCGTAGGTTCCTTCAACGTTTTATAAAGAGGATGATCATATCTTAAAAATGAAAATCGTAACAACACACTAAAGAAGCAAATATGAAAAAGAACTCTAGCAAAATAATGGATAGCAATTTGGGTACACATGATAGGTTCTTATTATATTTTTACATCTTTATAAGAGTAAAACATCCCCCAGAAATTAACATAGATTAGTTGTTACTTTCCTGTTTTTCTTTATAAAGATGGTGGTACGGTAATTGAAAGGAAAATAAACTATAATGGACGTAGGAAAAGGGTTTTGCCCAAAGAGAAGAATGTTGAACATTTGTTGCCGACTTTTAGGATTAGGATTAACATAAAAAGTTTTGTGCTGGTGTTTGTCAAACTAGGTTAGTACATTGTTTTTTATTTTTCCCCCTTGATTAAGATTATCTGCGAGTTTTCCAGTAGAACAAGGACCGAAGAAGACGACTTTTCCATCCACGAACTGCCCGAGCTTTACCCTTTCTTCTTTCTTCGACTTCGACTTCTTCCTCTGGCTCTGGCTCTTTTTTGCACAGCAAGATCTTCGTTACAGCCACTGAACCTATCATCTCTTGTGGATTCATAACTAAAACAAAGAAAATTGCTATACATAAAAATGAAACCAATAGTCTCCATAAGAACGTTATACTTATATAGTTCTAACACTTTGTTCATAAAAAAAAATTTCGCAAATATTATATTTTTGAAATAATTTATTTATGATAATTCATCCGATTATGTTTTCGGAACAATGATGTATGGGTCCGACAGAATAATAAAAAAATAGGCAAATAAAACAAAACTGAAAATGATTTGTCCCACAGCGGAAGAATGCAAGAGAAGTAAATGAGTCATTGTGCGATAAATAAGTGAGTGGACCTCTTCTCGACAACTTAGATTGTCAACCCTCCCATAGTGTGCTTGACCAAGCCCAATTAAGATATATCTTGGGCACAAATGTTAAAAGTTATACTGTTAAGTACCGACTAACCCTCTCGGATACGGGTGCTCGTAGGATAACACACACAATCCTAATCACTGTCGTTTACGAAAAGGGCTTTGCCAAGTAACATATTTTCTTTTCATCTTTTTTTAAGAGTAGTGTAAAATAGCCATGTGTAGTAACGCCGATTGGTTGCGTAGCCTTTAGAACACAGGTTTCAGCATACAACGTTAAAACAATTCACTTGATTTTTCTATTTTATAACCAGTAAAGAGTTTTTTTCAAGGGAAAAATTAAAAAAAAAAAGACTGTTAAAGGGAGGAGAAAGGAAAATACTGTTGAATCCGGCATTGACGGAGTAGCAAATGAGGTTATCAACATCGAACCCTAGAACCGGGATCCTGCCTTCACGAGCATAAGCTTTCAAAGCTGTGTTAATAACACTTGAAACTCTATCGTCTTCATTAGCCAAAAAGCTTATAGGACCAACGCTTCCAAGAACATTCACACTCACCAACAACCTTTTATTTGGCTCTTTTATCACTCCTTTCACATTCCCAATTTCTTTGATCATATCTTGTTTTTCGCATGGAGCTCACATGCTCGATGGTTGCATATTATAGAGGCCAGAAAGAAGGCCATGAAAGATGCGTGTTGTGAGTTTCATCCATTGAAAAATATGTATAAAAAAATACGATATGTTAAATTGTAGTTGTGTGTGTAGGTGACAAGCATTAATTTCTCCAAGAGAACCTCTTAATTATACGTTTGTTGAGCAAAAAATTTCCAGATTCGACGTAGTCTTTCCGATCCCCAACTGACTTTGCAAGCCCACTAAGACGAAATCGTTATGGTTGCTAGCCCACTAAGGTGGATATTAAGAGATCTCAAGCCCATCTGTATCTTCACGGGCCTTTCCCATTGAAAGATAGATCATAGATTGCCTGCTTCCCCCTGAACTCTCAAACTCTTGAAAAATGCCCCCAAACTTAGGAATCTACGCACGTAACCCCCCGAACTTTTGTTCTCTGCTCAAGTCTAGCTAATCGCGTTTAACCACCAAACCAGTGTGATTGCCTTTCATAATCCGTGACCCGAGATCCGTTTCCTTCAGAAAAAAAAACCCGACTCAACGAGACAAAAATCTATTGAAATTTTTTAAAATTGGATTAGAAAAAGAGAGAAAGAGAGAGAAGACGAAGATGAATGTGTTTGAAAAAGTATGATTCTGGCTACACAGATATCACGGTTCTAACAACCATATCTTTCGATCAAATATACTGTACTATTTAGGATGCTTCATATGAACAATGCTTTACTTTTTAAAACACACCGTTTTATTTAACGTCTTTGACAGACGTAATGGTTCTGAGATTGATGAAGTCCATGGTTTTCAAAAACATTCTTTCAAAGGAAGTTGAATGAAATACATATGCTTAAGAACATATTGTGACAAAAGTCATTAACACTACATTACCATGTAAAATTACTAATACGACTGATTTGAACAAAAGCAACAACGATTTTTCACCATAAGATTACGAAATCACTCACGCTTTAGCTCAGTCAATATGCAAATCCAATCCCCTAGGTACTACCAAAGTGCCTCTTGAGGCTGGCTTTGTGTATCTCTGAAACAGCAGTGGCAGTATTAGCAACACCATTTTTCATCTCCGAGATCTTCGAGTCCATATACTCTTTATGCTTCGATATCGAATCAACAAGTGCAAAGAGCTTCGCCACACAAGCTTGGACCTCTTCTTCACTCTGCTTCACCGCTTCTTGCAACCTAAACTCCGAACCTTTCAAAAGCTCTGCAGCTTCTTTCTCCACAACCTCCAGATTCGTAGCCTCCGTTTTCATACTCTCCAACATTGCTTTCGCCTCCGAGTCGCATTGTGTAGCCAACTCCTGCCTGACCTTCCTTCCTCACAAGCCTAATCCTTTCTTCGAGTTCATTGATCTGAAGCTGAACTGAACCAAGATGACTCTTTTCCGCTTCCATCTTCGAAGCCATCTCAGACGCCTGTTGTTGAATCGCCGTCTGTGTCTCCACCTTCTCCATCGCATCATACAGCGAAGAAAGAGCTGGCTTTACCTCTGATTTGTAGTCCAAACCCAAAACCTTTCCCACTTCTCCTTTCTCGCTCACAGCAAACTGAATATCCAGCTTCAATCTCCTGAGAGCTTGGTTATATTCAATGGCAAGTGTTTGAATCTGATGAAACTGATTCCTGATCTGAGAATTGAGCTCCCAAGCTTTCTGCTCCCAACCGTCTCTAGCACTCTCAGCCTCTGCAACATCTCTTTCCACAGCTTGCAACTCTCTTTTCATCCTCTCCACATCTCTCACATTGAAACTCTGAACCTCCACGTTCTTCTTCAGATCCTTATTCTCTTCAGAGATTTGATGTCTCTCTTCTTCCTTAGCTATTAGCTCCTTTTCCTTCTCCTTCACAACTCTCTCCATCCCTCGAGTCTTATCAGTGTATCCCACAACCATTGTTCGCAGCTTGTTCACGTCTTTCTCCAGATTGGCTTTAACATTCTCCAGAGACTCTTTCTTCGACGGACCTTTCCTTAGTGCCTCAAGCTTAGCCTCCAATTCGCCGGCAATGTTTTGATAACCGTTAGTCGTTTCCGCGACGTTAGCCTTCTCCGCTTCCAATTTACCCTCGAAATCGGAATCTAGAAGTTTACCCAATTCATCCTCGCCGCGAATGAAGTGGCGGTAGCTTTGGATCGAGAAGGAGCTCATGGAGTTAGCATCGGGGATGGAGGCGGGATTGGATGATAAATGCTGGCGGTAACGAGCGGTCTGGACCAACCAGTGAACAACGGCGAGAACATTGGGCCAGTTGTGAGGGGTATTGGGAGCTCGGAGACTAGATTTAGTAAGCTTGAATGGACAATTGAGGAATTTGAGGACGAAGACGACATCCTCGTCCCATTTGAGCGTATCGCAGTGGAAATCGACGGCGGAGAGAAGGAATTTTAGGGTTTCGGAGATATCCTTGACGGAAGGAACGGGGTGAGCGCGAAGTGAGATCGGGAAGTTGTGAGAGGAGAGGAAGGTGTTGATGGATCGGATAGTCGTGGACTGGTGAGATCTGTCGGCGTATGCATCGGAGGCTCGGCCTAAACCGATCGATGAAGGACGGCTGCTGGCGAAACTGGCGTCGGAGTCTCTTGAGTTAAACTGACGCTGATGCTCTACAGATGGTGGTGGTGGCGGCGGCGCTCCGCCGAAATTCTCCGTGGCTCTTCTCTTTCCCGTGGCTCCGCCTCTCATCTCTGTGATTTTCCAGATAACCGACGGTGAGATGGAAGATTTTTAGTTGTCTATCGCGGGATGCAATATTTGTGATATGTATTTTGAATTTAGGAAAGCGAAACCTTAAAGAAATATTTTTTTTTTGTCAAACTTTATTTTCTCACTCATTCAAATATTTGTATGGGACCTTCGATGTAGACTCGAGATGCTTTTAAAATCAAATCGAAAAAAAAAAACTGGTTTTTGACAGATTTTTGTTACCTAATAAAAGCATAAGTTATTATTTGACGAGAAGGAACTAAAATCATTATAACTAATAAAAAAAAGCAATCTGCATCTGAATGACGCCATAAATTCAAATCAATTTTGCAATAAGAAAATTCTTAGGGATGGTACGTAGCTTTTGATCTACTGTAACTTCATTAAACTTCAATCATATTGACTTATTGATTGTTTGTGGCTTGAGCCACACTAACTTGATCATAACTTCAAATGTATCAGAAGTTTGGCAAAGTCATTGTCACACATTTGACTGTAATTAACAAAAGCAAAAAACAATCTACGATGATGTCTTCAAACAATCTCGTCTTTTTTCAAAGAAGAGCAGATTTGAGAGACTTGGTGAGACTCTCAAGCTCCTTAAGCCCTTCCGTTGGCGATTTCGCATCTCCCAAAAGCTTCACCATTGCACTCCCTACGATCACTCCATCAGCTCCCCATCCAGCTATCTGTTCAACACCAAGAAATTCACTCATCAAAGGAGCAACGTGAAGAAGACAACATAAGAAAGGCCTTAGTTAGGAAGCTTTTGAAAGGTTTTAGGACCTGTTTCACATGCTCAGGCTTTGATATTCCAAAACCAACCGCCACTGGCTTGTCTGTTGCCTGCGTTGTTTTACAAATGGCCAAACAATTTGAGAATTTTTTACATCATTTCAATATAATGAAGAGACAATAACAGACAGTTGTTAGACCTCTTTGATATCCTTCAAGAGCGACTGAACCTTTCCGCTAACAGATGCTCGTGCACCAGTCACTCCGATTGAGCTCACCTGTCAAACCCAATACATTGTCAAATACAGAACAAAGCAAACAAAACAAAAAAAAAAAAAACACATTTGAACATCTGAAGAGAGAAAGATGCACGGAGAGGGATCTTACAAGGTAAATGAACCCTTCTGATGCTTCAACAATTAGCTTCATTCGCTCTGTTGGTGTGGTTGGTGTCGTGAGCAGAACCTTGATTACAAACATGGACCAATATAAGCCGAACATAAAGGACAATGCTTCTACTATTTCTCTCAACTAGAACCTTCACACAGACTAATTAATAAGAAGCTAAGCTAAGAAAAACCAATCAGAGGAACAGAAGGAAATAAACAAGACTGAATGTAGAAGATCTATAGAAAGGAATGAATTTTCAGTGATTCGTTGTGATATGCTGCTATTGACAAGACTAAGAATGTTGACATTCAAAATATACATTCTTCAAAGCATATACTATAAACTTACCAGTTCAATGCTGTTGTTGAGGGCTTCTTTTCTCAGCATCTCAGTTTCCTCAAGAGGAACATCAGGAACCACAAGTCCCTGTACACCAACATCTCTGATGCTGGCCATGAACTTCCCCAACCCACGTTTAAGAATCGGGTTGTAATACGTGAACAGCGACACTGGACAAGATAACTGCGGAACAACCTGCACCAAAAATCCAACAATAAGACTACACATATATACAGGGGACACAAAAACATGATCCTTTTATCAAAACCTAAAAACTCACCTTATCTAACATGTCAAGGATGCTATCAAGGTTTGTTCCCCTCTCCAAAGACCTTGTTGCTGCAGCCTAATTGAATTTGAATAGATGACGAAAAAAGCAAGAGGATCAAACAAAACTGAAAACTGTATGCAATAGTATAAGAAAGGTTGCATTTTGATTGTTGGGTTTGAACCTGAATAACAGGTCCATCAGCTAAAGGGTCAGAGTAAGGAACACCCAATTCGATTATGTCAGAGCCACAAGCGTCAAGAACTTTCAATGCCTCTGCAGTCGTAGAGAGATCTGGATCACCAGCTGTGATATATGGTATAAATGCCACCTTCACACAATACAAAATGGTTGAATCAATTAGCGATATTTCTCAATGAGCTGTTGCAAATCTATTGTATTAGTAGAATCGACATAATCAGCTCAATGCTACTCAAGTATGCAAGCACCGCTCTGATATGAATTTATACAAAAGGGATTGATCTTCAAATCCAATTTCCCACCAGAACTAACGATCAATTTTATAAACACAAGTGGATGAAGAATCACTTACTTTGCCTTGTTTTTTGAGCTCGGTGAAAGTAGCAGCGAGGCCGAGGGTAGGAGAAGAGGTGGAGAGAGCAGCCATGGGAGTCAATCTCTTGAAAGAAAGCGAAGAATCAGGATGTGAAGAAGAAGAAGAAGAATGGCGGAATCCGATATGGGGTTTAGAGGATTGGAGGAAGCAGACGCCGGATTTGAAAGAAATCGCCATTGGAAAAAAATAGTTGAGGATTCTGAAAAATGGGTTTGAAGAAGAGAGTATTATATAAACGCAGTCGCAGCGATTCCACGTTTGGGATATGCAAGAAGAAAATTGGGTAGGTGAAATCTACCAGCCAAGCGCCGTCACTTCCCATTTGGAGCTATTTTGACTCGGTGACTTTGTCTCTCATTTATTAAAATCTTAAATATCGACTATTGTTAAGTCTTTCAAGTGTAACAATTGACCAGTTATAGCAAACGGAACAGACAAGTCCATGCGAAGATATTCAATGTGTACCGCAGATAATATAAACAAACTCAATGTGAAGAAACTTGCAAATAGTATACCTAAACTTGAAAAGCAAAGAAAAATCTCTGTAACTATATAATAATTATGAAAATCCGATACAAATATTAATTATACAATTTATTCAAACTACTAAACAAGTAAAGTTGACAAGCGAGAACAACAACAGACGTGATCCAACACAATCAGATGTACAGTAGTACAGTTTAGTAGAGATGGTAAGAAGCAGAAAACTGTGATGAGTCCAAGAAAGGATTATTAATGTATAATGGTACACACTTCACGATCCAACTTCCTTCTCTTCCTCGGATAGTTATCATCCTCTCTTGCCTGCAAATAACAAGCTCTCGGTTACATATATTTCTTACTTTCTTTCTCACATAAAAAAATCATTAATACTAACAAAATAAAATTCTACCTCTTGGTATAACAAATTTGGAGCCTGAATCCTCTTCGAAGCATCGGCCAAGCGTTTCCGTGGCATATGATTTTCACCAATAGCTGAATTCTCGGAAATCTATCCAACAGATTATTGTAAGCATTGGTTGGATATAACAGAACACATGTCTAGGGATCGACATACAAACTATATCGAACCAAACCAAATCTATCTTATTACGAAGCGAAAGAAAGAAAAATTTGAATCAGAGTGAAATGCAAATGGTAAACAAGTTGTAACTTTGTCCAAGGGATTACCTGTTTTCGGATAGCTCCGGTTAATAGGCCTTGACATCCTGAAGCGTACACAATTTGCAGCTTTGGACACTGGAGCACCAAACTCTCTGGTTGCAAATTGCTACATGAGTTCAAATTCAAGTCCTTGAGCTCTGGACAGTTTAGGAACAAAGCCTGCATAATAAATAAAAAAAAAGATCGAAACTATGAGAAGATGAAGGATTAAAGGAGAACTTTGTTTAAGAGAGAACTGATGAGGAATCTCACGTCCAAACTGGAGCATCCCCACAAACTGAGTTTCTTCAGACGTTTATGTTTGATAAACATCTTCTGATTGTAGCCTGATGCTTTCTGTGGAGTTTTAGTGCTCGGATTATCTGAATTGGGATCAGACACAGTCATGCCACAATCCATCAGCTCAAGAAGGGGCAACTGTGCAGTAGCAAATTGAATGCCACCTGCAAGAACATTCCGTTACACAAAAAATGAGAAACCAGGGAGGGAATAAACACATATATATATTAAGAATTACATAATGGATATACAAACTAAAAGATGAAGAATTTACTTGATGTAATGTTGGGACAAAGAGCAACAAGTAATTTTGTGAGTGTATCAGGCAAGACATCGCAGATCATCCCGAGGCCAGTATCAGAAATGCTGGAACTAAAGCCAACAAAAAAAAGAAAAGAAAATACACTTCTCAAAATACGCTCTTCATGTGAATATCATAATGAACACGAGAGATGTAGATATGATATACTGAGCAAGAACAAAACATACCCACTAAGATCAAGCAGTTCAAGGTTTGTATAACTCGAGGAAATGGCAGCTACAGATGCATCGCTGATATTTATTCCAAGAACTAGCGAGAGCATTATTAAATCCCTGGAAAATAAGGAAACTGACATCAATCCTTAGACTAAGGAGTTTTACAAACAAAAACCAAGACTAGGAACAGAGGAACCGGTCAAACCTGAAATTAACAGCAGTAAGAGCGAGTACAACGGAATGAGAAAGCTTCAGAGAGGCTATGTGAATTTTCTGCAGTCTAGTGCAAGTCCTTCCCAGACCATTAACCATTGTTACAAGATCAGTTGAATCATCTTCGTTGCGAGAAAATTCAAGTGATATTTCTGTAAGCTTTGGGCAGTTGAAGATCTGGACACACAAAAAAAATAACAAAATATATTAGGTACACAAATTCTCTTCCTAAACTTTGGAAGAGGGAAAAGAAAAAGGGAGATTCAGTTACCATCTTCGAGAGAGAATGAAGATCCGCAAGCCAGAGAGTGGAGAGGCTTGATGACGAGAGGGCAAATCCTCCCAAGTTGGAACATCCTTCCATCTTTAGGCTTTTAAGTCCACGCTTATTAGATACAAAGCGACCCAGCTCATCCCTGTTCATACAATAAACCATAGCACAATCAAAGACAGATCTTAAGAAGAGCAAACAACTGACTTAAAGTCTATGAAAACCATAAATGTCATCAGAAACAAAATCTATAATGGATCATATGCGAAACGACTGCTTAATACAGCTGAATTTCTAGAAAACAGAACCAACAGTCTACATTCATTGTATCAAGATCTCAAGAAGCCTAATCTCAGTTCCAGACTCGATTGTCACTATAAAGTGTCAAAGAGTATTACCCAGAAATTCTATTGACAGCTGCACCCGATGTTGCAATCTCCAAAACCTCTAGGTTTGGGCAAGAGAAAGCAATGCAGGCCAGGATCGTCGCGTCCAAATCGCTGCATATAAGACAATTAATACTTTTGTTACTCGATAATCGATAATTGTTAAGAGCTTCATAATCATTTATCATGCTAAGTTAATAAACCCCATTTTCAAATTATTCCGGTGAGATTAATAACAGTCTCAGATCTGATAGATCCTAAGAGAGAAGAATCACCTCTCGATTTTAAGTGAGAGATTAATAAGCCGAGGACACTTTTGCAATAAGGATCCAATGTATCCAATCTGGGCTCTCTCCGGGACCCTAATCCGAAGCTCCTCCGCCACTTTCCACATCTTCCTCGCCGTCTCTCTCCATCCTTTGCAAACTCTAGCCGCCATCAATAGACCCGACGGCGGCAGCCGCTTAAGCACCTCCCACAGAGCTACGGCGTGAAACCTCCCCGGCTGAACGATATCCGTATCCAGTTGCAGATCCAGATCCGTCGATGCTGCATCTAGATCGGACTCATCGTGAGAATTAGGCGGATCGAGGTCATCGAAAGAGAGAGCGCGGCGGAGGTGAGTGACAGACTGGCGCGACGGCGCCGCCGTTATAGATAGGACAGTGGAACGGGAAGAAGATGCTGCGGCGGGGATGCAGCTCACCGGCTCCGTAGCAATCGGAGTGCTGGGAACATCGAGTGGAGGCAAGTGGCAGACGTGGCCTTTCTTAGGTTGACCACATCGACCACAATTGTAACTCCCGCGATTCTTCTTGACGCGCTGAGATTCAAGCGCGGCTGAGATCGCGGCGTCGGCGGTTGCCGGAGGAATATGCGGCTGAGGCTGCATCGTTAGATTGAGAGAGAGAGAGATAGAAGGAAATGGCGATGGTGATGGAGTTGGAGTGAATTAGATGAGATTTGGAGGGAGCGATGAAAAATAAAAGGAAAAATAAGGAGGGAAGTAGCGGCGGGAGATAAAATGGTGTTTCGCGCGATCGATTTCGAAAGACAGCACAGATGCGAAATGTGAAATTGTAAAATTAAAAAAAAAGACGTAGCCGCTCAGCTAGCAGAAGAGCGCGGTCTAGGGTGGTAAATTACTGATTTGTCCTTGGTTTTGGTATTCGGGCACGTGATTTGTGTCCTTTTGTAGACGTTGGATTGATTGGATCCAGTGTACTTACTGGTCGTTAAAAATAGTTAAGTTGACTAGTGGTGTTATTTTGTAAGGAAAAAGATTCTCCCTAAAGACCAATTAGTAAAGCCAAAAAAACAAAGAATCATCTTTGATCGTGTCGCAATAAGCTAATAAATATAATTATATTGCTTTTATTTCAAACATAATTAGACATTTGGATATCATGGTAAGAAATCGCATGGCCATTCAAAAATATAACGGTATTGTTTAAATTAAAAATTAATATTGATTTAGTAGACATTTTGGGGTAGATTTTATTCCTGATTTTTAGTTTTAGGTTTATATACTTTTGACTTCTGATTATTGACTTTAAATATTGCTGTACAAAAGATGTAAATTTTTTGTTTCAAACTATTATATTTAACTCAATTATATGTATATGAAATAAGGAAATGAGTATATATACTTTCGAAATGATAATGAAATGAGACTTTGTGTATAACCATATATCCACAGGTCCACAGAATGCTTGAAAGTTGAAATTGTCAATTTTATTCAACGGCAAAGCTTTGTATCTTATACAGCCCTGGCACAAGAACTGAAAGCTTCAGTTTTACTCATTGCCAAAATCATTTTCCTCACATAACTCGACCAAAAACAGCTTCTTCTTCTTCACAGACAGCAAAATGTTCTCCTGCAAACATGCAGATGGTGTGAGCTAATGCATTGCATGTATTTTCTAAGCTTAGAAGAATACTGAGGAAACTGGTGAATACCTTGTCAGGGAGCTCCAATGGCGTAATTCCAATCAATTTTGCACCCTTCTTCTACACTCCTGCAGCTGTTTTAGCCTCAGAACTTGCCTTCCCCTGAAAATGAAATTGGGAATAACTGTCATTAATCCATGTGGCAAAACAATAAAAAATTAACTAGATGGTGATAAGCTCTTTTCTCTATCCACAAACAAACCTCAGAGGAGTCTTTGCGGATTTTCCTGGTTGGACTCCTCATAGTGACAAACTCCTCAGCTGCTGTGGGATGAACACCCACTGTAGCATCAAAGTCGGCCTTAGTTAAGCCAGCTTTTACTGCAACCCCAAATCCCTGTCAAATTCGGGAAGAAAAAAAACGAAAAAAATCATATTTCCGTGATTACTTTTCAGAGAAGATGAATCATGTTGATTGTTTTCACAGTGAAACCTGAATGATTTCTGGTGAATCATCTCCACACATGTGAACACCAAGAACTTTATTGGTGTTGGCACAGACGATGAGTTTCATAAACACCCGGTCCGGAAGTCCTGAGAGTGTGGCCTTTAGTGGCTTAAAGTTTGATGTGTAAACATCGATGTCCCCAAATTGCTCTATGGCCTACAAAAAACGCATATAATATTTTTAGGCAGTGTCTTACACGATATAAACCAAATGTTCGACAAATTATCCTACATACCTGCTCTTCAGTTAGACCAACCGTTCCAATAGGTGGCTGAGAGAAAACGGCGCAGGGAACAGCCCTAGTTCAGTAGAGAACACAGAAAAGGATAAAATGGCATCAGAGACAAGAGACTACAGTTATAAAAACATTATTGATCTTAAATGGAGCACGTAAGACTAAATAAAGAAAGTTCACACTGATCACCAGAAATTAAAAAGGTCTAAATATCGAAAGTTAAACACTGGTCAAGATTGTTTTCGTTACCTATAATCAGGCTTTGAAGGCTCATTTTGAAACAACGTTTTAGCCAACGCAACTCCTTCCATCAAGGCAACTGGAGTCAAATTGATCCGGTCAGTGACATCCCCAACAGCCCAGATGGATGGAACAGATGTCCGTGAATATTCATCAACCTTACCAAACAAAGTCGCAACATGGAGCACATATACACAGTAAGTAACCAGGCATAACAAGAGAAGTTTGCACAATGTAACAACAGAAGTACCAGGAGACAAACATAGGTTAACGCTAGATCATACCTCTATTGCTCCATTTTTCGCCAATTTCACGCCAACATCCTCCAACCCTAAGTTCTGTCGTAGCACCCAACATTACATCAATAAACAATCATATTCTACAATCATTGTAATAGCTTACATCTAAGTCACAAAATCAATAAACTCTGCTAACAGTTTTCATTTTAGCAAACATCCTTCAGAGATAAAAAATCAAATTATACCTTTGTGTTAGGCTTGCGACCAGTTGCAAACATAACATGTGAAAATCCCTCAACAGTTCCCTTAGTCGTCTTCAGAGACAACGAGCCATCTCCAGATTTGATGATGGCCTCAGGGGATTCTTCAGTGTGAAACTCAATACCTCTTAAAGACATCTGCTCTCCAACAAAATCCCTCACCTAGGAACAACAACAATAACTCCAATTAGAAAATAGCCAAAAGGATAAAACGAAAGCAGCCAAAGTCATTCTCAATATACTCACGTCTTCATCAAATCCCCTCAGCACCTTCTTTTGCCTTATAAATACATGGACTTCACTGTTAAGACCATTAAAGATGCCAGCAAACTCCAGGGCTATGTAGCCACCACCAACTATTGCAATTCTCTTAGGCTTGGAAGGCAGATCAAGTGCGGCATCAGAATCTATGGCAAACTCTCTTCCTGGAATGTCAGGAACGAAGGGACGTCCACCAACTGCAATCAGAATGTTCCTCGTAGTATAGATCTTCCCATCTACATCAACAGTGTGTGGGTCTATAACCTGCACATACATAATCAAAGCTCAAATCCATATTCTTCGACGAATAACGTAGAGGTGTGTAATGTAAGCTTACCTTTCCACGGCCTTCAATCAACTTGACATTAGCATTGTTCAGTATATTCTTATAAATACCAGTCAGTCGCTGAAGCTCAGCATTCTTGTTAGCAATCAACGTACTCCAATCATGTGAAGGCTCGGAGTCATACTTCCATCCAAATCCTTGACTGTCTTCAAACTCGTGAGAGTATTTGGATGCATACACGAGCAACTTCTTTGGAACACATCCTCTAAGTACACATCTGTAGAATAATAAACCAAAATGAGTTCACTCAAAAAATAATTGACTTTAAGATCTATCACAGCTTAGAATGAGATTTCTCTACAAAAGAGCAACCAGATCATAGTGTTCTCTCACAAGCACGAACAAACAAAACTCGGTTCCTCTGGGAATCAAATCGATAATCATCAAGCAAATGCTTCGAATTTGATATTGTAGTGTGGTTTTAGCATATTAAGGTTATAGCTACCGAAATCAAGTATTAGCAGATGTATGTATAGAGATAAGTGAAGAGGAAAGACAACATACGTTCCTCCGACGCCTCCGGCGGTCTCTGAAGAGATGGTGGAGAAAGGGAGCTCGCAAACGGCGGCGGATGCTCCGAAGCTCGTGGCGAATCGAGAGGCGCGGACGCCGCCGCTGCCTGCGCCGATAGTGAAGAGATCGAAATCGTAGCTGCGCTCTGAGTCAGCTCCGTTGTCGTTACTGGCACGAACGGAGAATCGGCGAGAGTGGTGGTAATACCGGTGGTTTGAGACGAAGGCGACGCGGGGACGCAGGGAATATAAAGAGGATAGGGTTTTAGGGAGCGAGAGAAAGCTAAAGGAAGACGATGATGGTGGGTGAGAAACTGCGATTGGGAGTTTTCTGCAGAGGAATTGAAGAGATGGAGAAGATGAAATGGTAGTGGTGAGCTTCGGAGTCGAAGCCATCGCCGTTTTGCTTCCTCTCTCTCTGTTTCTCTTTTAAAGTTTCTGTGCGTATGCTTATTTCGATAAATCGTACATTGGTGGCGTTTAGATTTATGGTATTTTAAAAATGGTTGCTTTTTACAATTTAAACATGTTTTTCTGTGGTCATAACTCATAAGTATATCTATCTACCAAACTGAGAATCAGCTTCTGTACTTGGTTTTTTATTCTTCTTCTTTCGTGTAAGATCGATTCATGCATGA
Source organism: Microthlaspi erraticum (assembly GCA_902728155.2). Taxonomy (NCBI): domain Eukaryota; kingdom Viridiplantae; phylum Streptophyta; class Magnoliopsida; order Brassicales; family Brassicaceae; genus Microthlaspi; species Microthlaspi erraticum. Next base: position 40,248 of record CACVBM020001340.1, on the reverse strand, counting down.
TACAGTAGAAGTGACAAATAGACTTTAGTCGGCATCCATCTTGGCCCGCTCTCCGGCGGACATTTTATTAGAATCTTCGTTATCATTTTTTTCTTTGCCGGCTTGTGTAAATTTTTTACTAAGCTATGACATCAACAAAACAATATTTATTTCATGGTTATTTAGTCTTGTTAATCTGATTTTTAGAAATTTGTGAGGCATCAGCAATCAAGGGACAAACAGTTACTCGATGCAAATGTTTAAAGAAGATTAGAAGACTAGTACATAATTATATCTCCTAAACACTACAGTGAAACTATGAACAGGAAAAGTCTTATCTACAAATGTAACAAATCTTCCAAGAGCTACACCAAATGATCGAAAGCCTCGAGACAAACCACAACAAGCCGGCCGACTGAAAAGGCACAAAATGGAGCTCAAAACAGACAGCCATAATTATTGTAGCAGATTTTTAGAAAGTCGATTTAAAAAAAAAAAAAAAGTTTTCACAGTACTTTTTGAAGATACAACAGAACAATACTCTGCTCAATCAGTGAAAAAACCAGAGCACTGGTGAATTTTATAATCTAACCGGTACGCGATTACAGACGCGAACAAAAGAGTCGTGGTCGAGCCATTTAAAACCACGCCGCTTTAGGCCCCATAGATAAATTACTAAAAAACCGCACTGTGATCTCCTCTCGGCTTCGACTTCCGGATTTAGGGGAAAAATGGATTCTCAAATCCCTTGAGATTTCGCCTCTCAAAACTTTTTAATTCCCGCCATTTTATTCTCCTTTTTGTGTCCCCGAGAATATCCCTAACCTCCCACAAACCCTAAATTGGCTAGTTTCATCCTCTTCCGCTTCCTCTGAGACCTCCAATCATGCCTACGATTCAAATCCCTTCGGGGAAGATCCTGCAACTCGAGATGGAGAATTTCAAGTCTTACAAAGGTCACCAAGTCGTAGGTCCTTTCAAGGATTTCACTGCTATAATTGGTCCCAACGGCGCCGGCAAATCCAACCTAATGGACGCAATTAGCTTCGTCCTCGGAGTTCGTACCGGTCAACTTCGTGGCTCTCAGCTTAAGGATCTAATCTACGCCTTCGATGACCGAGAGAAGGAACAGCGAGGCCGGAGAGCCTTCGTCCGCCTCGTCTATCTGCTGGACGATGGGGTGGAGCTCCGTTTCACCCGTACTATTACCAGTGCCGGTGGGAGTGAGTACCGCGTCGATGATAGGGTTGTGAATTTGGAAGAGTACAATGGAAAGCTGCGATCTCTGGGCATACTTGTTAAGGCTCGTAATTTCTTAGTGTTTCAGGTGCTTGCTTCTTCTCGATTTTTGACATTTGATTCGTTTTTCTATATTCTTAGTTGGTTTTTGTTTCTATGAATGATTCTCAATTGGAAAAGCCAGATGTTGATTAAAGTTATTTTCTGGTGGTTTGATCTCAATTTCGTGTCTTCTTGCTTCTGACTAAAAACATTTTAACTCAAAATATAGGGTGATGTTGAATCCATTGCCTCCAAGAACTCAAAAGAACTCACTGGACTTCTCGAGCATATTTCTGGGTCCGAGGAGCTTAAGAAAGAGTATGAAGAGCTAGAAGAAAAGAAGGCCAGCGCTGAAGAAAAAGCAGCTCTTATATATCAGAAGAAGAAAACGGTAGGGGCCGAGAAGAAGCTGAAGAAAGCACAGAAGGAAGAAGCTGAGAAGCATCTGAAGCTGCAAGACGAACTGGTATTTATGTGAATTTGCTGTTGTTCTCTTGTGGAATAGTGTTTATTTATTCTGTCTGTGAGCTATCCTCTCTGCCTTGTTGCTAATCTGTCTTCACGCCATGCAGAAAGCTCTGAAGAGAGAACATTTCTTGTGGCAATTATATAACATTGATAATGATATCGAGAAGGCAAATGAGGATGTTGATGCTGAAAAGAACAATCGTAAAGATGTCATGGGAAAGCTGGAAAAGTTTGAACATGAAGCTGGTAAGAAAAAGGTAGACCAAGCAAAGCATCTGAAGGAAATTGCTCAATGTGAAAAGAAGATTGCTGAGAGAAGCTCGAAGATTGGAAGATATGTGAGTATACCTTGGAAGTCTATGCTTAACAGATTCTATTTTCCCTCCCAAACATATCATTTACTGAAATCTCTTGCTTTTCTTTGTTGTTATCCTCTGAAATTTCATGAACTTTCTCACTTGAGTAACTTTCTGTACCTTTCCTGTCGGCAGCAACCTGAGCTTCTGAGGTTAAAGGAGGAGATAGCTCGCATAAATTCAAAAATGGAGAGCAATCGAAAGGAGGTGGACAAGAGGAAAAAAGAAAAAGGGAAGCACTCCAAAGAAATTGAACAGATGCAGAAAAGCATTGAGGAGCTGAATAAGCAAATGGAAATATTAAATGAGAAGAGACAAGACAGCAGCGGAAAACTCCCAATGCTTGATAGTCAACTGCAAGATTATTTTCGAATGTGAGTTTGAAAGAAATAAGGAATTTTCTTCCTCTCTTTTAGTCTGAAGCATTACCATTGTCCAACTGCCTAGAGGTTATCGATATGTACCAACTTGCATTCTCTGTTTTTCCTGTTTGATCTTCCTGCTCTTGTTTTTGTGGTGACATGAATTCTGATGGGATTGCACGTTGTGAAAGCCTCTCTTCTTTTAAGTTTGAGGAAATAATTGTTGGGGTACGCAGTTAGCTAAGTATTTCCCTCTGGTTTGAATAATAGTCTAAGCAAACAAATAGTTAAGCGTTTTGGTTTGACAGAATGACATATACTTGATCGTTACAGGCTATTATTGGTGCTGTCCTTTTGAATTTTGTAATATGTATCTTCTTCTAGATTCACCATCTACGTGCATATTCCACCTTTTTTAATCCTTATGAACCGCTTTGTTTGCTTTTCTTATCGATTTCCCTTCATGTTTATCAATCTCAGAAAAGAAGAAGCTGGGATGAAAACCATTAAGCTACGAGATGAGAAAGAGGTTCTAGATAGCCAACAGCATGCTGATCTCGAAGCATTGAGAAATCTGGAAGAAAATTACCAGCAACTAATAAATAGGAAGAATGATCTTGATGAACAAATTGAGCGAATGAAATCCAGGCAAAAAGATAGTGAAGATTCTTCTTCGGAATTTAAGAATGAAACAACTAGTCTGAAAAAGCAGTTACGAGCACTGCAAGAAAAGCATCGAGATGCCAGGTTAGTATGTGCCCTCTGCTCACTAGATTGTTTATATGTTATGATATCCTTTAAATACTACTACACATTGCTGCAAGTTTGTGTAAAGACCTCTTCAGAGATTTCTTATACAGTTGCTTCATCTTTCGAAAAATGGCTTTAGAGATATTGGTATTTCATTTATCAAGAATATATTCTTTTCCCCCTTCCATATTTTGAGTATAAACCCCTTCTTGAGCTAGGCGGAATGCATTCTGCATCTCCTGATGATCGGTTTTTTATTTTAATCTGACAGTTTCTAACCTGCTTTTACGATGCACAGGAATGCCTATGAGAAATTGAAGACTAGAATCGCAGAAGTAGAAGACCAGTTAAGTGATCTGACGGCTGAAAGATATGAAAATGAGAGAGATAGCAGGATAACACAGGCTGTTGAGTCTCTCAAGCGTCTATTTCAAGGAGTTCATGGTCGGATGACTGATCTTTGTCGACCAAATCTAAAAAAGTACAATCTTGCTGTTACTGTTGCTATGGGGAGATTTATGGATGCGGTAGTTGTAGATGATGAAAACACAGGAAAAGACTGCATCAAGGTACTCATATTATACTTGTGGCGTTATTCTAATCCCATGCAAGTTATGAAGTTCATAGTTTCTCTCTCTTCTCTGCTGTCAATTACAGTTTCACTAGCAGCTGAGTAAGATATTTTTTTACCATAATACTACAATCTGGCCTATGCCAACTAATTATTGATGCTTTAAACTCGACCACCTCTTAAATGATGAACAATTCATATTATTTGCCAAGTAGGGGAAGTTGCTATAAAGGGGTATGTAACATATATGATGGAATCATCTCCAATGCAAAATTCGTTCCATATAATTATAAACTGAGCCCCATTTTGTGTTACTTCTCTTCAACTTGACTTTTTGGAGCTTTTTCTACTTTGCTTCGAAGCAACATGATAATTTTTTTTTACCACTACACTAGGTATGGGATATAATAAGTTTATCTGTTATTTGCAGTACTTGAAAGAGCAAAGGCTTCCTCCTATGACATTTATTCCTCTTCAGTCAATACGTGTCAAGCCAGTACTTGAAAGATTGAGAAATTTGGGCGGCACAGCAAAACCGGTGTTCGATGTTATTCAATATCCTTACGAAAGTGAAATGATTTGACTTTAGCATACTCAAAATTGCTTGCATTAATAATTTCTCACCATTGACTTCATTGTGTGCATAGTTGTTGGTAGCTTTGGATTGTTTTGACATATTAAACCAAGGATGGACAAATTTAGGACGGTAAATGTGAGTAGGTTTCCATTTAATATTTTTGGTCCTTAACCACTCCACGTTCGATCCAGAATTGGAGAAGGCGGTCCTTTTTGCTGTTGGAAATACTCTTGTCTGTGACGAACTTGAAGAAGCCAAGGTTCTCAGCTGGACTGGAGAGAGATTTAAAGGTATGCTCTTGTTTTCCTTTCGTGTCATTTATTCATATGCTTGCACTAAAGTTGGCTTTAATCTCTACGTATCCTGATATCTATTATTTCCAGTTGTTACTGTTGATGGTATATTACTCACAAAGGCGGGAACAATGACTGGTGGTACCAGTGGTGGAATGGAAGCGAAGTCTAATAAATGGGATGATAAGAAAATTGAAGGTTGGCTTGTCACCAGCTGGTTTAAAGTGTCTTCGCTTTCAATGTATTGTCTCAGAGTCAACATTTCGGCTGTGCAGGACTGATGAAAAAGAAAGAAGAGTTTGAACTAGAATTGGAAAAGATTGGGTCTATTCGAGAAATGCAGATAAAGGAGTCCGAAATATCGGGTAAAATCAGTGGACTTGAAAAAAAGATTCAGTATGCTGAAATTGAGAAGGTAACAACCAATTTACCTTTTCCAAGTTTAGTGGTCTCATATATCGTACTTACTGTTGTAAAGCAAACCGTGATTGGGATATGAATGCCATACAGTAGCACACCTTTTATCTTTCCTTATACTAGTAGCAGCTGTGATAATTTACTTCACTGTGCACTCTTCAGGAAATACTAATTAGTGGATTTGTTTTACAGAAAAGCATCGATGACAAACTTCCAAAACTTGAGCAAGAGAGGCGTAATATTAATGAAGAAAGTAAACGCGTTTATCTTGAACTCTCCAAGGTAAATGAAAATCCTTTTTCTGATGTTTGGTAAAGTTAACCTGAGGACAATAATATGACTGAATGTCGCTTGTATTGTAGTCAAAAGCTGAGGTTGATAAGAGGAGTGTAGAAATCAGGAAGTTGGAGAAAAGAATCAATGAGATTGTGGACCGTATTTATAAGGATTTTAGCCAGTCTGTTGGTGTTGCAAACATACGTGAATATGAAGAAAAGCAGCTCAAGGATGCTCAGAATGTGGCGGAAGACAGGCTGAATCTGAGTAACCAGCTTGCTAAGTTAAAATACCAGTACGTCTCTTGTGCTCTTTATATATAAGATTTTATTCGAACTTCTTATTTACAGTTCAGTCTCTACGGTTGCCCATTTCTGTGCTAACATATAGCTTCGAGTTTGAAATCATCTTTTCATTTCTGGTTAAATATATACATTTTGTTGTGCATCCATACTGTTGTTACATTTTTATCTTCACGTGCCTCATCAAAATAAGGCTCTACAGGCCTGTGAGATTATGTGATCAGTGAGCTATAGTCTATATTATCTTGTATGGTCAGTATATGTAGCCTTTAAAAACATAAATGTCAACAAACTCTGCAATACGCTAACTTGTTGGCTGAGTTGAAATACTGCTGTCTATTGAATATACCTCAAGGTACAATCAAAGTAAAAGGAAACATTTTTTCTTGGTTGGTGAAATCTTCTATTGAATTTCAGGCTGGAATATGAGCAAAAACGAGATGTGGGGTCACGAATTCAAAAGCTAGAATCTTCTATCAGCTCCTTGGAAACCGATTTAGAAAAAATACAGAAGAGGAAGTCTGAACTTAAGGAGTTAACAGAAACAGCTACGAATGAAATCAACAACTGGAAGAAAAAAATGGGAGGTATTTTGATTCTATTTCTACATAAGTCTGATTGCCTTTCGGTTCTGTGCTCTTTTTTTTTCTCCAATCTTCAGTGCCATTATGAGTTGACTGTTTGATGATTCAATTCATAGCAGACATTAACATTATCCAGTAAAATACATTGTCCGTATATGAGTTTGCTTCGGCAATAATGATGACCTTATTTTGAAGCCCTGATACTGAAGTAATATATATGAATATGGAATTTTCTTATATCCTTTAAGCAATTGACTGTTTCATTACATGATCCTTGAGGCTTGTAGATTGCTCTGACTTGGGTTTGAACAAATTGGAATGTATATGATCTGCTCAACCTCGTGCGTTATTTGTATGGTTACACTACATCTTAAAAGAAAGCTATCATATTAAGATAAACTGCTAGTGGCTGGCGAATAGTTGACTTGAAGATTCCGTATGATAGATTCTCTTACCCAGTTATCGTTGTCCTTTGCCTTTACTAGTATAACCATTAGTTTCACTAAACATACACTTGATCATCACCTTACCTAATTATTGTTATTTGGCTAGCACATATTTGCTATGGCATTTCTTTCGTAGAGGTGTGAATATCTAATGCTCTTGCTTGCAGAGTGCAAACAAAAATCGGAAGAGGTTGAAAAGGAAATCCTGGATTGGAAAAAGCAGGCTTCTCAAGCGACAACAAGCATAACCAAGCTCAATCGTCAGATACATTCGAAGGTACAATGGAGATTCACCAAATATTTTCCCAAAGATTTTTATGTCTTGAGTATAGGTGCACTAAAGCTTCCATTTGCTATCAGGAAACACAAATTGAGCAGCTGATCTCGCAGAAACAGGAAATAGCTGAGAAGTGTGAGCTCGAACATATTACCCTTCCTGTTTTAGCAGATGCTATGGAGGAAGATGACTCAGATGGGCCACAGTATGACTTTAGTGAGTTGGATAGAGCTCTCCAAGGACGGAGAGCATCTGCTCGTGACAAGATGGATGCGGAATTTAGGCAAAAAATAGAATCGAAAACATCAGAGATTGAAAGAACGGCCCCAAACCTGAGAGCACTTGATCAGTATGAGGCTATTCAAGAGAAAGAAAAACAAGTTAGCCAAGAGTTTGAAGCGGCCAGGAAGGAGGAGAAGCGAGTAGCAGATGCATACAATATTGTTAAGCAGAAGAGGTAACTCGAAATTTCTCTTGTGAAATGATCTTTAGAGCTTTAAAGATATTGCGACCAAATAGCAACGAGTTTATGGTGGAACACAAACTCGACAAGTAAAAGTCTGAAGATTTTACTTATGTGGACTGATAGAGTTACTGTTTGGACAGAATGCACACACACATGCACCTCAGTTTTTGAAACTATATTCATATTTTCCATTAGAGATTTTGCTGCTGACTAGAAAAGGTTGTGCAGGTATGAGCTATTTATGGAAGCTTTCAACCACATTTCTAGCAACATTGACAAGATCTACAAGCAACTAACCAAGAGTAATACGCATCCACTGGGTGGTACTGCTTATCTAAACCTAGAGAACGAGGATGATCCGTTTCTACATGGTATTAAGTATACCACGATGCCCCCAACAAAGCGATTTCGTGACATGGAACAGCTCTCTGGAGGAGAGAAAACCGTTGCAGCCTTGGCGTTGCTCTTCTCCATCCATAGGTATCCCCGACGACCTAGATATACCATTTGTTTCATTAAAAAAGTGATGATCTGAGATTTTGGCCTATGCTCGTGTAAAGACAGTAAGTTACCATGTGAGGTTCATGGTGTTGTTTTCGTTTCCATTTTTCAGCTATAGGCCTTCACCATTTTTCATACTTGATGAAGTGGATGCTGCGCTTGATAATCTAAACGTTGCAAAAGTTGCGAAATTCATTCGTAGCAAATCATGCCAAGCCGCACGTGACAGTCAGGATCCAGAGGATGGGAATGGCTTCCAAAGCATTGTTATATCTCTCAAGGACAGCTTCTATGACAAGGCCGAAGCTCTGGTTGGAGTTTACAGAGACACCGAGAGGAGGTGATGATTTCCACAACAATCTTTTTTACATGGGTGCTTTAAAAGATTTGGCTAATATCTTGACTTCTTGGTGATATATTTGTTGCAGTTGCTCAAGTACTATGTCATTTGACCTTAGGAAGTACGACGAATAGTGTGATTGGTTCTACATTTCCCCAGGGTTTAGGGTTTAGGTAAGTACAATAAACCCCAGCTTTGTATATTATATCAAGTACTGAATGATGTTTGATTTCTAGGTTTTAACTTTTAAATACTTTCTCACAATGTTAAAGTGTATCTCACAGTGGTATGATGCTTTATTTGCGATTTGATGTGGCATAGGACCTTCTAAGATCTGACACTGTAGAACCTTTTTTGTGTGATATAAGAAACTCTAAATGTTAGTTGAATCTGGTTGGCACCAGGTTATGAAATGTGTGGAAAATATGTAGAACTAATAACAAGTGGTTCTTACCCTTAATTCGGAAACAGAAATCAGATTGTCAATCAAAAACCATTTTGTCGTCCCATAGACTTTCAAAAATCTTCAAATCAGGATGACACAGCAACGAATCTGGTTGGACTTAACCCAGACAAAAGGTTTTGACTTTTCAGACTTGAGGTCTAGATTAAATCTTAAACTCTTAATGTCTTTTTTAAGGATAAGATCGGACTGAATTTCAAAAGAATTTGGTCATAATTGATATTTCAAATTGGCCTCTCGCTCTTATTCTCCAATTTTCTATTATTGTATCTTTTCCTTATTGTCCACTTGTCTTTTACTTTTTTTTTCACATCAATAAATTTTCAGATTAACAAAAAAATTGATGGATACGTGTCATTTGTCCAATCTGAATGACATCACTTGCGTCTCCCTTTTCTCTCTTTCGTAATCATTAAAGTCATCTCAAAATTTTAAAAAGTTAAATAAAAAACCAGCGGAGGGAGGCAAAAGGCAAAGAAACAGAAAACGAAAACCAGAAAACCTTTCAATCATTTCATTCCTTCGTCTTCTTCGTTGATCTGTAAAATATCCAAGTAGAGAAAGAAGACGAAGAAACAGAAAGCAAATTGAATGGCAAGAGCCAACAACAAATACACGTCCATCAACTACAACCACATCCTCCAGAAAGATGCTCCTTCTTCCTCCTCCCCCGCTTCTTATTCCTCCGTCGCTCGTTCCAATGGCCGTATGCTCGTTCTCACTAAACCTTCCCCCAAGCCTCTGAGACCTCCCTCCGCTGCCGCCACCACCACGACGCCTCCTCCGCTCTCCTTAGCTCCGAGGATTCCGGATCAAGCCGTCTCTGATCCAGATCCGGACCAGATCTCTCTTCGTCCCTTAGGCCATACAGGACCTGGCTCATCGCTTTCATGTGCAGCTCGGACTCAGGAAATCGACAAGTTCCAAGGGGTGCTTGCCCCGGCTCCGATTTCTGTGTCCTCCAACCCGAATCCGAATCGGTTCGTGCCGCCGCATCTTAGGCCAGGTTTTGTTCGGAAAGATGAGAAACTTGAACTCGACTCTTCTCGAGTCAGAGATCCGAATCCGAGTCAGAGATCGCCTTACCAGGAACAGCCGCGACAGGGACATTTCGGATATGGACAGCCGGGACGGCCCAAATCGGGCGGGTATGAGAGGATCCGGACGGATCCGAGATCGACCGGAAACCGACCCGGTACCTCCGGATGGTATTCTCATTGCTCTCCCCTAAGTCATATGATCCATAGTGTTTAGCTCAATCTTGTGATTGTTTTAGTTGCACGTTTTAGATGGTTGTTGCCTTGCATAACTAATAATTTAACTTAATTGAAAATTAGATTCTACTGAACATAAGGATTCGTGTGATTTCGTATGTTTGTTCGCTTGATCGCTTCGTTAACGTCCATTACAAAATCTTTAGTTGGATTAAATTTGTAATATGAATCCATGTTGATGTTTGTATGGAAAGCTACTCTTGTTTGTTCTCCTTACATTTGTTTTTTGGATTTGTGTATTGGCGCCTAAAAGGTGTGTGCTTAAGCCATTCATGCATCTTCGAATCTACCTCATATAATGTAACTAGAATTGATGATGTTTGTGCAGATGAGCTTGCTGCGTTGATGTCCAGCTAACTCACTCGATGATGGAGATGGAAACCTACCTCAAGTTTACATGGTATTCTCAAGAAACATTTACAACAGTGACTTTTGCTTTTTTTGCCTCTTCTGATCAAACCAAAGACAACCCAATTAAAGATTCAGTAAGATTTGTAGATGCTGTTTTAGGATCAGGGTGATACTATGACACAATAACTTCTCTTAGTTCTCCCTCACTTATGTTTCAAAAGCTTTGTTCATGTACCTATAATTCTATTTAGTATGTGTTGTTTTAGGTTTTAATCTATAGATCCTTTACTGATTAATCAAACATCTTTTGGGGGTTTATAAGAAAAACATTTTCCTTTTATGGAGAAAAGGTTTCTGGTTTTTTCAGCATATCTTATTTCAGATCAGATTTGTTCATACATTACTAACCTCTCTCTTATATCTTCACTCAAAGCCGATGCAACATTTGTGTCGAAACCGATACCAATTTAGCAGGATACGGTGTAGCTATGAGAGTCACAATCTAACAGTTTCATTAACATCAATCATGTTTTTCGTAGTCAAACAATACTTTTAAATTACTTGCAATTGCAAGATGTTATTTCACCAATTATCAATACATCAAATATACCAAAGCTTAGACTTTTAATGTCTCAGACGACGGCTAGTTTCATATGTGCTACTTTGCAACTTTGAGCCTTCCCTTTGCTATTTTCCTGATAGAGAGCTACGTTGGATTAGTATGGCTTAGTATATATCCAAATGTTTTTCTCTTATTAAGCAAGTTTTGCTCAGCTTGTATCACAATCTTTCATCAAACCTTGCTTGGATTCAAATATAACTTGCGGTTGTATCACATATAATCAGATTATTACAAATTATCACATATGATATTAACTCAGTTACTCAGATTGAATATAATTCCAACATCTTAAACTTTTCATACATTTTATATTGATATATGATCAATCAAACAAGTTGTCACTGCAGTCATGTGCTTGTCACTACAGTCACGAAGCACAATCAAATTGTTTATATAAAGCCAATCCTATCTATGATTATTCAATTCACCGTAGGAGAATGAGATCTCTTCAAGAGATAGTGGTCTTTTTTTAACTCGTTAATTCATGTATTTATAACATTTCTATATTAATAAATCACGCTAATTACACCTTTAATGATTACCACCGCTCAAATCACGAAGAAATCAGGAAAAGAGTCATTAAATTACCAATTTGCCACTCCGTCTCCATTAATACACTCTGCTTTTTTAAGATCTCTCGGCAAACTCTCAAAGCCATCAATCAATCAAAGGAAGCTCTCAGAGATCAGCAATGGGATCTCTGCCACCGACATCTCTCGATTTCTCATCGATCGATCACAACTCCCTCAAAAATGGCGGATCCAGCCATAATCATCAAGAGATCTCCCGAGAAAATCTCCTAAACCTCTTCACATCTCAGCAAGATCTTCTCAATCACTTTTTCAAACACCTCGACCTCTCGCAAACCTTGGATTTCTCGCGCATTCTCCTCAATTCCACCGGAACCGTCTTCTTCACCGGCGTCGGCAAATCCGCCTTCGTCGCTAACAAGGTTTCTCAAACGCTAATCTCCCTCAGCTTCCGCTCCTCTTTTCTATCCCCTCTCGATGCGCTTCACGGAGACATTGGCGCTCTCTCGTCCCGCGACGTCCTCGTCCTCTTCAGCAAATCCGGCGCCACCGAGGAGCTCCTCCGTCTTGTCCCCTGCGCTAAGGCTAAAGGCGCCTTCCTCGTCTCTCTCACATCCGTTCTCGGGAATCCGCTCGCCGCGGTTTGCGATATGAATGTGCATTTGCCGCTCCAGAGGGAATTGTGCCCGTTCAATCTCGCTCCGGTGACATCTACGGCGATCCAGATGGTGTTCGGTGATACCATCGCCGTCGCGCTCATGGCCGCTAGAAATCTCTCCAAGGAAGAGTATGCATCCAATCATCCCGCCGGCAGGATCGGCAAGAGCTTAATCTTCAAGGTCTGATCTCGAAAATTGCTCAATTGGAATTTCAATTTTAGCTTTCAATCATCTCTAATAGTCTGATTTTGCAGGTGAGAGATGTGATGAAGAAGAAAGAAGAGCTTCCGGTTTGCAAAGAAGGAGATTTGATAATGGATCAATTAGTGGAGCTGACGAGCAAAGGATGTGGATGCTTGCTTCTGGTTGATGAACAGTATCGTTTGATCGGTACATTCACAGACGGAGATCTTCGCCGGACTCTAAAGGCAAGTGGAGAAGCAATCTTCAAGCTCACCGTTGGAGAGATGTGCAACAGGAAGCCGAGGACGATTGGACCGGAAACAATGGCGGTTGAAGCTATGAAGAAAATGGAGTCTCCTCCATCGCCGGTTCAGTTTCTACCGGTGGTTAATGAAGATAACACATTGATTGGAATTGTGACATTGCATGGTTTAGTCTCAGCTGGTCTCTGAACACGAAGCTGCCTCTCTGTTCAGATTTATTCCACATGATTTGATTCTTTTACGTAAAACCCATATCAAGAATATTTTGTGTATTGTTTGGTGATATTCACAGCCAGTGAATTTGTATTGTGTCTAGTATTGTATTCTCTTTATCATTTACTCAAAAATATATGTATAGAGTATAATGATTGATTTTGTTTCTTCTCTTTACCTTCTTTTTAATGTTCTTTTACTTATCGAACAACAGTTTCATCGAATAATCTTACCATTCGATTCATTTTCATTTGTTACAATAAACATAAAAGAATCAGATATGTAAAAAAAAATCAGATCCTATTGCATTTAAACGATCAATAATAATTGGACATAAAAGAACAGCTCGAGTTTCTAGTGAGAAGAAATCTGGAGAGGGAGAGAGAGAACAAAGATTACAAGAACAAATAATGACACAAGTCTTTATTTAGAATCTCTCTATGCGGCTGATACCGAGCTGTTTTGGTTGTTGTTGTTGCTGCTACTGGCTTCATCATTGTTCTCGTTCTCACCGGACATTTCCTCGAGAGACTTCCCTTTAGATTCAGGAACCAACAATGTAAACACCATCCCCAAAAGATTAACCACACCCAAAACAATGAGCGAGTTCTTGACACCAATGCCTGGACCATATCCATGTTCTGTCTTGGTCGGGTCAGGACTTTGTGCCAAGTACAAGAACCCAAACGCACCAACCATCGCTCCTAATTTCCCAGAAGCCGCGGAGATTCCATGGCAGGTTGATCTAAACCTAGCCGGGAAGATCTCAGCTGGCACCACGAAAGTTGTTGCGTTGGGTCCAAAGTTTGCGAAGAAGAATGTTAAAGAGTACATAACCACGAACCCGATTCTGTTTTCCTTGTGAGTCCAGTGGTCGTAAGGAATAGCGAGAGCAAACATAAACACCGTCATGAAGAAGAAACCCATCATTTGTATCGCAAATCTACCAATGACGTCGATGAGTGCGACTGTGAACCAGTAACCAGGTACCGTACTGCACAAGGCGATTAGGGTTTGCGCACGTGCAATCTTGAAAACCTCTTGAATAGCGTTCATGGACTGTGCCGGAGGAATCCATCCGATGGCGCTGAAGATATCTTTCTGGAAAAGGTTCTGACTGTAGAAGGCGATGTCAAGTAAAAACCATGTGCTTGTAGTTCCGAGCAAATGAAGACCATGACGTTTCATGAATTCCTTGGAGAACAAGCCAAAGGAATTTGACTTATCTTCAACTTTCTGATGCTCTGCTTCGATCTCCACTTGCAAAACCTTTGACATGTTGGCAGCCGCTAGCTTCGCGTCCTTGGCCACAAGAGCCGTGTACCGGGCGGTCTCAGGCATCTTCGACCTCGAGTAATACGTCATCGCTGCAGGCAAAGCACCGACCATAAGAATGATCCGCCACACGTAATCCGCCTGAGGAATCGTGGACGCCAAGGCATCTACTTTGTAGGACGGAGACGGAAACTTAGCATCGAAAGCCGCTGACACGATGATCGCGAAAATCCCTCCGGTCAAGATTCCGAACCCTTGCATCGCAAAAACCGCTGCTATAAACGCGCCACGTGTCTTTTTATTGGCGTATTCGGACATGATCGTGGCGGATAGTGGATAGTCACCACCGATGCCGAAACCTAGCCAGAACCGGAAGAAACAAAGCGTGGTCATTACCGTTTTGGGGTCTCTCCCAAAGGAAAGACCCGAGGCGATGGAGGTAAGGACCATGACCATGAGGGTCATGCCGTAAACTTTTTTCCTCCCGAGTTTGTCACCGAGCCAGCCGAAGAAAAGCTGTCCCGCGAGTGTGCCGCAAAACGCGACTCCGTTAACCGCGGCTGAGACGTTTGGAGGCAGCGTTCCTGGCTTCTCCGCGCCGTCCACGTGGTAGTAGATGCGGCCGAGGAGTTTAGTGACGAGGGAGATACAGAAAAGGTCGTAAGCGTCGGTGAAAAATCCCATTCCGGCGATGATAATCGCCGTGAAATGGTACCATTGCGTTTTGGCGACGTCGAGTGCGTTTAGCACGTTTAGTTGATCTCCTGCCATTGTTCTCTTTCTTTTCTACTCTGCGTTAATATTAAGAAAACACATTCAGTATCATTTAATATAAGCCGTTTCATTGGCGATACTATTATACATCGATCCAAGAAAGGTACTAACATATTTTGAAATAGAGAATCATAAGCTTCAAGACCATGACATATTACCATCACAATTTTGTAAAAAAAAAAAAGGAGATCTGATTTGTTGGTTCCAAATACCAGATCTTCGTTTTTCAAAACAAGTTATTAGTTATCAATTTATCATGCTAGCTACATTGGGAAAAACTGATACTTTGGTCAGAACAATTTTTTGTTGTTGTTTGATAAAATCTTGAATTAACCAAAATCAATACCCAGTCAGTGTGACAAGACAAACACAGATATTATGGTCACAAAGGAACCAAAAGCAATCACATGACCACGTTTCTCATGACCAAACAGCTAATCAGAAAGTAGAATATATAGATTCATGAAACATGCATGCATGTACATAGCTTTGCTAAATAACATGTATATAACTAAGGATAAATTTTTACAAGAAAGAGTAAGGTTTGAACCAAAAAAAAATTACGAGAAAGAGTATGTTGTTACTTACATCCCCGCAAAGAAAATCTGTGGGATTGTCTTAGAAAAAGAAGATTAGTTGTTTTCTCCAAGAAAGTGTAGAGAGAAAGAAGAATGGGTTGTGAAATGAAATAGAGGCATCGTCGCGAACGGCTACTTATACGTGATCCTTTTTTCTGTTTTTGGTTTGACATATTCTTTTCTATTATGTGGTATATTCCCCTCACAACGACGTCGTCGGTGTCTCTTTGACTTCTTGTTTTTCGCATCTACTCTTTCCTATTTCTCCTCCACCTTGTTTTTTTCTTTCTTTTTTTACTTCTTTTAGCAGACAATGCTGGTTCTGTTTTCGGTTAGAAAAATTGTTTTTACTGTCTGTTTGAGTTTTCTAGACTCAGTTAAAAAGTCGTTTAAAGAAATATTTTAGTATATTCTTAGGAGAAACAAAAATATTCGGACATATGAGCTGTTACTTCCCTTTTGAATTAGTGCAGAATTTGTAAGAGATAAGAGCAACACTTAATTGTCACAAGATATTATTTTGGCTATAAACAGAAAAGAATAGAAAATGATTCGATTCATTGTTCTTCATTCCGTCCAACATTAATATTAGATAAAGGATATCTTCTCTGATTAATTTCTTGAATTTATATGATAAGAGAATAAATCCAGACTAAGTAATTTATTCTTTCTCTCGATGTCCACAGAAATATCTCAATTGTCTACTAATAATATGTGGATTATTATAGTCTCGTGATTTTGGATCTATCTTAAGATGACAATTGACAACTACGACAAATCAGCGTACAAAAATTCGTCACCATATAGCGAAAAAATACAAACATGCACCAATCCAAACGACCACGATTCCATCGCTATTTACGATCATAGTAACGGTATCTTTCATCAAGTTGAGATGGATTATCTGACGAATATACTGTACATTTGTAATTGTAACTGCGAATTAGCTGACCAGTTTGAAACTTTTCATGGCTGATTGATCACGTACGTATGATCTATCGCTTTTCGGTATTCGTGATTGTGTGGTGAATCTAGTGATGGATTGTAGACTTGAAGTTGATATCACGTCAAATGATTGCATGTGATAGAGTCATAGAGATAGTGACATATTATGTGTTGTTCGTCGTCGCTAGTTTTTTTTATCATATATTACAAACCGCAATTTCTCCTTCGAATTCATAAATGAAAAAACATTCATTTATATACTAAAATGATTATAATCCACCCAGAGCATCAAATGCATGAAGATATCGTAGGTAGACACTAGACAGTTATATAATTTCTTATGCAAACTGTATAACGTATGATCAACAAGACAACAATACATTTTCATAAGTCATTTTAGTTATCACACATGTTCAAAAATTCATTGTCGTTAGTCACTTAGTCAGGTAGTAGAAGTGCATCTAGCACTTAACAAAAAAAAAAAAAAACTATTAATCGAAGATTAGTTTTTTTAGATATTTTCAATGTTTATGCATTATGATTTGTAGTTGGACCAAATTTTTTTTTTTTTTTTAAAACAGTATACAGTACTACAGTAGTTGGTTATACATGGCAAAAGAAATTAGCGGGAACCAACGTTCAAAATCGGATCAGTGACGTGGCAAATCTGGGCCCACATATTTGATCTCCATCGGAAAATTGTTACCTTGTTCGTCTTGCACCTCTTCACCGTAATGGCCTAAACCCTAATATAAACTAGCCGTTACGCTCTCTCCATCTCCCACAAACTCCACTTTTCCTCTCTATCTCTCACCCATCACTTCCCTATCTATCTCTCAACAATGAGCACATTCGAAAACGTTTCAAAGAAGCCGTCTATGGCGTCGGATTCGTCAAACCCAGAGTCACTATTTTCCACCAAAACTCCAGTCAAGACGGCGATTCTCCCCGCCAGATCTCGTAACAGCGAAATCTCTTCCTCATTCCCGGTGATTAAGCCCCAAGGCTCTCGCGATCCAAACGCACAGATCAAACCCGTCAAGAGACAGATCTTAACCTCGCCGGAAAAACCTGAAATTGTTGCGAAATTACCCGAAAGGTGAGATCAGTTGATCGATTGATCGCTCATACACTGCTCTCAATTCGGTCTCCGGTTTCTCAATTCCAATTGGTTTCTGGCATTATCGCAGGTTCGAGATTCTGGAGGAATTCTTCAAAGGACTGGGCACTGCAATTAGGTTGCTCAAACTAAAGGGCTCTTTGACTACATTCGCCAATATATCTACCAAGATCGAATATCTCACTAATCGGTAAAAAGCTATTGACTTGCTTAAGCATCTCATGATTCTGATTAAATCCAATTGTTGATTGGTTTATGTGTGGGGTTTGTCGTTTGGTTGTATATGTTTGATGTTGATTTTGCCAATGTGTGTGTGTGTCTCTACAGGGTATTCTCGTATGCTCATTTGGCTCAGATGAAGCATATTTATCCAGAAGCCATTGAAGTAAAGAGAGCTTTGAAATGTGATGAAGTCACTAGTTGTATGAAACCTAGTCTTCACATTAGCTTAAACACCGACGCAATAGTGCTTGACGATACAAGTAGCGGAAGTAAATACATGGAACTTAGGAAAGTGTTCCACACAAAGCTTGTAGATTTTTACAAAGCCCATCCCAAGGTACATTTTTGGTTGTAGCTATTGAGAAATGCTTTTTATAATCTGGTTAGATTCTTCATTCTATTGTTTTTCTTGTATATACAGGACGAAATTCCCAAAGAACTGCTTCCTGAACCGTTCAATTCTCTGGAAAAGGATAGGATTCCAGAGACATTAAGAGCATCTAAACTTGAGGTTGATGAGTTTGATGTTCATATGGAGGAGAAGGAGCAAGAACAAGATATAGTTGACAAACTAGTGATCCCAGATTCGACTGAGGAATGCTTAGTATCACTCACAGAGTCAAGAGTACTTGGAACCCCAGTCAAAGTCAAGATTTTATCAACTCCCTCCAAAGATTTATCTACTCCGTCCAAGGATATATCAACACCAATCCGGCTCATGAGTGCTACACCGACGTTGCAGCCATCTAGAAGAAGTATCACAATGACTCCAGATGTTGTTGATGATGACAGCTCTGTTAGATCAACTAAAGGTCTTGAGAGGCGTACATCTCGCACCAGGTGTCTGAATTTTGACGCTTTTGAGGAAGATGGAACTTTGAATGATGATATCAGTAACGAATCGGTTGGTAAAGGAATCAAATGTGAAGTTGATGATGATTATGCTTCTGATGAAGATAGTCTTCTGCAGTCTGTAAGTGAATGCTTAACTTGCAAAAAAATTTGCTTTCACGTTGCAATTTTTTTACTAATGCTATTGTGTTTGCTTCTTGCAGATAAAAGATAGACCAGAGGCTGAACCTGAGAAGCAGAGTTTACCTAAGGCTGTTGATTTGATTCATAAACTGTTTCACTCAACAAAGCGGACGGTGATCACCAAGGAGGAGCTTCTTCAGAAGATGATTGCAAACCAAATCCATATAACCGATAGAAGTAGGACAGTTATTACCTAAATGTTTGATAATTATCCTGAATCTTCTTCCATCACAGTCTCTCACAAGTCTCTTTCTTGTTTGTGTTTCCAGGGGAAGTGGAGGAACAGTTAAGCTCGATGCTGCAGTTGGTCCCGGATTGGATTTCTGAAACAAAAGCATGTTCTGGTGATTTTCTTGTTCGGTGAGTGTTTCCACCAAGAACTGATTATGATTTGTATTGAAAACCGTTTGTGAGTTTTGCTTCTTCAGGCTCTAATATTTTGACATGTTTTGGTTTCTGCAGCATCAATAAAGAGTCTGCTGCTGAAACGGTACGTGCAAGACTTGAAGAAGCAACTCCACAGGACATGTCAACCGTCTAATGAAAAACTTGTTTCAACTGATCATTTTTTGTTGTTTATTCTCATCATCTGAGTTCTTTTGAAAATACAGTATTCGATTATCAATCAAATCACCACAATCAATTCTCGTATTTTTAAAGATATCAGAGGACAAATCTTCATTTAGTCAGGATAAATTCTTCTACTTGTGAGCCTGTGAGCCTTTCTTTGGGAAAGAGGTTTAATCAGTGAATTTTAAAGAGATCTGCTGTGATTTTAGAGTGTCTTAGTTAAAAAATTAAAAATCCAAATTCAGTTTTAAATAGTAATCTAGAGTAGTTTAATTAAAAATCATACACCCAAAAATTATTTAAAGCCTCACTAAAAAGAAAAACCTTCCAAATACTACTGAATACATCCCTTTAATTTAAGTAATATACATTTCATTCCAAAATGATACTATTAAATAAATAAAAAACTGAATGACAAAAATAAATTTGGTCAACATACTGTATATGTACGATTCGGTTACAAATTACAATGAATGTGAGGTACGTTTGCGAATTGCGACTATAATAAAGAGCCATTCAATCACTGTAATCGACATTAGGTTCATTACAAATCAAAAGAAAGTACAAAAAACCTTAAGAAAAAAAAGAGAGATGGGAGTGATGAAGATGATCGTGATGGTTATGATGATGATGATTGTATTGGTTGGAACCACAAGAGGAGGCCGAAGCATCGTGCCTCTGGTTGATCCACGTTTAGACTGTGTGAATAAGTGTAATGACTTGTGCTACTCAACCGAACCAGAGAATAAAAACTGCGTTCCTCAATGCATCTTCTTTAGATGTGGCCCTCCTACTCTTCCTACCAAGTAAATACCTTATTAATTCACTTTTTTTTGTTCCACATTTGCTTATGTCTACAGTCTACATATGTACATTTGTTCGTATATGCTATATTAAACTGTTTATAATAAAAGTTTGACATGGTTTTATATGACCTTCTTAGCAGGATGAAGGCTCCACACACTCAGGAAATCCGAGCATAAAATGTTAAGGACTTTTGTACGCAAAACAAAGCTATTGAAAGATGAAGTCATAGCATTATATTGTTCGTTATTTTCACAAGACAGTTTTTGCCTTTTTGTTTAGATGTGTTGTTTAACTTTTTTTTTTTTTTTTTTTTTTGTTATTGCTAATGATAATTATTTCCACCGTTTCGATTTAAAATATCGTATAAGAATTAAAATTTCCTTATAAAACAAGTATCGTTTTATAACTGTAACGCATAATATTTTTCTTATTAATTCTTCTCTTTTACAACTAACTGAATAAATATACATTAAACTGAGTATAATATAAGAAAGACCTAAAGCCCTAGATCTGAAAAATATCTTCCTCACCCTCGAAAACGTAGCGCAGTCGCATAGTCTCATCTTCTCCATGGAGGGATCCGCCACCCAAGGTCTGCAACTGAACGATTGTGATGCCGACAGTCGAAAAAGCAGCATCGTGAGCAGGATTTACGTCACGGGATACGACACTTCGCTTTCTGGCAATGATTTCGTTATCTCTATGACAGAGCGTTTCGGTTCATGTGGAGAGTTAATACATATTTATATTCCCGGATACGATAGAGGCAGAAAACTCAACAGGTTTGCCTTGATTTATCTTCGGGGAGAAGGTGCGGAAGAGAAGGCGTTGAAACTTAGTGGAAGTGACAGCAGCAGAGGACACAAGTTAGTCGTTGAGTCTTACCCGTTTGATGCCAAAGACCATGAACCTGAGTTGGCTACTATGAGAGACGAAGACAATAAGCAACATATCGTGTAAGTTTTTTTTTTTTGTCTATAAGATAGGTTCTTGTCATGTTGGTGGTTGATATTGTTATCTCCAGGATTTTTGTTGATGGATATGACACTAAGCGTCCCTTGGAGTATGTTAAGAGGATGCTGTTACAAGAACTCTCTAAATTTGGACGTGTCTTGCATATTACCCTTCTCGAAGATGCCGGAGGTCTTTCTCTCTCCAGGTTTGTGGCTTCTTCCTACCAGTTTGCTCTCGTGTTATCAAATGCTAACCAAATATTTGTTTTTGTTCGCTGCTTTTTATAGATACGCTTACGTTGACATTGACGGGGGAATAGGCACAATAGAGAGGATGCTGCAACAACGTGGATGTTATGTGGAAGGATTGGAGGATATGAAACTTTCCAGTGTTGATCGTCCAGAAAGAGATGATGATGACGGCTTCTGTAATATGCCACCCCTATCTTCTTTGGCATGTTCTTCTCCCATGCTGCTTCAGGAAGTTCAACCTTCTTCTGCATGTCTCCATCCAGGGGAGGAGAGAGCATAATTACGCAGTAGAAAGCTCGAAGAAGAATAATTAAGGCGACGGAGGAAAAAAAAAAAAAAAACTATATAATATGTGATTTAGTCAAACAAGAGTAATATTAGACATTTAACTCTCTTTTTTTAATTCTGAGAGAATTATCAAAATGACATTTAAACTGAAGCTGAAGATATCACAACATTCCAATTCACATTGGTTTGATGCATTTTATGGAAAAGAAAAGAAGAACCATCGAACAAATGTACAAGTATATCGACTATCGTATATAATTTCTTAAATGTTGGTCCATGATCATGTTTGTTCACTATTTTGTTTATATTTCACATGTCTAGCTATTTGTGGATTCAAGATGAATTAGAACAAAACAGATATGGGAGGAAAAAACATATAACAATTTGGCAAATCGGTTGATGAAGGAATCAAATGTAAAGTTGATGATGATGCTTTCGATGAAGATAGTCTTCTGCAGTTTGTAAGTGATGCTTCCCTTGCAAAACTTCTGCTTTCACATTGTTTAAATGCCTCTTCTTGCTTCACAGGCTCTCAGTCTCTTTCTTGTATGTATTCGATGCAATTAAGTTCGATGCAGCAACTGGTCCCGAATTGGATTTCTGAAACAAATTTATGTTCAGGAGATTTTCTTGTTCGGTGAGTCAAAAATATTAATCAGTCAAAAATAAACTTATTGACTAATAGATTTGTTCAACTTACTATATATATATATATATAGATATATATATTCTATGATGGAAAGTCAGTTCACAGTTTTACGTACGTTTAATTTAGGACTATAAATAAAGAGCCGTTCACTGTATTTTACAAAAAGCTCATTACAAGTTAAAAACAAAAAAAAGGTAAGAAAGAAAAAAGAGAGATTGGAATGATGAAGACGATAATGATGGTGATGGTGATGATGATGATGGTATTTGTTGGAACCACAATAGGAGAACGAACCATCACGCCTCCATCTGGTGCACGAATAGCCTGTGTGAAAAAGTGTAATGACCATTGCTACGCAACCGAACCAGAGAATAAAAATTGCGTTCCTCAATGCATCTTTTTTAATTGTGGCCCTCCTGCTCTTCCTACCAAGTAAAATACCTTTTTAATAACACATTTTTTATTCTACATTTGCTTTGCTTATTAAGTTATTATGCATATTTGTTCGTATATACATTGCTGTTTTTATACTAAGAGATTGACATGGTTTTTTTAAAAAAAAATATGAATTTTTCAGCAGGAGGATTAGGAAGGCTCCTCAGAATCAGGAAATCCAAGCATAAAATGTTATGGACTTTTGTACCCAAGACAAAGCTATCGAAAGATGAATTAGTAGCATAATTTTTCGTTATTTTCATAAGACAAATTCTTATGTTTAGATATGAGTTGTTGAACCTTTTTTTTTGTTGCTATTGCTTGTTCCCCAGTTCTAATAATACACCTTTTTCATAAGTTTCTCTCTTTTACAACCAAAATTTTTTTATTATTAAACTAAATATTAAAAAAATTCCAATAGTCAAACAAGAGAAAATATTGAACATTTATCACTTTCCTTAATCTGTGTAAAAATTGTCAAAATGACATTTAAATTGAAACTGAGGATATCACAACATTCCAATTCATTTTGGTTTGGTGCATTTTATGGAAAAGAAGAGAAGAACTATCAACCATATGTACAAGTATATCGACTATGGTATATAATTTCTTTTATGTTGGTCCATGATCATGTTTGTTTACTAGTTTGTTTATATTTCATATGTCTGTTTAGGGATTCAAGTTTAATTAGAACAAAACAGATAGAGGAGGAAAACATAATTATTAACAACTATAAAACTGATGGCAAACCAAACCGGTTGATATAAAGGAATCAAATGTGAAGTTGATGATGAAAAACATCAACATGACTAAAGTTGTAGAATTCAAACCCAAGATTCTGATATAAAATGTTTTGAATATGACACAGTTACTTTGTTAGTTGTTCATAAGAGAGCATTCTTCTACAATCTACAGTCACACAAAATATTCACAAAAGAGAGCTCTTTGAGATTTTTTCTCATGTGAACCCTCCTCTAAGAGCTTTGCTTGCTCTCTGAACCGCTCTCGCGACTCTCCATACCTCGTGCTCGATCATCCCCTCTGATGAGTTCATCGATATTGCATCTGCTATCCCCGGGAAGAAACCAAGCTTGCTCTCTGGTTCAGCCGCTGGTCCATACACCTATACATACACACACAAAACAAGGTCACATTTGAGTTTTGGAAAATGGTGAAAAAAGGGAAATCTAATAATTGACTCACAAGATGCTTGAACCATTCTTTCCCTTTGATCCCTTCAGAATCCAAGAACCCTCTTTCTGCAAGAATCATCCTATCATTCAGCTCTCTTCTCTTCGCTGCTGCTGCAACGTCATTTTTGCTATATGCTTGTTTCTTCAACTTCTGCAAATCAGTCACCAATATATATGTAAAGGTGTGACAAAGTAGATGAAAGATATAATAAGGTGATACTTTGAATAGCAAAACCTTTGCTTCATCCGAGGCTTCTTTGGCAACCAAAGAGAACTCTTGTATCGCCACGCTTAAGGGATCAACAGAGACTTTCCCTTCTAAGAGCTTGCTCAATGCATCTCTATGTGCCTAAACCATAACACAACACACATAAACTCAGTTTCCTTCTACCTTAATGTATAGAGAGAGTAAGGAAGAGTATGCACCTGCAATTGTTCTGCATAAGAGGTGTAATCGAACGGTATAAGTGGCTCATCAGCCAAGAAAATGCCTAAAAGTCCCCAAATTCCAGCCACTGAGAAATATAACAAAACAAAGAAAAGAGTCAGTTCTCTTCAGGACATCAATGAAAGACACTACATGAAAAAAACTAAAACAAAGAGTAGACTGAATGAGAAAGAAGAAAAGAAGCTTTACTAGCAACATGGCGGTGAAACAATGGATCTGCATTGCGTATCATCCAATCATAGCAGTCAAAAGCTGTGTGATACACAGGATAATCTGAAAAAACTCACAACATACATTATTGCCATTACTTGCACAAGAAAATCAGATTTAGTCAGGAACCAAGTTCTAAATGTTACCTGCTCCGTAATACATATCTATAGACGGTATCCCAGCATGGTGAAGAAAACCGGAAAAATCAGAATCCACTCTACTCAGCCTCTGAATCTGCATCCCATTGAAGCATACATTATTTACAAAAAGACAACAGTCTAATCTAACACAGCACCTAAAGTCTTTGTATGTGTAATGCAAGACTGATTCTACTCACAATGTTGTTTTGAGACTTGAATGTCTCTTCCACAGTCAAGCCTGCTGCGTCAGGATCCTGGACCTGACCACAAAGAGAGACTTGACAACTTTATCAAGAAAGTATCACAATGCTTGAAAATGCATCCACTGCTAATTATTACTATTACCAGCTTCAAGGCATCTACAAGAAGACCGTCTAGTTGAGGAGTTGCGCCGGCGAAAAATCCAGAGCCTTGGACCGCGCAATCTACATTAAGATAAGCCACAGCACTTGCACCTAAGTTAACAATATTTTCTTCAACCCATTCTGTTGATCCAATCTACAAACCAAAACAAGAGTGGTTTGGTTTAGTCAAAGGCAGGCATCAAATAGATTTTGGCTTTTTCATAATTAATGATTGACTAACCATTCCGAATTCTTCAGCATCCCAACTACAGAGGAGAATGGTCCTGCGTGGTCTCCAACCAGAATTAAGCAACAGAGAGAATCTCCGGCTAATGTCAAGTAAAGCAGAAGTTCCACTGTTTGGATCAACAGCTCCGTATGTCCATGCGTCTCTATGGTTTCCAAGTATCACATACCGGTCCGCTTCTTCACTCCCTCTTATTGTAGCTATTACATTGTTAATTTTCTTCATTTTCATCTCTCCCTGAAGTTGTCAAGACAGTAGCAAACAGTTACAACTTCAAATTTACCCCAAAATTCAAACTTTTTCAGCTAATCAAAACCGAAAAGAAAAACATTTTCGGATTTGTAGAATCAGAAACTGATTTTCATAAAGGTTTAACGAAAATTTAATCACATAATAAAGACGCAAAATTACAAAGTCAAACCAAGAAATGTAACGGAAGTGCAAAGCTCCGGTTACCTGGTAAGTCATGTTTATAACCGTCCGTCCAGGGCCAACCCGTTGTCCTGACCCGACCCGACCCGAATTCCGCCACTCCACCGGAGCCTTGGCACCGCCCAGGGAAGCCAAAATGATCTCTGCATTGTGAAGAGACAAAGGCAAAGATGGGATTTTTGGGAATCTCCGAGTGACCCGATCATCCTCCAAGCTCAATTTCTCTCCTCCGACGACTCCGGGCCAACCGGGACTAACCGGATCTCCTATTCCTCTCATCACCGTACCTCTCTCAATGCCGCCTAAACCACCACCGTCGTTCTCTGCGTATATTAGCACTCCCAGCGCACCTTTAGTCTCTGCTATCTTCACAATTGCGCCTCTTCCCAAAGAATCTCCCTTTCTCGCTAAAACCACGCAATTTCTAACGCTCACTCCAATCGAATCAAGCGCACGATAGTCTCTCTCCTCGCCGTGATTCACGAAAACCACGTTACCCTGCGCCGACCCAGACGGCGAATAAGCGTGGTAAGGCCTCACGACCTGAGAGGAGGAAAATGAATCATCCTCGGGGATGTCGTAGACAACGGGCTCGTTTAAGTCGAACTCAACCGTCGTCATGTTGCTAAAACGCGCAGTGACGGAGATGTGCGCAGGATAAGAGAGGAGAGCCTCGTATTCGGCGACATGGGTCTCGAGTCCGTGGCTTTGGAAATGGTTGAGCACGTAGTTGAGAGTGTCTAGAGAGGGTTTTGTTCCGGCGAGGTGAGGACGACGGGTCAAAGCGCGGAGGTAGGAGGAGATTGTGGCGTTGGACCCGGAGGAGAGGAAGAGGCGGCGGAGACGGAGGGCATTATGAGGATTTGGAGAAAAGAGAGAAGGAGAAGCTTCTGGATGGTGGAAAGTGTAGAAGGTGGCGACGATAAGGACGATGACGAAGAGGAAAGCACAGAGCGGAGGAGGACGTCGGAAATGGAATATAGAGATTCCGGCGACGGTTGGTCTGGTGGTGAGAGGCTGAGACATTGCTCAGAGAGAGAGAGAGAGAAGAGTGAGTAATTGATTTAGTAGAAGTGGCTGGCCAAAGTACGCATCTTTCTATTTATTATTGTTAATCATCTTCGTCCCTTTTTATTTTGTTTTGTCTCTTTCGTGTTCTGTAGTAATTATAGACTCATAAAGTGTAATTTTTGGGTCAAACACTGTTATTAATCTTCTTCTTTTTCTCACTTCCGAGCGAAGTTCTGTGAAAGGTGAATTATTTCTGTGTAATTACGAGAAATAGAAAGATCCAAACTTCTAAATTCGAATTCCGAAATGAATTATACATAGTTTTGAAAAACATGTAAACGACCATTTGGATGCTAAGGACATCACTAGCGTCGGTTAGTCGAATGAAAAGCTGCATAATACCAGAGGAAAAAACTAATTTAGTAGTAGTGGGTAGCCAAAATAAGAGCATATTCTCTTTATATATTATCATTTTCATATTTTGCATTTGATATATCCATGATGCATTTTGTGTCACATTTGACATACTCCATTTTTTAACACAAGCATATTACGCGTGATATTCCATTTTGAATTTTGATTGTCATGATCTTCCTCAATCTTTTTTATTAACTTTGTCATTAATTCATTAGAGCATCCACATTGGTGAGTGAGACTCAAATGGAGCTCTTTAAACATTTTTTATATTAAAATTATTAATATTTTAAGTTTAGAGATTTCTACTTACTTTCTTAGTTTTGACAGCCCCATTGGAGAACTCATATGAGGTTCTTTAAAAAAAAGTGTTCACTTGATTATTATCTACACATAAACAATTTGTATCTACAAGTTTATTGTTTGAAGAGAAAGAAATCAGCATCAACTCGCATAGGCCACCCTAAACAGAAACACCCAATCGACCTGCAAAGTTACAAGGAGTCACTACTTTCTGCAGGAAAATATGGTCACCGCTATAATAACTGAATTAAGTAACCTTTGCTATTGTTTTGTATATAGGGGAGTCACTACTTTCTGCAGGAAAGCTTCATCGTCACCTCCATAAGCTTAGTTTAATATACCAAACTTAACTGCATAATCATTGAGAAAGTCACACCTCAATTTGAAACCAGCCTAATTGTTTGTCATAATCTTTGACGAATATCAACACTAGCACAAAAACCAAAATATAAGCAAGAGCTGCAAGCTTTAGAGAAAGAAACAAAACTTGCCATTTTTGGAAAATGAGTAAGCGTCTCCACTTTGGTTACAAAGACTCCAGCACTCTCCAATGTAGAGACAGTTCCTCCAGTAGAAACAATAGTGTATCTACACAACATTCAGATGAAAATGGATTGTTTCAATCCATAAGCCTTTCAGATACAAATAGAACTCAAATCTGTATACTTTAAAGTAAGAGATTTCTGAAGAACACATACCCCAACTTTTGGAGACCGTTGCCAAGCAAAGTCAAATCCTTCTTGTCAGATAAAGATATCAACGCTTGCTTTTTTCCTGATGCCATATATGCCCAAATTATTTTCAAAACTATTCTACACAAAACTGTAATTGAAATCGATCACTGAATATGAAATTGCAGCAAATCAAAACACAAGACAGAGCAAAAGACCATCCCCGTCCGGAATCAAGAACAGAGGAAGCGATCACCTGAGCCAACGATGTTCCCAACAGACATATGAGAGTTCCACACACCCATGATCAATCCACGTTTCTCTTTCCACACCAATTCCCACACAAGGCCATCCAATCGACTGGAAAAACCCACAAACAATCTGTACACTCATGTAAAACACAGAGCAAATGCACATTCATCCAATACCCTAATCCGAAAACAACAGTGAGAATCCCAATCCCATCATTCCAAACACGAGAAAGTATCTCAAATCGTTTCTATTACCTAGATGCCCAGCAAAATACATACCCAGATTGAAAGCCCGATGGAGCCCATCTATTATCAGCCGATGAAGAATTTGATGTCACTGAAGGTCCAAGGACACTTTTGACGATGCTTGGATTGGAGGTTTACGAGAGGCGTGAGTCGGAGAAGAAGAGAAAACAAGAAAAAGAAATTCAAAGAACAAAAGAGAAAAGAAAAGAAAAAATCGTGCGGGAGAAATTTCCAGCCGACACGTGTAGAGTAGAGCCGGATCTGCAAACTCTTCTGCCAGATTCGACTCTGGGCTTGGGCTTCGCCATGTGTGTAATTATTTACGTTTTTCTTTTTCTTTTTGCTCTAGAACCCCTAAGAATATGTCCAATGCGGATGCTCTTAACGATGAATATTGCGAAGCATTACATAAACAAGTGGGTTGACCGTAAGCTTGACGTAAGCTCTTCTTTTGCATTGCTCCTTTCGCCACCGGATCAACTGCTAAATCCTTCTTGTAAACCAAAAAACAAAAAATCATCTCCTAAAACTTGACAACAGCCTTCGAGTTTCATCCGTCGAAGGCCCAAACACCATAGTGATCATAACCCCAAAACTAACACATTGCATATAGCGTCAAAACATAAACTTGCGTGTGATCACATTTGTGATTTGTGTGGCCAACTCTAGTATTGAAGACGTTTTTTGCCGTTGATGCAATGATTACATTAGACTAGGAATAATTTGTTAAAATGAACCCAAATAAATATTTAGGTTTGTCACTTTTTATTCCTTGTCATGTTAACTCTCGCAAGACTATCTCTAACTGTAACTATCCATAACTTTCGTTAACATTCAATTAGATTATCTTACGACGAAAAAAAATCATGTTCTTCTAAAAAAAAAAGTAGGAATCGATCGAATGATTGAGTTTAGAAATGTGACAGCACTATCGTGAGATAGGGAGGACAAATCTAAGTGGGTCCTTGATCGTATCTTTGTTAGTACACATTCATAACTGTTTTTCCTAGTCATCATTCGGACAAAATATTTTAGGGACATTGCTAGTGTTTGGTCCCTTTAACTAGAGAATAGACTTCCTTAATTCTGGTAGACAAAATTTATACAAGCGTAGTGAGGACTTGAACAAAATTCTTAAAATCTGCTGACGTGATATGTTCATGTGGAACACTTGAATAGGCCACTAAATTGAGGAACTCTCAAAGTAGTTCAGTAAAATCTGCAGTCTTGTACTTGGGCCCCCAGCCATCTTTATGTGTTGTTGGGCCAAGTTTTATAAGCCCAAGAGACGAAACAAAATCCAAATAAAACCATTCTGTTAACATGTAGTATTACAGAAGATAAAAGCGAAGTTGCTACAAAAACACTCAAATGATGTTGTTGTTGATGTCACAATCGTCGTCGACGACATGACAACAATTGACGTTACTATCACAACCACAACAGCCAAAATTGCAATGGCTGCAGTCTTGGCTTTGGCAACTTGGTTCGGCGAAATTATCACTATACATTGATTTTCATTTCCTTTTTCTTTGTTTACAAGCTTTCGTATTTCATTTTAATTCAACTCCATTGATTTTCTTTTTATTTGTCATAATCACGTGTTACAAGTTACAAGTATCTCTATTAATTATAATCATGCAACGGCTCACTAAAATTTAAAGAAAGAGCAAAATCCTTGTGAGTCAAACACACAAACCGATACAATTTATTTCTTCCTAGAGAGTAGATCTGTAGATATATCGACCCAACCATATTTATGTAAACAGTTTTCTTCTTTCTCTTTTTTTTTTTTTTTTTTTTTTTTTTTTTCTGTAGAAAAAAGAACACACAAATTAAAGAATAAACAGAGTTATAAAGTATTACTGAGGTTTGATAAGAAATCTATATTAAGAAAAGTATCACGAAGAAACATTACCAAGCTGGTCGAACTTTGATTAGAAACTCCGTTTACAAAATTGCTTAATTTTAGTACATCGGATGAATCAGTACAGCTGGTATACATTTTTGAATCTTATCGTAAATCAAAACTTTTTAAAGGTATGATTCTAATTTCTAACTATGCTCATCTGTACTGATGCTCATACAAATCTAATTTGAGCTTCGCATCTTTTTCTACGTACAGTCCATTTAATTTTCCCTCAAACTATAACAAACTCACATGTATTTCACCAAACTGATTTTTTTTTGTATTTGTCATCATGGACATTTTTTGGCTTTTCCACCATAAAAATGGGCATTTTTCATGATATTATTACTCTCTGTGGGCACATAGCCCAAGAACTATGAAACGCGCTCCGATAAAAGAGGGAGAGATGAAGAAGATGGAGAATCAAAGAGGAAGACAAAAACACAAAACTTCCTCTTATCCTCCTCTTGGATTTTCCATCTCCTCTCTCTGAAAAAATCCCGCCTTTCTTACATTTTCCTCTGTTTTTTTTCCGGGAAACAGAAGGAAATTTTTCATTTTCTTTTCTTATTGTTTTTTTTTTCCCGGAAGGAGATATCTTTGTGAATAGGTAGCTGCAACCATCTTAAGTCTCGCGTTGAGGTAAACAAAAATATTTATTCTCGAGAATTTACCTTCTCTGGGTCTTGTGAATCACCACTTCAAAGCTTTCTTGCATTTGTTGAACAAATGGTTTATCTTTTTGGATTGATTCAGGTTAGGTGGCTCAAATGTGTCTGTAATTCAATTGGAGGAATGATACAAAGGTTCCTGCTTTCATTAGATTTCAAAAGATTGGGTTTTTGGGAAAACGAGCTTAATCTCTCTGTTTCTTAGCATTTGAGATTTGGGGTTTGTGTACCTCCATGGATTCTGAATTGAGATTTCCTTCAAGAGATGTTGTGAAATGCTGTGACTTTGGTTGTGATTACTCCCTTGGGGTATGTTCATCAGATCCTTTTACGAGAACGGTGAAAAGAAAGCTCAACGAATTCAAAGAAGGTCACAGCAACATGTTCTTGCTTAGAGGCGCTTCTGATTCGTCTTCAAACGCCAAGTTACTAGTTGAGAACGAATGCGCCGCTTTGCTCGAAGCTCTCTCTAGTCAAAGAGAGACAGTGAAAGATCTTCATTCAGAGCTCGAAGAAGAGAGATACGCAGCTGCATCAGCTGCGAACGAGACAATGTCGATGATACTGAGGCTGCAGAGAGAGAAAGCTGAGATACAGATGGAAGCTAGGCAATTCAAAGCGTTTGCTGATGAGAAAATGACGCATGACCAAGAAAAGCTCTCAGCTTTGGAAGAGCTGTTGTATGAGAAAGAGCAAGCTATTGAGGCCTTGACTTATGAGGTTGAAGCATACAAGGATAAAATGTTGAGCTATGGGCTAATAGAAGCGGAGATGCAGGAGCAGATACTTGGTTTTGGCCTAGACTCTAGCTCGGTGGGTATTGATGTCTACCCTTGTGAGTATACTGTGAAATGTAGTGTGGATGAGAACCAGAGCGGAGGAGATGGTAATGTTGAGGTTGTGGAGAAGGTGATAGTTGGTCAGTCTCCAAGGTGGCCATATTATGATCCAAATTCGCCTCTAGGAACTGCGAAAGACATAAAGGGGACGTTTTTCGCAGACTCTCCTATGTCTAGTAGTAGTGACAGAGTCTATACTATTGACTCGATTCATGTGGGAGTTTCTGAGGTTAAGATTGAGGACGAGTCTAGCAAGATGAGTAAGGGAAAGTTGAATGGTGATCAGTGGAATTCTCCGAGATGCCAAGAACCGGTTATGGCTCAGCAAGGTGGTAACGAGCCAGATATTGAGATGCTTTACACAAGGCTTCAAGCACTTGAAGCTGATAGGGAGTCATTGAGGCAGATCATTGTATCGATGAGGACGGACAAAGCTCAGTTGGTGCTGCTGAAAGAAATCGCTCAGCATTTATCAAAGGAGAATGTTGCAGCAAACAGGCGAAACACTGTTAGCAAAATGCAATATTTGAAAGCATTCTCTATAGTAACGGTCTTCAAGGTAAAGAAAGACTCATAATCTCTCTCATGTTTGCATATTGCTTTGTGAAAACTATGAGTAAGCCTGAATTTTTTTGCTCTTCCTTGATTTTCTTGTGTTTGCAGTGGATTGTGTCTTTTGTTTGTTGGAAAAGGAAAGCCAAGCGAAACAAGTAAGTAGATTAACGAGTGAAAAAGATTTTGCTCTTTGGTTCACATTCTGGTTTTACTGCTGTCTGATGGATTCAGTTACAAAATTGCAATGCAGGTATGTGTACGAGTTGTCAGCAAATAATATGGGGATGCTTATGATTCTAGGCGAGGGATCTCGAACGAGGAGATGGAGTTGTTTAACAAATTCACATGTTTAGATATCCATTTTTCTTCTTGGAATAGTTAGTGCAAAATGTACATTTCTTTTTATTGCAAGGCGTCCAATCAAACATGTAAGGATGGTTCAGATTCTGGTTGAAAATATCAATTCCAAAGTCATTTATTTTCCTCTAGGCAAAGTTCAAATCTTTTGACAGAAAAAAGTCGTTACTCTGTTATGCATAGATGAGATTAGGAGTCAAACCAACGGTTTCTCTTATACATATTGCCATGAAATATGTTTCAGAACATGTTCACACAAATTGCAAATAAAAGTCAACATTGGGTTTGAGTATTTAATTTTGGGTCACACTCACACATATGATATAACGATGAAAACCTGGAAATAGAGAGGATTAAAAGCAAATACAGATCACGAGGGAGACAGCGTAACAGTGTAAGACTTGTCGCAATACTTCAAGCTCTTTAGATGGCCTGATCGAAGCTGAGGGCAGATCACTGCTCCGGGAATGCCAGACGCATCATCGTTTGTATCTCCTGTGCCTTCCATGACTCGAGTCTCAGGCTCCGTTTTCTCAGGGATCTGTGGTAGACCCATGTTTAAGCTAACCGAGGTTGGCTCGGTTACAAAGCTGAAATTTAACTCACATAACGTTAGCATTTTCTAACAAAGACTTACATTTTTTTTTGTTTGAAAGAGAAGAGATTTTGCATCAACGAACCTAGCTTCGAAGTTTTGCCCATAAGCAACCACATTTCCACAAACATTGCTAATAATCCACGGCGGAAGATATTCACCCTTAATTTCGACCATGTAGCAACTTGTTCGATCTGTTTTCACCATCTCCGAGCACTTGATCTGGAGATCAAAGAGCAAGTGTTCTCAGAATGTCAAGAGAATTCACGGATTGCAGAGTAAAGCGCAGATGTAAGAAGATATACCTCAGGAGAAGATACTGCAGCATTCTGGAATGGTACAGGTGCATATAATACAGGAACGTCTGCGGTGAGAAGGAATCCCAAAGAAGACCTGCGTATGGTTGAGAAACAATGGTTATATGAAATTCGTTACTAGGATTTAGATGTTAACTTCGTTTTCAAAAATTGTTCATACGTACCTATAATTTAACAGAAGATCATACAATCCATGTACGCTCTCATTTCCATCAAAAGCCAAGAAAGATTCTGGAGTATTATCTATGGTTGAGACGGAACGGGAACGACGAGTCTGCATCCATTACCAGGAGTCAGAAAAACACACGGATGCTCTCCCATTTATAACAAAAGAAATATTCCACCTGAAAGAAATATAGTTCTTGAATCGGTAACTAAAGGGGCACAAACCTGGCCAAGGTTATGATTCTCTATCTCAGAGAGTTCAGCAAGATCTTCCACAGTGGTTTCATCCATTTTAGTTTTGCAAAGAGGCATAGAGTAGCAGATGTCCTGTGAAGAACATATTCAGAGCATAATTAGTAAAGTTCTAATGCCCACACAAGGTTTGCATAACAATATGAACAACCTAATCTAATAGCATCCAGGGAGCATATCTTACAAGGTCTTTGAGATTGGCTCTCAATCTTCTAGTTGACTGGGTGATATAGGCATTGCATGAGCGTTTGACACCCACTGACTCACAGCTTCCGGTGAACATTGCTGTAAACTGTGAAGTACAGACTACAATCCAAAGAATGGACAATAAAGTTTTGTTTCATTTCAACGGAGTACATATCAATTACAGTAAGAGAGATGGAACATGACATAGAAGCAGTGTATGAAAGTTCACAATTTAATAGCTTTAACGGTGTACGTGACTTTGATGCATCTTTGCCTAGACAGAAAAGTAAAGCACGGTTTATGCCGAATTCTTGTAAAAGAAAGTTCAAGTGGGAAATAAAACACAAGGATCTCATCAACCTAGTACGTAATAACGAGAAAAAAAATATCACATCCAAATCAGACAGATATACGACGGGATTACCATAGAATATTTTGCAGAGATTCTTCCGAAACATGAAATACAGACTTCGAAAAGCATCTTCCCATGCCAATTGTCGCTTTTGTAGGAAATCAACTTCACCTAAAATAGCAAAATGAAGATCTCTTTATAAACTTTAGAAGGAAGATGACTGATACGAAGGCATAGCTCAAGAACTCTTATTAACAAACCTCTTTCTGGTCCAGATGCAACCAATGCTGAAATGATAAAAGGAGGCAAAGTGGACTGAGGATACACCCAAGAGTGTAGCGACATGGAATTTAACACCTGGGAAACCACAGCTGATCCAGAACCACCGTCATCTTGATTTACTACATTGCAGGACAATGACTTCAGCTGTGGCATACCATTGTAGGTGCTACCCATGGTTGACCTATGTAACCTACAACAACATTTGTGAAAATAATAGACTGAATTCAGAGTCAAAAGAAAAACCACTATTTCAACTAGCATCAATAGTAAGTAGTATGTGATAACTAACATAAGATGTCAAGGAGAATTACTCAGATTCGACTAAAAAACTATGTTCAGAAAAAAAAGAACCAGCCCATATACGATTCTGTTTTTACTACACGAATTTCAGAAATAGCTCAACTCACCAATTTAATGGAGAAGAGGAAACAAGTCGAGCATAAGTCTTCATGGAAAGGTCCAGAGGAATCTTTTGCCCAGGAACATGAAACTCAGACACGAATTTTCCACTTAAAGTATCAGATTCTCCAGCTATGTCACCAGGATGAATCGGCAATGGTTTACAAGAGGCAAGTCCTTTCAGTGCTTCGTTCTGTTGAAAGATGCAATCAGTTTCCCAAGACCATATATATAACCATCTCAGACCTAAAATTATCAAACACTAGCTATTGAAGCATACCATATCAATATCTTTGAAGCAGGATAATTCTTCACCCCTGGTTGAAAGTTCTGTGACACTGCGAAACATGCTCTGGCTACATCTCTCAGTTGTTTGACAAGATTCGGCGTTAGAACCATTAGGATCTTCAGTAGAAGCATTATTGTCCTTACTGCTAAGACATTAAAGCATTAGCATAAGTTAAAACACCGAAAGCCATCCTACTCGAGACAGGAATGACCTGAGGCATTTTACCGGATAAGTTGTTGTCTTCTACTGGCAACAACATTTGAGAGTAAAGAAACATTAGCTAGGCCGCTGGATTGTTCTTTCGCGCCATTTTCCTGTGGTAAAGACAAATAAATGAATAAAACGAAAAGATGTGTACTAAACACTAAAGCTTATACACAAAGTTTTCTCAAAAAATTAGAAGGAATCAAGAATTAGAATATGAGAGGTTGCGAACCTTAGAGTTTTCTTTGCCCGGGGGCATCCAAGGCCGAGCCTTTTTGACAGGATATAGTTCACCAATACGGATTGGATTCTTCAAATGTTCTTGTTTCTTAGTCCCACTTTCCCTCTCAGTACTACAGCCAAGAGAATCTAGATAAGTAAACTATAAGTTCAAACAACTTGACAGCGAGATGATTTCTTTACCTTTTGCATTGGCGCAATGCATCCCAAGATTCTTTAACTTGGTCCACGAAACCAGGCTGCTTCAATTGTTCTCCCTGTATTGTGTGAGACAGGATTAGTATTTAAATGAACAGTCTTTAAAGATAAGTTGAAAATTAATGGAAAAAAAAAGAAACAAAGCACAATGAAGAGAGGGAAGCAGCAAAGTTACTCTCAGCTCTGTGGGTGTCTTCCTCTTGCCTTTTGGCGCAGCATTGGACCCTCCACTCATCCGAAGAGAACTTCCGAAAGCACCAGGAGCAGCAACGACTTTCGCAATTTCCATAAGATCCTCCAGTTTCACCTATCCAGTTTCATTAACAAAATCAGATCAGTAAATCTGAGGAAGGCACAATTTTGGTATGTTAATTCATCCAATCCTAATTCCATTTTCCTAAATCCCATCCGGCTTAAACTCGCAACCCCAGATTACCCATGAACCCTAGAGACTTATGAGCACCGCCGGCGAAGAACTTACAAGCAAAGAGTTCGATTACAAACACAAGTCAGAGATAGGATTAGGAGGAACATACTCACCGATACTCGATGGTTAATGTCTCGGCGATGCAATCATCGAAACCCAGCGGCGTAGCGATATCGATATCGATGTTCGCGGTTACGAGCTCGTCGCGGCGTGAATCTCGACGGCGAGGCTCTGGGCTAGGTTTTATTTTGGGGATACAACCAAAACAAAAAGGTTGGAAATAAAGCGGGAGGGAAGGTGAAAGGGCGTGAAATCGCAATCTATTTGAAAACATTTGGGTCCAAATTTTTTGAGATTCCCTCCTGCAAAACTAACGCCGTTACTTTAAACTTTATTAGTAACGTTTACAAAAATATAAAATCTCTCGCCTGCGACGGTTTCTTCGGGCATTTTCGGACGGCTTTCGTAGATCAACAATCGTCTAGAGCCGCCGTAGCTTATGAGAAAGCTCGATTTCGTATCTCTTTTCCTCTACAATCCAATTCTCCTTTCTCAAGGTGGAAGACGAAGACGTACTTCTACTGTTATCGTCTATCACCGATGAATAGTTAGGATTCCGGTTTATTCAATTTGAATCACAAACATTTGGTTTGGTTTAAAACGGGTTTGTTTTAGTTTAGATTTAAGATATTTTAGAAGATCAAAAGTTTAAACAAATCTGCTAAATTATTCAACATCACTCTTCTCCTAACATCACTTGGGTTTAATAACAGCAAATACACATGACATAACCATGAACTCTTGTCTCTAGAACACATATGTTCTCTCAAACTATTCCACAGCCTAAATCTCTACCTAAAAGGTAACAAAACATAAGCAAGAGCCTCCAAATTCCATTGAGCCACTTCATCTTTTACTTCGCTTCATTCCTGCCAATTGTTTCCACCTGAAACACATAATCAACCACTCTGTTTAAATCCAAAATCAATTTACAACCCCTTACAAGAACTTCATATATGCCCTTTCTAAGCAAAACCCAACAGGGCAAAGACTACTATGTATGAGGATGTGTTAATGGGTCTTTTAAAGTTCCTAGCTTGAATCTACCATTCTACTACTATGCCATATATCCAACTCTACTCGGTCTACACTCTACTACACATTTGAAAAAGTATACACCTTAGCTATTAACAACACATCAACCTTCAAGCCAGTAAGCATTCAAACATGAACGAAAAATATCTTAAGCGCGTAGGAAGAAGTTAAAACACAGGTCAGATTTACCTGAACCATGCTGAATCATAACTACATCTAGGAGGGAAGAGATAGAGCTGCATCCTCCTCGCCTAAAGACACAACGTAAGGCTGAACTTTGAAAGCTTCCGTGATTGTAAAGCTGAGCTCGTAATTCACAGCCTTCGTCCCAAAGATATTGAACCTTCCTGCGCTGTTGTAAGCTACCTCGGCATCAGCACCCTTCCTGAAAACTACTCTAGCCCGGTTGTTCTCCTTGTCAACTTCAGTCTGTGACTCCTTTATTGGTCCAAAATGCCTGAACATCTTACTCAGGCTCTTCTCAGCAGGTATTGTATCCGTTTCAGAAAACTTCATTATGAGCTCAGCTGGTGCATTCTCATCAAAGTCAGCCGGTTTGTCTGAGGCTGAAGGAAGAGGAATACTGATCTGAGACTGCCGTCTTTTGTATGGTCGGCGAGTCCTTTTGACCTGAGCAGGTTTCAACTCAACTGGCACAACTTGATAGTCTCCTTTCTCGGTAGCTGGCGTTTGCTCTTCACCACCATTATGGATCACCCTGTCAGTCCAGTATGTGTCGCCCATTTCCTCAAACTCAAATGCCTCGGTTCCTCCTGCATTCGAATTGGAAGGTCTTCCTCTTCTACCGCCGACCTTTTCTGGGGCAGCTTCCTGCGAAGCTGATGAGTTCCGGAATTCTAAGAAAAAGCCAGCAGCACTTTCAGATACAACGTTCTCTTTTACAGGGTCTGTTGCTGCACAGTGAAGCTGGGATACGAAACTCTCAACAGAAAGAGTTTCAGCACCAATGTTACTACCCTTCAAAACTGAAGTAGACCCTGCCATCTGACTGGCAGCTCTGGCTATGCATGCACCGATCTTAAAGGACGGCCTTTGGGCAAACGACACCTTCGCAACTGAAACAGTCTTCCTACCTTCCTCTGGTGAATCCTCACTCAGGACATCAGCCTTTCGTTTCACACCATTGGTTTTAGTATCAGAGCCGGTTCCAACATCACCATAATCAGAATTGTATGGATTCTCTTCCATTTCTGTATCTTCCTTTTGGTTTGGCTCGATACTTGGAGCTTCATGAGCAGTGTCATCTTCCACTTTCATTGTATCTTGTTGATCTACTGCTTTCTGATGTAAGCCTTCATGATCCTTCTCTTCTTGGTTTTCATCAGGTTCCATAACTGCATCAGAAGCCTCTTTTGAACAAACTATAGCAACATGGGCATCATTTGATTCACTCCCAATGCCTTTGGAAATTACGCTTGGTTGATCACCATTCACTGAAGCGTCAACAGGTTTAACGGTCTCAACCGTGGCAACTCCCTCTGCCATGCCAGTAGCTTTCTTATCCTCTTTCAAAGATACATTCCCAGCGTCGGTTTTAAGGTCTTGTATATTTCCTGACCAAGATGAAACACCACTGAAATCGATGAAGGTGGTAATATCAGCACTTGGGTCAAAAAGAGCATTTTGATCCATCGGCTCAACTTCACCTGTAGCAGCATCTTCAGAGGGATTGTTTGGGTTTGCTGAATCAGCAGATTCAACTGTTCCGGTAAGACCCGTTGCCACATCCTCAATATCTTTCTGTTCATCAATTTCCATTTCTTTTGCTGCATTGGAATCATTCTTGTCAGCTTCCCCAGCAGATTCATTTCCAGCATTATCCTTTTCCACTTGTATCTCTGCCGCATCATCGATTTCCATGGCTTCTCCGTTTTCTTCATTCTGGTTAACAGCAGCAGAGCTAACTTCTGAAACAGTTCCTGGGTTTTCTTCATTCGTTTCCTCTTTGCTTGATTGGGTAGGCTCCTCTGGAACTTGTGCAGATTCTGAATGCTTAGCATCTTTGGTCTCAGATCCCGGATTTCTCTGTTCATTAAGACCACCATTCTCTTCATTCGCCTGTTTGT
The DNA here is from genome assembly GCA_902728155.2 of Microthlaspi erraticum. Taxonomy (NCBI): domain Eukaryota; kingdom Viridiplantae; phylum Streptophyta; class Magnoliopsida; order Brassicales; family Brassicaceae; genus Microthlaspi; species Microthlaspi erraticum. The sequence continues at coordinate 212 of CACVBM020001340.1, read as the reverse complement.
TATCATCCTCCTCAGTTTTACCTGCTGATTCCTTCTCTTGGTCTGCTTTCTCTTCTGCACCACCGTTTTCTTCAACTTCAAATGTTTCCTTCTCAGCAGCCACTTCATTCCCAGCAGCGGTAACAGTCTCCTCTTCTCCTGCAGTTTCATGACTTGCACCATTTCTAGCTATCTCACTAACTCTCTGCACATCCTTACCAAGGTCAGAGCCC